>CM064503.1:62470735-62484144 GCA_032716605.1 Paralithodes platypus | reverse complement strand
AGTCGTCCGGCGGCTGTGGCTAGGGGCTTGCCATATCACCAGTGTTTGTAATAACCCTCTGTGTATGAGACAGATGTGGGTGTCTTAATACCAAAACCGAAGGTGCCTTAGCTAGCTGGTTTTACTCGGCTGGTTGTTAATTGTAGGGTTTGCTGGATGTGGTGGAGACTGGGTTGCTAACTCTGCCACATTTATCTGGAAGTATGGCAATAGAAGTTAGTTACTGGCGGGGCGGCTAGCCTCGCACCGACGACCATTGGGTGCAGGGTTGTGAATGTGTTGTAAGAGAATAGATGGCATGCAAGGGGCTAGTAAAGTTCTAATGTTGTTCTGGCCTACTAAGTGAAGGTAGGCTGGATAGGAGTATATATATAAAAGGTTGGAGAGCGTTAGCAACGGACAATTCAAGGATCTTCAAGAGGTATGAGAGAGAGGCTAGGTCGGACAAGAGTCGAGAAGCGCGGGTGTCTTAATGAGAGGGGGGGGGAGAGTTCAAGGGCTACAGGGAAATTTTGCCCCTAAGGTCCCTGGGCGTGGGGGTGGCATTAGGCTACAATTGATATGGAAGTTTGAAAAGGCAGTAGAATACGTTAGCCAAATGCTACCGGGGAATGCAACTATGGGGTGGTATATGAGTCTGGAAAAGATAGAGTTATGTGATCAGTCAGAGGGTTATGGATACTATTAGTTGGCCCTGGGAACTGCGTTTTCTATTAAATATAAAATAACCACAGCGGCAGTTCGTAGGGGTACTTAGTTATTGTTTCGGGGTACTTATGACAGATACTGGTAACCAGGTTATCTTATACAATCTCTGGTTGGGGTAAGAGGTGTAAGACACGAAATAAATTGGCGTAGTGTGGGCTGTGGATACGAAGGAGGCAAGGGGAAGACGTATGACAATTGTGGAAAGTAAATGGAAAAAGGTGAACACAATGGCGGATAAAAATACTTAACCTAAGGATTGCATACATAGATTTATGGGGCGATGGGTCTTCAGAAGCTTAGTCTGGCAAGACAAGATGTTAGGGAATGTTAATATTAATACTTAGTTACTAGAGGAACAATGCAAGGGGCGACTGAGCACGGGTTACATATATCTATACTCGTCATGGAAAATGATATACGAGGTCTAGGGACAGCGTGGGTGTTTTAACTTCTAAGATATATAACATCTACTTCTCGGATGCAAGAACATACATAGATATAATTATGGCTGTCTGATGTGTTGGCATTGGCTCAACGTCGGGACAGGCATGGGTGTTTTTAATATGAATGTATATTCCTGTTCATCATCTTTGTAGTTAGGAGTGTAGGACACGAGGGGGTTAGTGTACGTGAGGTGTGGAAAATGGTCAGTTTTAGAAAAGGTAAATGGGTGTGTCCTGGAGCTGTTTAGCCCTGCGGGCTTGGGCCTGTCTGAAATGGCTGGCTCGGTCAGCTGGTCCTTTCGTTCTGTGGACCTTTCCTTTGGTGTTTCTGTGTGGTGTTCGTTCATGGCTTCTGTGGTGGGCTTCTCGTTCTGGGGCATTTTACTTCCCTCTCCTTCATTATAGGCTCGTCCTCGAGCCTCAAGGGTGAAGTAAAAAGAAGCATAGTCAGAAAAGTGTAAAGGGAAAAAAATAATATATACAGTATATGGAAAAACATGTAAATTTAAGAAAGGACAGATACTTAAGAACACAGGAAATTAAGAAGAGGTAAAGTGTTTAACAATGTATAAAGCAAATTTAAAAGATAGTCAGAAAAGTGTAGGTAACAAGAAAAGTATTATGACTAAGGGAAAAAAAATACTATATACAGTATATGGAAAACATGTAAATTTAAGAAAGGACAGATAATTAAGAACAGGAAATTAAGAAGAGGTAAAGTGTTTAACAATGTATAAAGCAAATTTAAAAGATAGTCAGAAAAGTGTAGGTAACAAGAAAAGTAGTATGACTAAGGAAAAAAAAATAATATATACAGTATATGGAAAACATGTAAATTTATAGAATCATGCCCAATCGCTTAGGAATTGAAAACATTCGAAACAATTTAGTACAATAATATCCTCATCATCATCAGGGGGGGGGGGGGTATTTAGGGTCGCCGTTAGTCTGGGTGACGGTCTGGTAATAGGGGGTGGTGGTTCACTTTCACTTTGGAAGGGCGGGGTGGATATACCGTTAGTTCTTGTCGTTAGGAATGTGGGTCTGGGGGCGAGCTGGCCCGGGGCCAGTTTTGGAGGGGGGGTCTAAGTGGTTTCGGTCGGGGGTAGTGATAGGGGGGTTTTAAAGATGAAACGGGCAGGTCGAGTCGGGGTTGTTGTTGCGGAAGAGGTTGGTGCTGGGGAGGGGTTGAATTGTGTAGAGAGTTGTGGTCGTGAGTGGGGTTTGGGGAAGGGTGAGTAAGGCTGAAGGTTGAGAGTTTACTATGATCGGGTGGTTTGGAGGTTTGGGGTGTGGGGATTTGATAGGGAGATGGTGGGGGGGGTCTGGGCAGGCAGGGTTGTGGTTTGAGAGGGGTTGAATTTAGACTGATTTTATTTCCGGGAGAGACATGGATGGGATTTCGAGGAGTGGTTGAAGTTGAGAGGTTGATTATGTTGTTTGGGGCGAGAGAGAGAGTATTTTGGGGTTTAGCCAAGGTGGAAAAAGTTTTGTGGTTGGATTGGGATGGGAGTGGTATTTCGTCGAGCGGGATCTTTGGGGGGGGATTTTGTGGCGGGTGGGGTAACGTTGAAGAGGGGTGGTTGAAAGTTTAGCTGGGCTCATGATGGTGGGGGACCGACTGGTGGGCAGGTGTTCGGTACGCATGAGGGGGGGGAATCACTTTGGTGGGGGTCACGCGTGAGGGGGGGGATTAACGGCGCGTGTGGGAGGATCAGAGTGGTGGGGTGTGTCGGTGGCAGTGACGGTTTGCTTAGAGGTTATCTGGGGTTGGTGGGTTTGTCTGTCATGAGGGGGTGAGTCAAGTGTGGGGTTTTGAAGTTTATTAGGGGTGTGAATTGTGGGGGGGTGGAAGGGAGCTACTGACGGAAAACTGTCACAAGGGAGATTTTGTTGGTGGGGGAATAGCTGAGTATTTCTGGGGGAAGGGGGGGAACATAGTTGGGTCCTAGGTCGTCACGCGTGAGGGGAGGATTAACGGCGCGTGGGGGAGGGTCAGGGTGGTGAGAGGTGAGCGAGTTAGGAAACGGGATTTGTTGGGGGGACTGCGGCGGGTTGGTGGGGGAAGAGTTAGGTGTAGAACAGGGGTTATTGGTAGAGGACTGATGTATTGATTTGGGGTTGTTAACAGGACGAATTTTAGGAATCTTCTTGGTGGCAGTCACGGTCTGGTTAGCGGTTATCTGGGGTTGGTGGGTTTGTTTGACATTAACAGGACGAGTTTGGGGAATTTTCTTGGTGGCAGTCTCGGTCTGGTTAGAGGTTATCTGGGACTGGTGAGTTTGTTTGACATGAGAGGGCGAGTCAAGTGTGGGGTTTCGAAGTTTTCTAGGGGTGTGAATTGTGTGGGGGTGGAAGGGAGCTACTGACTGAAAACTGTCACAAGCTACCGACGGAAAACTGTCACAAGGGAAATTTTGTTGGTGGGGGGATAGCTGAACATTTCTGGGGTCATGGGGAAAATATGTTGTGGTAGGCCTACATAGGTAGGCATAGCTAGAATACGGGGCTTGTTGGGGGGGGCTGCGGAGGGTTGGTGGGGGAAGAGTTCACTGGGGTTGGACTTTCACCGGAAGTCATTTTGGAAGGGTGCACGGAGTCTTGGATAGGGGCTAAAAGGTTGGATAGGGGATTCATCGAACTGCGTAGGCATTCTTCTCTGATGGAGAGCATATGTTCTTCGAATAAGCCATACGGGTCGAGATGGGCGGTGATGTGGGGTGGGAGGATGTTTAACAATGCGGTGAATAAGAGTTCATTTTGTTGGTCGTAATCTTCATAGCTATACGTGTGTCCTCACGTATCTGTAGAGTTGTATGAGGGTCACATTTATATCCCCTTCATACTTGATCTCGTCGACTTTTATTATTTTGGGGGCGACGGGGGAACCCAAAAGTGGATCTAAAGTCCGGATCACGAAGGATCGAAACTGGTTCCAGGTACTCTCTGGCGTATTCTGTGTCACCATTTGGTGAATAAATTCTTTAAAGGTAGGCTTATCAACAAGTTGGGAAACGGCTTCTCCCAACTGTACAATATGCAAAATTGCCATGGCGATTTTTTCGCGGTCATTATGAAGTACCACATCGTACACTGGCTTTATTATGTCTAAGTAACTGGTGATATCATATGTGTTTACATCATACTTGGGAATGTGTGCGAGTGGCTGAAGATTTCGCGATGTTGCCATGCTTCTACTGTTCCAAACTTGCAGTGTAATGCAACCTTTTATCCGAATCAAGAACCACCGCTGCCGCCAATGTTATGCCCTGTTTTTCTACAGGTTTAACTTGGGTAATGTGAGTTCTAAATTGACTGGGTATATAAGGCTGCATGCACAATACAAGATATGAGGAATAGAGAACACAAAGAAACACATGGTAGCAAGTTACATGATCACGTTTATTGATATACCACTGCAGAATACTTGTGTAAGACAATATAATAGAATTGAACAACACTAGCATAAGTGGATCTGGATGGAGCCTAGTCTCCCACTTCCAACGTTCAGGTATTAATCTTCTGATCACTGGCTTTGATTTCACAGGTTTATATACCGAAGACCATCAATGTTACTTATAGATTCATATTCACTGTTAGATTTATTACTGGTAGCTCTGGTGCACAAGTAGTAGTTCACAGACTAGATTAGACACGTATTTTTAGAGCACGGGAATTCTAGTAACCTCAGGGGGTACTGATCTAAGTTTTATATCCTTGTCTCAGAAATACATAGAACGCAAATCAGTGGGCGAACGTTAGATATCACTAGAGTTTTAATATCTGAATAAGGTAATTACGAGAGTCAAGGTCGCCTGTTAATTAAAGAGCACTGATCGCTTAGTACGTCCCAAATGGAATGGTTAAGTATGAATTACACTGGGCAAGGTCTTAGCCACTTCGTAGAAATATTAATTAGTGAATCTAAAACAGCACAGTAATATGTAGTACTGCTAAAGGGAATCTTGGGTAGTATCTGATGGGTCTGGTCCTGGTTATCTTGCGTCCATGATGTTGGGGGCTAACGACTGGTTCCGCGGCCGTCCAGGGGGGCCATATGTGTGAAGTTCTTCAATACGTGGGCAGGTCCTTCTATCCAAATCTGCCACGGAGTCTGCCGGTTCTGGGATCTCACTCCGGAACAACACAAGGGCAGAGCTAGAAATTAACTGCAGGGTAGTGACCCCTGGTTGGTGTCTAGCTTTCAACTGATTTGACTGGGGGCGGGAGTTAGATTTATAGGCTCGGTTCTGGACCCTGTAGACAGTAGGGATCTCGAGTCTTATGGACTTAATTGAGCTCTCAATAGATATGGGGACTAGGTAAGATGGTATTTACTGTTGTGGCACAGGGCGATAGGAAGCCTTTATATTTTCATATAACTGAGCCTTAGTAAGAGGTACTATTTTGGCTATACTGGACGTATTTAGGGGAGAGAGACTGGATCTACTTTGCGAGGAGGATGGGGACAGCTGTGATAGGAGCGTCTCTCTAGATTGTTCAATCTTCATTCTATGGTATAGCTGAGGTGCTAATTTAGTGATCAGAGCATGCAAGAAAGGTAAATGGTTTATTGTGAGTTAATAGAGGTTAGTAAAGGTGTTAGTCATTCATGGTTAGTTCATTGATAGGAAGAATTCCTGTGCTACCTGGCAATGACTCGAAAGTCAAAACAGGGGCCAGGTATACCTCCCGGGGGGTGGGGGTCTCCCTCCTCGGGTGGGCAAAAAGGGGGAGCTGGGCGCCCTCTCTCTGATATAGTCGTCCGGCGGCTGTGGCTAGGGGCTTGCCATATCACCAGTGTTTGTAATAACCCTCTGTGTATGAGACAGATGTGGGTGTCTTTAATACCAAAACCGAAGGTGCCTTAGCTAGCTGGTTTTACTCGGCTGGTTGTTAATTGTAGGGTTTGCTGGATATGGTGGAGACTGGGTTGCTAACTCTGCCACATTTATCTGGAAGTATGGCAATAGAAGTTAGTTACTGGCGGGGCGGCTAGCCTCGCACCGACGACCATTGGGTGCAGGGTTGTGAATGTGTTGTAAGAGAATAGATGGCATGCAAGGGGCTAGTAAAGTTCTAATGTTGTTCTGGCCTACTAAGTGAAGGTAGGCTGGATAGGAGTATATATATAAAAGGTTGGAGAGCGTTAGTAACGGACAATTCAAGGATCTTCAAGAGGTATGAGAGAGAGGCTAGGTCGGACAAGAGTCGAGAAGCGCGGGTGTCTTAATGAGAGGGGGGGGGGGAGTTCAAGGGCTACAGGGAAATTTTGCCCCTAAGGTCCCTGGGCGTGGGGGTGGCATTAGGCTACAATTGATATGGAAGTTTGAAAAGGCAGTAGAATACGTTAGCCAAATGCTACCGGGGAATGCAACTATGGGGTGGTATATGAGTCTGGAAAAGATAGAGTTATGTGATCAGTCAGAGGGTTATGGATACTATTAGTTGGCCCTGGGAACTGCGTTTTCTATTAAATATAAAATACCACCCACAGCGGCAGTTCGTAGGGGTACTTAGTTATTGTTTCGGGGTTACTTATGACAGATACTGGTACCCAGGTTTTCTTATACAATCTCTGGTTGGGGTAAGAGGTGTAAGACAAGTAATAAATTGGCGTAGTGTGGGCTGTGGATACGAAGGAGGCAAGGGGAAGACGTATGACAATTGTGGAAAGTAAATGGAAAAAGGTGAACACAATGGCGGATAAAAATACTTAACCTAAGGATTGCATACATAGATTTATGGGGCGATGGGTCTTCAGAAGCTTAGTCTGGCAAGACAAGATGTTAGGGAATGTTAATATTAATACTTAGTTACTAGAGGAACAATGCAAGGGGCGACTGAGCACGGGTTACATATATCTATACTCGTCATGGAAAATGATATACGAGGTCTAGGGACAAGCGTGGGTGTTTTAACTTCTAAGATATATAACATCTACTTCTCGGATGCAAGAACATACATAGATATAATTATGGCTGTCTGATGTGTTGGCATTGGCTCAACGTCGGGACAGGCACATGGCTTCTGTGGTGGGCTTCTCGTTCTGGGGCATTTTAAAACTTTAAAGTGAAAGTTATCGTATGAATAGGATCGCTGTGTACTGAATTCATCAGCCAAACATCCCAAATTCTACCTATTACTTGCTTCTTTTTGGTTGCGAGTACAAGGTCAAGCACATTATTTACCACGGGTTCGGAGATTGGTACAATTAGAAAAAGCTGAACTCCGTTTCTACACTGGCAAGTTAGCAAGTAGGTCGTTTCCAGAGTGTGGAAGATAAGAATACTCAGCCCCATCTTAAGCCACGGGTAAGTTGAAATCGCCAAGAATTACGGTATCTTGTATGTTAGTTATTTCCTGCAATTTGTTCAAAAATTTCACTGTCAGTTTGCACTGATTGAGCTGGGTGTCTGTATAATAAAGCTAGTGTTATTTTAGTTCCTCGTTTATTATTTAATAGTACGTAAGATATGTCTATATTCGTAATTTGAGGTTTTTGACATTAAGACGGGATTAAGACTTTCCTTTATAAAAAACAGAACTCCTCCTCCATTTCTATTGATCCGACTTTTCTCAAACATTGTATAACCAGGAAGCGTATATTCGGCTAAAAAGTCTCTGTCTTCCGTAGTTAACCAAGATTCTGTAATGCCGATTATATCATAATGTTCTGTAAACACGATTTCCTCTAGATCTGAAAATGTATTGCGTATGCTACGAGCATTTACATAAAACACCTTAAGAGTATTAGAGTTGGATGTTACTGATTGTGCATTGTCTGAATTTTCCGTTCGTATTTGACTTACACTACCCCCGGATACCCCCGGTTGACCCCGTTTTTTGAACGGAAATCCTTGACTGCATCGTTCAGCAGACGACCAAGACGTGCAGCTCCTACTTCATTGAGATGTACACCATCTCCTGAAAACAAAGATTTATCATATTAAAAACAAAAGAGAGAGAGAGAGAGAGAGAGAGTACAAAGGAAATCAAAGGAAATCAAGCAACAATAGGTCTAGTGACCCTTCTAGGCTGCTTGTCCTCCAAAACACTGAGGATCAAGTGTCCAAACAGTGGTTTAGAGTGGGTAAGGGAACATTGGAAAGGGAACTACTGCCCTGGAACTAATGTCCGTGGCAGGATTAGAGAGAGAGAGAGAGAGAGAGAGAGAGAGAGAGAACATACCCCCATGACCCCCCTTTCAAGATATATGTGTACATTTTTCGGTAGAAAAATTTCCCGGCCCAAGACCGTTTCCTCTTAAAGTACAGGCTCGCTATCGCTCGCCAGGGAAAGATAGACAAATACAATCGTTGAATGCAAAGCCGGACACCAAGACTGAATCGTGCAAACAAAACATGACTCACCAGCACAATGCAGTTGAGTCCGTTCAATAAAACCACTAAGCAAAAACAGGAAACGGTACAATGGGCCTAATAAGTGATGTCTTGGCACCGGTTCCATGTCAGTTGAACCAGTGCCACTTCAACCAGTGACCATTTCAACCAGTGACCATTTCAACCAGTGACCATTTCATCCAGTAACCTAACCTAACCTACTGGTTAAAATGGTTACTGGTTGAAATGGTCACTGGTTGAAGTGGCCACTGGTTGAGTTAGCACTGGTTAAAGTGGCACTGGTTGAAGTGGCACTGGTTCAACTGACCTGTCACCCTTGGCACCTAGTATATTTTGATCTATAATTATTGGTATCAGCAATATCTAAACTCGGATTTATTCATGTCAAATGAGATATACAAACATGTTCCTACACTTAGGCCGGTATCACACGAGAGTTTTTATAGTCAACATTCGATGGGCAACATTTTTCTGGCAACATTTCTGGAATACTTTGCACTGGTATCGGAAACTAAACGGATGGTAGATGAATTTAGGTACCGGTAGCTGAAATATTTTAAATGTTGACCTCATAAGCTGCTGTGTTGAGGATAAATGTTGAGGGAAAAAGCGCTCGTGTGATATCGGCTTAACGCCCCCTATTCAACATCTGACAGGCATTAAGGGGGGTGACCTGTTTTTGTTCTGTCCTTTTCTATCTTTCTCTGGCTTGTATCCATTTGGCCCCATTCGGCCTACTGTTTTAAGACGTTTATCCCCATCCAGGTGTCAATTTTTTTACTGGTGAGCGATAGCGAGCCAACATATTTTTTATTTTTGTTTGACAGCAGGCTAAATTTGTAAATTTTTCGATAGAAAATTTTCTCCGGCGCAGCCGGATTTCTTCATATAATGCTGGCTCGCTATCGCTCGCCAGGAAGAAATCGACACCTAGATGGGGATAAACGTCTTAAAATAGTTGGCTGAATGGGGCCGAATGGATACAAGCCAGAGAAAGAGAGAAAAGGACAGAAATAATAAAAAGCAGGTCACCCCCCTTAACACAGCACAGAGCCAAACGTAATGACAGCTGAGACATGGCTTATTAGCGCTACCGTACAATAGAGATAGTGATAGTAAGAGACTTGAGACGATAGTACAGGTTTGAGATAGGATAGTTAAGAGAGTGAGACGATAGTAATAGAGTGAGACAGGGATCTGCCTTGTGTGGGCCGATCGGCTTTTTGCAGACTCCCATTTTCTTATGTTCTTATGATAGTAATAGAATGATACTAGCTATCCTACCATCGACCCATCGTAGACTTGAGTGTGTTCCCATGTACGTTTTACACAATATTACCAGTTATGTACACACAATGTCACGTACACACACAATGGTCCCGTTTGGTGCACACACACACATACAGGGAGGTAGGCTTGATTGCAGAAGTCAACGTTAATGTTTAATATTGTATTAATTAAAACTATGTGTGTTGTTCCATTGGCTGAGAGGAGTTTTGTTTGTGTTCTGAATGTGTGCGTTAGGAATATAATTATTAAGTATTGACATTACATTGATTTAGTTTGTATTGATACCAGCATGTATGTATAGGCCTACAGTAGTACCGGTATATCAATTTGGTCGTATTCAAATAAATGAGATATAGTCTCTCTCTCTCTCTCTCTCTCTCTATATATATATATATATATATATATATATATATATATATATATATATATATATATATATATACCGGTATATAGATAGATAGATAGATAGGCGTGGGGGCGTGGGGGGGGGGGGGGGGGGGGGGGGGGGGGGGGGGGGGGGTTACGGCCAGCCAGACAGTAACACGTGCACCGTGCACTTGTTCCACTGCCGGGATCAATGAAGGTGAAGTGGGGTCGTGCTGCAGGCCACCATTTTTTTTTTTTTTTTTCTTTTTTTGTACACCAAGGTGAGCCAGTTTGTGCTTTATGGCGCCGTCCATATTATATTTACCCCATCTATTCAGGTGTAATGTAATCTGTCGTAATTTAGCCTACGGTACCCTAACTTAACCCTCTCCGACATATGACTCGATTTTGAGCCTATTAGGGATACTTTAAAGCCTTTGTTACCATCAGGGGTATTTAGAAACCTTTAGTTTAGTTACTTTAACCTCTGCAGTTGTCTTTGAGTTAGCTGTGGGCAGAAAACTAACTTTGGAGAGGTAATTATAAGAGTGAGAGAACTCTATTTTTATTGCTAATCTGACAACCTCTGCGTCATATGTGCGTGAAAGGGTTAATATAATTCAACCCGACTTAATATACTCCAACCTAATTAATATAACCTAACCTAACATTACATTTTTTAGATTAGATAACTTTTTTTGTATTGATTCTCATGATGATTTTACCCATTTGAATATGACATTTAAGAATAGATATTGTGTTTTCAAATTCCGTATTCAAATTAGTAGATTCAACATGAAAACATTTGGATTATCGAAGTTGGTTGCGGAACGCCATTTGGGACTGGGGTAACTGTCTTGATAGCATAATGGTTAGTGCGCTAGATTTGTGTGTGGGTATCCTAGGTTCGAGTCCTTCCTGGGAGTGCCACACGTGTTCATTAATTTAATGGATTTCATTAATTATGTTAATTTGTGAGTTGGTGATATTATGAATAGTATAAGCTGCTAATTCCAACATGTTCTTCCTAAGTTAAATAATATCGTGCGCAAAGTAACCAAAATCTAACACAGTCTGGCGTCATGTGATAGAAAACGGTCTGATCATGCAACTCAACCCCGCTCATTTGCACACCCTCTAAACATGGCGTCAAACCGGAGCAAGTTTGTTTGAAGACTTTAATGAATATCAAAATTAATACAAGAAAATGTTCATGATAAAATTATAGAAGAGTAAGTTGTACCTTTATATACCGATATATATATATCGTATATATATATATATATATATATATATATACTTTATTTTCGCGGGAGGGTGAATTGGCATATAACCGTTGGGAGATGACTAAACAAGTCAACAGGACGCAACAGTGATAGCATTGCTGAATATTGCTCGATTAAAGTTATATTAAGTTTACTCTTCAATTAATTCATTGTTCTATTGGAATGTAAAAGAATTGAACAACCGCCAAGGGAGAAGTGGGTGCCAGGAGATCTTGTTTATAGTGTGGGTGTGGGTGGGGGGGGGGGGGGGTTGAGCTGGGTGGGGGGATGTGGGTGTGTGTGTGTGGGTGGGTGGGGGGGGGATGTGTGTCTGTTTTTTTTTTTTTTTTTTTTTTTTTTTTTTCTTTTTTTTTATCTAAACATAAAACTAGGCGTGTGTGAGTATGTGATATATTTAATGGAAGGGTCACCGCTACAGATTGAACAGACCTTAGAGGGAATACAAATACTATTATTAAACAGTCCAAAGGTTGTGTAGAGAGAGTGGCTTCCTTAACCCGGGTCAATACAGGCCAACCGGGGGCTCTTAATATATAGTAGCCCGACTCTTGTTAAGGGAGTGACCTGCTCTTTTTCTCTCCTTTTCTCTCTTTCTCTGGCTTGTATCCATTTGGCCCCATTCAACATACTGTTTTAAGACGTTTATCTCCCTCCAGGTGTCGATTTTTTCCTGGCGAGCGATAGCGAGCCAACATTATATGGAGAAATCTGGCTTCGCCGGAGATTTTTTTTTTTATCGAAAAATTTACAAATTTAGCTTGCTGTAAAAATTTTTTTTTTTAAGAAATATGGTGGCTCGCTACCGCTCGCCAGGAAAAAAATCGACACCTGGATGGAGATAAACGTCTTAAAAGAGTAGGGTGAATGGGGCCGAATGGATACAACCCAGAGAGAGAATATACGTCCCAATGTATACCGGTAGTAGTCTACGTTGTCCTTCCTTATCCCGGGTCAATACAAGCCAGCTGGGGGCTCTACTATATAGAGCCTAGTAGATGGACTTTGGGTAGGGGGTAGTGGGTAGTTTTTGGCTCAATATATTTACTTAGTTAGTTTTTAGTTTCCTCTATAGAACTCCAACAAGCTTAAAATCTCATCCCCCTAGGGCCTAGACCGACAAATTTGTACATTTTTCGGTAGAAAAATGTCCCGGCCAAAGGCCGCTTCCTCCTATAATTACAGGCTCGCTATCGCTCGCCAGGAAAAAACGACACCTAGATAAATGTGTTGGCCGGTTCCTCTAAAAATACTGTAATAATACAAGTCCTAAATGTATACTATAAGAGGTTGTTCCTCCTAACCCGGGTCAGGGGGTAGTGGGTAGTTTTTGGCTCAATATACTGTATATATTTAGTAATTTAGTTTTTAGTTTCCTCGCTAGACCTCCAACAAACTTTAAAACTCACCCCCCCTATACCCCTGTCCCCTACTAACTTCCTAATCCTGCCACGGACATTAGTTCCAGGGCAGTAGTTCCCTTTCCAATGTTCCCTTACCCACTCTAAACCACTGTTTGGAGTCTGGACACTTGATCCTCAGTGTTTTGGAGGATAAGCAGCCTAGAAGGGTTACTAGACCTGTTGTTGCTTGATTTCCTTTTCAAGATAAATCTGTACGTTTTTTGGGACAGGAGTATAAAGCCGGAGTCGCACGAGCAATTTTTACGGGCAATTATGGTCTGGAAGCTTAAAAAATTACACTATCAGAATTCAGCCGCCTAACATAATCTACCTTCAGTCTAGTTGCCGATACCAGTGCGAAGAAGTCCCGAAATAATACGATAAGAAACTTGCTCATGGAAAATTGACGGGAAAATCGCTCGTGTGACAGCGGCTTAAGAAGGTGAATCAGGAATAAGTAGAAAGTGAAAGAGGGATGGGAGGACCGGTGGCATTCATGTGGTCTCCTGTTGTTAGTTTGTCTTCGATCATTATTTTCACCCGATTTTACCT
>CM064503.1:62248235-62468235 GCA_032716605.1 Paralithodes platypus | reverse complement strand
CCGAAAAATGTACAAATTAATCTCGAAGAAGGGTTTAAAGTGTGTTAATTGTTTAAGCTTGATAGAGAGCGAGGAAAGTAAGCAATAAGTAGATGAATATATACATAGACAATATATTAACATGCATTCCCCCTTAAGGGCAGGTTTTTAGTGTGTTCCCTAGACTTCCATCAAACTTAAAATTACACCCCCCTAGACCCCCTTTCAAGATAAATGTGTAAATTTTTCGGTAGAAAAATGTCTCTGCCGAAGGCCGGTTCCTCTTAAAATACAGGCTCGCTATCGCTCGCCAGGAAAAAGTCGACACCTACTGTAAATGGCACGAACAGTCTTAAAATTTATAGAAATGGGGCGACAGTTCTTAAAATTGCCAAACTAATGGGGCGAACGTCTTAAAATCTCAAACGCAATGGGGCTAAACATGAGGGAGAAGGGGGTCAAGAACAAAATCCCTCAAGTGGAAATCTCCCCTTTAAGATATAAAACCTCTAACATCCCCCCTCACACTCAGCTTAGAGACTAGATTGTTTCCTAAGCGATTTCTGATATTCCATTATTTTCCTACCTCCTTCACCTGTTTCCCTCATGATTAAGAGAGTGGGAGAGAGGGAGTGAGTGGAGGGGAGAGAGAGAGAGAGAGAATACAAAAACAAGATGTTAATATAGATCGGACGAAACCAATTTTGTGGCACGAGAGAGATAAAGAGTGAGTGAGTGTGTTTATGTGTGTGTGTGTAATGTGTATGTGTGTGTGTGTGTGCGTGGGTGTATGTGTGTGTGTGTAATGTGTGTGTGTGGGTGGGTGTATGTGTGTGTGTGTGTGTGTGTGTGTGTGTGTGTGTGTGTGTGTGAGAGAGAGAAGGAGGGTGTAACACTGAGTCTAGACACCGCAGTAACTAACTAAGAGCAGCAGTAAGCCTTGACTATATGGAGCGGTACGAGGGGGGTGTGGTTGGTTTGTCTGGCCCCCTTCTCCCTCATGTTTAAGGAGAGATGGGTCGTTTTTATTTACTCATTTATGTATTTTTGTTTTATTATTGTATTTAGTTTCCTCCCTAGACCTCCATCAAGCTTACACAAAAACACCCCCTAGACCCCCCTTCAAGATAAATTTGTACATTTTTCGATAGAGAAATATCTCGGCCGAAGGCCAGTTCCTCTTAAAATTAAAGGCTCGCTTTCGCTCGCCACGAAAAGATCGACCCCTTAATGGCACGAAGGGTCTTAAAATTGACAACGAACGGTGTTAAAATCGTCAAACTAATGGGACGAACGCCTTAAAATATCAAAGCTAATGTGGCTAAACACGAGGAAGAAGGGTGACCAGAATAACAAGCCATTCCCCCTTAATAACTAAGCCAATGTTAAAATAAGAGCACCATTATGTCTGGAATATATGGAGCGGTATATAGGAGGGAGGAAATGGTTGGTTCTTCCGGCCCCCCTTCTCCCTCATGTTTAAGGGGGGTCACCTCGTTTTATTTCTCTCTCTCTGGGTTGTATCCATTCGGTCCCACTCAGCCTACTGTTTTAAGACGTTTATCCCCATCCATATGTTGATTTTTTCCAGCATGTTTTTGAGAGCAGGCTAAATTTGTACATTTTTCGATAGAAAAATTTCTCCGGCGAAGCCGGATTTCTCCATACAATGCTGGCTCGCTATCGCTCGCCAGGAAAAAATCGACACCTGGATGGGGATAAACGTCTTAAAACAGTAGGCTGAATGGGGCTGAATGGATACATGCCAGAGAGATAGAGAAAATGAGAGAACAAGAGCAGGTGACCCCCCTTTAGGCAACTCACACAGCTATAACACCCTCACACATTTCTTCCTTATATTCTGGCTATCAGTAGACGATATTATAATGCTTAGGAAGGAGTATCGTATGTATGTATCCTACGTATGTATGTATGTGTGTGTATGTATGTATGTAGGTATGTAGGTATGTACCCTATGTATATGTGTATGTATGTAGGTATGTATATGTGTATGTATATGTGTATGTATGTATGTATGTGTGTGTGTGTGTATGTATGTATGTATGTATGTATGTATGTATGTACTTATGTATGTTTGTATCCTATGTATGTATGTATGTAATGTATGTATGTTTATGTGTACCGGTATGTACTGTATGTATGTATGTATATATATGTATGTATGTTTGTATCTTATGTATGTATGTATGTATGTATGTATGTACAGAAGTGGTTAACCCCTTCTGTACCGGCGATATCTTTTTAATATTTTTGCTAGTTTTATTCAGACGGGTTTGTACAGTTAAGAAGGATCTGTGGTAGTAGTAAAAATGGTTACGTGAGATAGTTCAAACCCTGTTAATTGCTGGAAGTCCTTTTGAAACTGAAAACACAAAAACATCGTCTAATCGTAGCCAGAATAAAGTGAAAAATACGTCGCCGGTACAGAAGGGGTTAAAAAAATACGTCGCCGGTACAGAAGGGGTTAAAAAAATACGTCGCCGGTACAGAAGGGGTTAAAAAAATACGTCGCCGGTACAGAAGGGGTTAAAAAAATACGTCGCCGGTACAGAAGGGGTTAAATAAATACGTCGCCGGTACAGAAGGGGTTAAATAAATACGTCGCCGGTACAGAAGGGGTTAAATAAATACGTCGCCGGTACAGAAGGGGTTAAATAAATACGTCGCCGGTACAGAAGGGGTTAAATAAATATCACCGGTACAGAAGGGGTTAAATAAATATCACCGGTACAGAAGGGGTTAAATAAATATCACCGGTACAGAAGGGGTTAAATAAATATCACCGGTACAGAAGGGGTTAAATAAATACGTCGCGGTACAGAAGGGGTTAAATAAATATCACCGGTACGGAAGGGGTTAAATAAATATCACCGGTACGGAAGGGGTTAAATAAATATCACCGGTACAGAAGGGGTTAAATAAATACGTCGCCGGTACAGAAGGGGTTAAATAAATACGTCGCCGGTACAGAAGGGGTTAAATTCGACTCTCTGCCAGACATACCGGGGGTCGCCACGGTAGACATCACCTGACAGGTTAATAAGGTCAATGAACCGGTTGTTCCTAAGTAACAGGGTGGTTAAGTTAAGTGAGTTACACACACACACACACACACACACACACACACACACACACACACACACACACACACACACACACACACACACACACACACACTTCAGTGTTTTAAGGGGAGGTTTCTAGTTTGTTTCCTACTCCTCCAGCAATCTTAACATTTCACCCCTTGACCCCCTTTCAAGATAAATTTGTACATTTTTCGGTAGAAAAATGTCCCGGCCGAAGGCCGATTACTCTTAAATTACAGGCTCGCTATCGCTCGCCAGGATAAAATCAACACCTAAATGGCACGAAAGGTCTTAAAATTGACAGAATGGGGAGGAAATTCTTAAAAATCACCAAACTGATGGGGCAAACGTCTTAAAATCTCAATAGCAATGGGACTAGACATGAGGGAGAAAGGGGTCAAGAAAAAAATCCCTCCAGTGGAATTCTCCCCTTAAAAGTATGTAATTATTATATACTGTGTATTAGAACTTGTGAACAATAGCTGACTCTATAGTCTATTCGTTGTAAGTAGGCGAGCAATCATGACTTCTATCCTCTTTAACTCAAAAAGGGGCTAGAGCAAATGGGCTGTACCTTTTCACCTCTATTCCTTGACTGACGCTTCCCCAATTTTTTTTTTTTTTTTTTTTTTTTTTGGGGGGGGGGGGTAATTTTTGTTTTTGACATATATTGGTGGACATATTAGCTCGATTACTCTAGTCGTTTTTGAGTTCCAGAGGATAGAGGTCATAATTTCTCGCCTACTTATCAGCGCATGGACTACCGTACCGTGGCGCAGCATCGTCAGTAAATGCATTAACCCATTCAGTACCGGTGACGTCCTTTGTATTATATTCTAGCAAATGTTAGTCCATTGTATGCAGCTTAAGGGGAGGTATTTAGTTTGTTCCCTAGACTTCCATCAAGCTTAAAACTACTCCCCCCTAGACCCCCTTTCAAGATAAATTTGTACATTTTTCGGTAGAAAAATGTCCCGGCTGGAAGCCGGTTCCTCTTATATTACAGGCTCGCTATCGCTCGCCAGGATAAAATCGACACCTACATGGCACGAAAGGTCTTAAAATTGACAGAAATGGGTCGAAAGTTCTTAAAATCGTCAAAATAATGGGGCGAACGTCTTAAAATTAGAAAAGCAATGGGGCTAAACATGAGGGAGAAAGGAGTCAAGAAAAAAAAATCTCTCGAGTGGATATCTCCCCTTAAGAATGACGTCTACCAATTTAATTAAAGGCTACCAACTATCTCCAATACATAATCCTTTTAGCTACGGTACCACATATCCTTCCTAAGCTTCATAAAATCGCCTAAATGTTGCTGAAATCCAATACAAATGTCGTCGCTGGTACAGGAAGGGTTAAGGGGAAATAGTTCACATTTTGGGCGATTTTGGCATGTATTCATTATTTTTCTAGTTTCCTCCCTAGACCTCCATCAAATAAAAAAAAAACATCCATTAGATCCCCCTTCTAGATTAATTTGTACATTTTTCGGTAGAAACATTTCCCGGCCAAAGGCCGGTTCTTCCAATATTCTCAATAGGCTCACTATCGTTCTCCAGGGAAAAAATCGACACCTAAATAGCACGAAAGGTGACGAAGAAATGGGGCGAAAGGTCTTAAAATCAACTAACTAATGTGGCAAACATCTTAACATCTGAAAACTAATGGGGCTTAACATGAGGGAGAAAGTGGTCCAGAAAACCGGCCCATCCCCCCTTAAACGAGTAAAAGGTCATTAGAAACAATGTGGGGAAAGCGGGGCAGAAATTCCTCAGGGGTTGGCATGGGGGAAATGGGTGACTGGCGCCAGGGGTGAGGACATGGAGACCCCTGGGTAAAAGGGTGGCGCCTGGAGAGCTACGGGATAAGAGAGAGGTGGAGAGAGGGAGAGAGAAAGGAGTAGAGAGAGGGGAGAGAGAGGGGAAAGAGAGATGAGGATGGAGAGAGAGAGAGAGATGGAGAAAGGAGAGAAAGAGGGGACACCGACGGGAGAAAGAGAAAGAGAGAGAGAAAGAGAGAGAGAGAGAGAGAGAGCATGGTATAACTGTTTTGATAGCGTATATAATGCATAGTGCGGGGAATTTCGATGTGAGTATCCTGGGTTCGAGTCTGAGCATGGTATAACTGTTTTGATAGCGTAATGCATAGTGCGTGGAATTTCGATGTGAGTATCCTGGGTTCGAGTCTGAGCATGGTATAAAGAGTGCGTGAATGCGTATGCATAGCTGCGATTTCGATGTGAGTATCCTGGGTTCGAGTACTCGGACTGCCACATGTATTTGTTGTTTTCAGTTTAGATTTGAAGTTGGTTGGTGTAAAAAACATAATACCATGAGTGTGTGAGTGTGTGAGAATGGGGGAGGGGGAGGGAGAGATATAGAGGAGGAGGAGGGGGGAGGTGAAGAGGAGGAGAGGTAGAGGAAGGAGAGCTATAGGGGGAAGAGAAGAGAGAGAGTGTGTGAGTGAGTGTGATTTATAATAAGAGGAGTAAGAGAGTTTAGAGTTAGTGAGAGGTGCCAGAGTAGTGCCAATACCTTGCACGCACTACTGACTTCTACAAGGCAACCAACCAATCATCATTGTTTACTGTTCTCACCTACTATGAGAGAGAGAGAGAGAGAGAGAGAGAGAGAGAGAGAGAGAGAGAGAGAGAGAGAGAGAGAGAGAGAGAGAGAGAGAGAGAGAGAGAGAGAGAGAGAGGATCACACATACACATGATTAAAATATTTCTTATACGGTACTCACTAGGGAAATGAAACTCGTAGCTGCAAGCTTTCGTCTGTATTACAAGAAATTTTCGTAGCGAGTACAAGAAATCTCTATCTATCTATCTATCTATCTATCTATCTATCTCTCTATCTCTCTCTCTCTATGCTATATATAAAGAGATAACTTAAAGTACCGTACACATAAACAATAACAATATAGGTTACATAGTTGTATGGACTAAACACGTTGTTAGTCAATATAAAGAGATAACTTAAAGTACCGTACACATAAACAATAACAATATAGGTTACATAGTTGTATGGACTAAACACGTTGTTAGTTAATATTTAAGGTGGTACTATGGGTGTCTAATATTAGTGTATGGTTTCCCTGGTGTGTGTGTGTGTGTGTGTGTGTGTGTGTGTGTGTGTGTGTGTTGTGTGTGTGTGGTGTGTGTGTGTGTGTGTGTGTGTGTGTGTGTGTGTGTGTGTGTGTGGTGAGGCTTCCATTCTCAAAGTCCACACACACACACGCACGCACACGCACACACACACACACATACACACACACACACACATACACACACAAAACAAATAAAACAAACAAGTTTCCAACTCCCCCCCCCCCCAACAAAAATAAAAATAATAATAATAATAATAATAATAATAATGAATAAATACATATAAAAAAAATACGAAATTAAATAAATAAATATATAAATGAATACAAGAGAAGTTTCCAAACCCATCTGGCAGTGTGTGTGTTAAAGTGGGCCAAGGATCCGTGAGTGAGTGGGTGAGAGAGTGAGTGAGAGAGTGTGTGTGAGTGAGTGAGTGAGTGATTGGGTGAGTATGTGAATGAGTGCGTGAGTGGGTGAGAGAGTGAGTGAGAGAGAGTGTGTGAGAGAGTGAGTGAGTGGCAACGGTTTAGCTTTTGAGTGAAGAATAATTATAGGTAGCACCAACGAACTTGACAATAATCTGAAACCCCTTAACTTCTTATAACTCTAAATAGATATAAACAATTGGGATGACGTTTCTATCATTTGGGAAGAGTCCACCAGGAAATAGGTGTGGATATTTACAGCCAGTTTGCTCTAGGCCCTTTTGAGTTACAGAGAGGTCAGGGATCAAGATTATTGTCAAGTTCGTTGGCGCTACCTATAGTGTCTGTTTCTTTTCAACTGGCGGTAAATTGCAAAGTTCCCATCAAGATTTCTCAGTTATTATGATGATTTTGTAGTGATGTATGGGGCTAATTATATAAACTTGGTCTTGATATGATGCAGAGACATAGTAGTTTCATCTTGTTCCATTAAGGGGAGGTTTTTAGTGCTTTCCCTAGACTTCCATCAAACTTAAAATCACACCCCCTTCAGCCCCTTTCAAGATAAATTTGTACATTTTTCGGTAGAAAAATGTCCCGGCCAAAGGCCGGTTGCTCTTGAAGTACAGGCTCGCTATCGCTCGCCAGGAAAAAATAGACACCTAATTGGCACGAAAGGTCTTAAAATTGACAGAAATGGGTCGAAAGTTACTAAAATCGCCAAACTAATGGGGCGAATGTCTTGAAATGTCAAAAGCAATGGGGCCAAACATGAGGGAGAAAGGGATCAAGAAAAAACTCCCTGAAGTGGAAATCTCCCCTTAAGCATCGAACAATTAGCTGCCAAGGGATTTAACCCTTTCACGCATTTATGACGTAGAAGTTGCCAGATTAGCAATAAGAGCAATAAGAGTTCTCTCACTCTTATAATTACCTCTCCAAAATTAGTTTTCTGCCCACAGCTAACTCAAAGACAACTGCAGAGGTTGAAGTAACTAAACTAAAGGTTTCTAAATACCCCTGATGGTAACAAAGGCTTTAAAGTATCCCCAATAGACTCAACACAGCTAACTCAAAGACAACTGCAGAGGTTGAAGTAACTAAACTAAAGGTGTCTAAATACCCCTGATGGTAACAAAGGCTTTAAAGTATCCCCAATAGGCTCAACACAGCTAACTCAAAGACAACTGCAGAGGTTGAAGTAACTAAACTAAAGGTGTCTAAATACCCCTGATGGTAACAAAGGCTTTAAAGTGTATCCCCAATAGGCTCAACACAGCTAACTCAAAGACAACTGCAGAGGTTGAAGTAACTAAACTAAAGGTGTCTAAATACCCCTGATGGTAACAAAGGCTTTAAAGTATCCCCAATAGGCTCAACACAGCTAACTCAAAGACAACTGCAGAGGTTGAAGTAACTAAACTAAAGGTGTCTAAATACCCCTGATGGTAACAAAGGCTTTAAAGTATCCCCAATAGGCTCAACACAGCTAACTCAAAGACAACTGCAGAGGGTTGAAGTAACTAAACTAAAGGTTTCTAAATACCCCTGATGGTAACAAAGGCTTTAAAGTATCCCCAATAGGCTCAAAATCGCGTCATATGTCGGAGAGGGTTAATTTATCGCCAGCTGAAAAGAAACAGTGTATAGGCCTAGTGTCTAATAGGGACTTGAAGGTTAACTGTTGAATTTTACCTGGTATATATCACACGAACGCTTTTCCCTCAACATTTATCCTCAACACTGGTCTGGCAGCTTACGAGGTCAACATTTAATTTGTTTTTCCTAAATTCACATATCATCAGTCTAGTTTCTGATATCAGTGGGAAATATTCCAAATTTTTTGCCAGAACATAATGTTGACTATAAAAGCTCTCGTGTGATACCGACTATCTGTGCCAGTCCGTTGAGAGGAGATTTCTACTTGAGGGATTTTTTCTGGACCCCTTTAGAACTCCCTTCTGTTTAGCCCCATTGCTTTTGAATTTGTAAGACGTTCGCCTCATTAGTTTGGCGATTTTAAGGTCTTTCACCCCATTTCTGTCAATTTTAAGACCTTTCGTGCCATATAGTTTAGGTGTCATTTTGTTCCTGGCGAGCGGTGGTGAACCTGTATTTTAAGAGGAACCGGCCATTTTTCTACCTAAACATGTACAAATTTATCTTGAAAGGGGGTCAAGGGGGTGTAATTTTAAGCTTGATGGAGGTCTAGGGAACAAACTAAAAACCTCCCCATAAGTCAGGCATCTGTTACGGATTTCAGTCACATATTTCTTCTTAGTTTATAATATTGTTATGATACCGGTAGTTAAAGTTTAAGTCTTGCCAACTTTAAGTCTAGCCTATGTATGTTAGTTGTTGTTGTTGTTGTTGTTGTTGTTCCCTAAGCTGCCTGGCCGAACAGCCCCGAGTATGTTAGTGTAGTGTAATAGATTAAATACCATGAAGGTGTTTGTGTGTGTGTGTGTGTGTGTTTTTTTTTGTATTCTATGTGAATGAGGGAGACAAAAGGCATAACTGCCTGCAGAGAGTGCCTCCCCCAGATTTCAAAGAGTGACAGGGCCGAAATCAAGGGACGTTCGAGCTAAAATGCCTGGACACACGGAGTTTGAAGCAATTTAAGTCATTGGAAGAGGGAAAGACTGATTCTGGGAGAGAGTTCTAGAGCTCAGCAGTTGAAGTGTGTGTGTGTGTGTGTGTGTGTGTGTGTGTGTGTGTGTGTGTGTGTGTGTGTGTGTGTATATTCTATTTATGATTTTGTAGTACTGGTAGTTTAGTTATGTGTGTTAAATGTTGGTTTGTATGTTTGGTGAATGAGGGAGGGAGGGAGGGAGGGAGGGTACTGGTATGGTGGTGGTGGGATTTAATTACCAAGAGTGTGTTAGCTGTTTTAGTTGGTGGTGGTGTGTGGCAGCTCATACCACGCCCCCATAGACGCTCACACATACATATACATACACATTCACACACTCATTCACACATACATATTCACACACGCACACACGCGCGCACACACACACACATTATATATATATATATATATATATATATATATATATATATATATATGTGTGTGTCTGTGTGTGCGAATATGTATGTGTGTATGAGTGTGAGTATATATATATATATAAAAGTCGACCGATAAATAAGCCCTTCCCCCTTAAGCTAATCTCAACTTTAATTTTCACTACAGATGTTACTCAGGTGTTGAACTAGATGTAGCTACAATACACACACTCTCTCTCTCTCTCTCTCTCTCTCTCTCTCTCTCTCTCTCTCTCTCTCTCTCTCTCTCTCTCTCTCTCTCTCTCTCTCTCTCTCTCTCTCTCTCTCTCTCTGTGTGTGGTCTGAAAGTTTGTGCAGGTCTAACTTCTACACACACACACAGAGAGAGAGAGAGAGAGAGAGAGAGTGAGTGAGTGAGTGTTTAATCCCCTCTCATTCATTTACATCCACTAATCTACACCCACTCATTCATACTTACATGCGAACTTTTACACACATCCTCATCCCACACTCAACCATTACATTTTATAGTCTTATCCTCATCCTCAATTTCGCAGTTGCTGTACATCCTCATTTTTCCCTTGCACCTTTAACACACACACACACACACACACACACACACACACACACACACACACACACACACACACACACACACACACACACACACACACACACACAGCCCGTAACCTAGTAGGTAGAGCTCTCGTCTCACACACGAGGGGTCGGGGGTTCAATCCCCGGCCGGGCGGAGACAATTGGGCTTGTCTCCTTTCATGTGTTAGCCTCAGTTCACCTAGCTGTAAATAGGTACCTGGAATAAGTGGACGACGTTGTGACGTCCCATCTGGGGTTGGCAAAAATGGTACAAGGCGAGATGGGTATCATATGGTTCACCTAAGCTGATGGCTACCTAAGCCTTCGGGCGAGACGGTACCGTCTATAGTGAGAATGGTACCATACAGATCCACCCTAAGCCTTCGTTTCCGATGTCGCCAATTGGCTAAATACAGACTACACACACATCCACAGTCATTCCAACAGTACATAAAACACTTAACATGCATTTCACGCAATACATTCCCAGTTAAGGAGGCGCGATAATAATGAGCTTAGCTCGCATTGCGTGGATTCCCCTTGACGAACAAGTAACTGAGTAACACACACACTCCCACCATATATTTAAGAAGCTTTAGCAATATATATATATATATATATATATATATATATTTGTTTTATATAAATAATATTAATGATAATAATGATTATAGCAAGACACTAATAATATGTCTGTTTCCTTTGCAGGTGGCGGGGTATCAATCGGGAGTGTCAAAGATAAACCCGGGCCCGATTCCAGCAGTGGCGGTGGTGGTGGTGGTGTGAAGAGTAGTAGTAGTAGCGGCGGCACTGACGCTGACAAGAACGATGGAGCGAGTGACAGTAAATCCAGACCACCGCCTGTTGATGTGAGTATAATACCAAGGTTGTTTATTACTCAATGCTGGTTTGTCTTGGTCATATAGATGCACCATACATCAGTCTATTGGCTTTTGGGGGTTACCAGTATTATTTATTGTCTTTCTAATGTTATGTGTTACCAACTTACCAATGTTATTACAACGTACCCAATAGGAGCAATTAGCCAAATTGTTATTCTGTTAGTCAGTTAGACTGAATTTCAGCAGTTTATTTAATGGCAATTTATCAACTTCAAGTATAATGGCTCATGGCTTGCCTATTTTAATCAAGGGGAGGCTGAACCTCAGCTGAGCCCAGAAATCAAAATTTCAATTTATTTTGTTCTTGTTCTATAATGCTTCATTTAACATAGGAGAATAGCATAGGAGGGAACAAAAAAGCATATCGCATCCATAACCCCCCCACGACCCCAAAAAACTAAAAAAATTGCCTTCAACCACCAGAAAAAATAGTTTGTGTCTTTTGTCTAAAGGGCTTCTGTAAGCAATAGAAATGATCATATGAGGGCATAAACACCCATATGACATCCCTAGCACCCCCCTCTGGGGGCCCTAATATCATGGATTTTGGTAAAAATTGGTGTGAAATTATTTACTCAAGCTTGGTCCTGACAAAATTTTAGTTTAGTTTGTCATAAAACTCCATCCTCTATGAGCGCGCCGTCATAGAAAACGTTCTCTAAGGAGGCCTAACTAATATATCTCCCCAAAAATGTTTTTTGTCTGCTGAAAATCTAAGAATTTCAGTGGCCAGCGATCATATATTGGCACTTACGAGTGCATCTATATTTTTTTGTATTGCTCAAATGCATTCCCCTTCTAAACACTATAAATAGGGGTATATAGGAACGCCTGTACGTTTAGATAATGGCCGTTTTGCCGAAAAAATCGAGTTTTGACCATTTCGGTGTCAAAACCAGCTGTACCCCAAAAATAATTATATAATATATTTTTTTCAGCACCTTCTATTATTCAATATGGGTAAACGAAAACGCTATGTTGTAGGGGATGCTTGTAGGATACGCCATGCAAAAATTGCGGGAAATTTGAACAAATTTCAGTGACTAGATGATTTTACAAATAGTGCAATGAAATTCTGCGCTCGCGCGCACACACATAGAGAGCTGATTTTTTCAGCGAGTCTTCGTATTTCCATTGGTAATAAGATGGTATAATGCCAGAAACACAATCTCTTATACAGGCTGACTTGGGGGTCAAAGGTTCAGTCTCCCCAGTAGATCCTACTCATGAGATGGTCTCTGTCAGGAGCAGGACACTTGGGGAAAGGCCACACAAGATGATGTGAGGCTCAGTCCAGCCAGTGTGCGTTATTTATGCAGTTTTTACCAGCATGCACTCCCTGCTCAAGAGCTGGGCTAGGGTGGGTGTCCTGATGATCATGGATTTCAGTGAATAGTTGCCACAGATTGCTAGACCGCACCGTTCACCAACAACACCAACAAAATGAAGGACGGTAAAGCTCCAGGTTGCTCCGACATTGTCGCTGAGATGATAAAAGCCTCAGGGGAGATTGGTGTAAACTTAGTCACTGAGTTGATAAACACCATTATTAAAGATGAGAAAATCCCAGAGGATTGGCTCAAAAGTGTAATAGTAAATATATACAAAGGAAAAGGGGATGCGCTAGATAGAGGAAATTATAGGGACCTGAAAATGCTTGACCAAATCATGAAGGTCTGTGAGAGAGTCCTTGAGGGTTTGATCAGGCAAAGCATCTCTATTGATGATATGCAGTTTGGTTTTATGCCAGGACGTGGTACAACCGATGCTATCTTCATAGTCAGGCAGATACAGGAAAGATACTTACTAAAAGGCAGGGATCTTTACTTTGTGTTTGTGGACCTGGAGAAGGCCTTTGATAGGGTACCTAGAGATGTTGTACAGTGGGCTATGAGGAAACTTAGTGTGGAAGAGTGGCTGGTGCATGTGATAATGAAGATGTATGAGGATTCGCGAAGTTCGGTGAGGGTGAAGGGTGCACTGAGTGATGAGTTCGCAGTCCGTGTTGGAGTCCATCAGGGTTCAGTGTTAAGCCCCCTCCTCTTTATTATGGTCTTGGAGGCGCTGTCTAGAGTTTTTAGAGGCGGACTCCCGTTGGAACTGTTTTATGCAGACGATTTAGTCCTAATAGCTGACAGTATGCAGGATGCTGAGGCCAAATTCAGAGAGTGGAGAGAGGGCATGGCGAGCAAGGGTTTAAGAGTCAATATTAACAAAACCAAGGTTATGCATTGTAGTTTGAGACGAGGCAATGTGGAAAAGAGCGGTGCATACCCATGTGCAGTGTGTGGAAAGGGAGTGGGCGTTAACTCAATTCAATGTAGCATCTGTCGATGTTGGGTACACCATGGGAGTAAGCGCTGTAGTAGAATAAAGGGGCCCCTGCCGAAGGATAAGTCAGAAATAGAGAAATTTGAGTGCGTAGTGTGCAAAGGCGAGCTTGTGTTAAGTGATGATCCTGTGGCTGTGAATTTTGGAAATGAGTCTTTGGAGCTGGTGAACAAGTTTTGTTACCTAGGAGATACCATCTCTGCCGGTGGTGGGGCCGAGGCTGCCACTGTTGCTAGAATTAGGTGTGGCTGGGGGAAGTTCAGAGAATTGATGCCAATCCTGACCATGAAAAGAATGCCTCTCCCCCTGAAGGGAAAGGTGTATGCCTCATGTGTTAGAAGTGCAATGACGTATGCCTCAGAAACATGGGCCGTTAAAGTAGAGGATGTCAACAGAATGGAGCATAATGAGATGAGAATGGTGAGATGGATGTGTGGGGCCAGGCTACAGGATAGAATAACAAATGTTGAGCTGAGGAGACGTTTAGGTATAAAGAGTATTAGCGAGGTGATGCGTACAAGTAAACTGGGATGGTATGGACATGTGGAGAGAATGGATGAACAAAATTGGGTGAAAAAATGCAGGTCTGTGATTGTGGAGGGAGCTGCACCAAGGGGTGGACCGAGGAAGACCTGGGATCGGACTATACGCGCCGATCTCAAATCCAAGAACTTGACAAGTGAAGCAGCCCTTAACAGGGTTGCCTGGAACACCGCCATTAGGACAAGAGACTGAAACTGCACTTATGTGTGGAACACTCAGTCTTAAAATTTTATGTATGTATGTATGTAACACTGGTGTCTGCCAATAACACACTGGCTGGCCCGAGACTCCAACCATCAACCTTACAGTTTGCAGGCGAGTGCTCTATCAACCGCGCTATGGCCTGTGCGTTATTGGCAGATGACAGTGCTTTTGGTAGATGGTGCAGTCTAGCAATCTGTGGCAACTGTCTACTGAAGTCACTGAAACATCAGGGCACCCACCCTAGCCCCACTCTTGAGAAGGGAGTGCATGGTGGTAAAAACTGCAGCCATGGAAGGTGGGAGGACTTAATTGAGGCACAACAGTAACCTTGAATAGACAAGTAGCCTACTGAACAAAATAAGTGTTCCACTGCAGTACTGTACAGTGTTGTTGTTGTTCCCCAAGCTGCCTGGCCGAACAGCCCCAAGGCCCCGAGCAAGGCCAAGGCCATAACCGAGCACCCCCACAGAACCCTCCCTGCCGACCACAATAAAGCCTGGGTCACCGAAGCCACTCCATGGCGGGAAGCTGAGGAGGGTGCGGAAACGCCCAGGAAACCAAAGCCCCACTCAGGGCCCTGTGCCTCTCAGCAATTATGAAGAAAAAGTTGAGGGGCAAAGGAAAAATGTGACGCTTTGGCTTCCAATCTTGGTAGATTGGGAGGTCAATCCACGGAAGAGACGCCGTCACTTGAGATCTAGAAAATATATAAGTTAAAGGAACAGTCAGAGTAAGGTATGGGTATGGCAGAGATCGCTCAGTTCTCACTCTGATAGACCAGCCCATCACCACATGACTAGAACCCAATCCTCTCAGCATCAGCTAGGAAAGGCCCTAGAAAGCCACCTTTGGCGGGGGGGATAGCTCCCCTATTTCTACCCCTTTAGGAGTTTGGGCACCCGCCCTGTACAGTAGTATTCTGAACAAAATATGATTTTATTTTTATGTCCATTACTATTTTTGTTTTTATGTTTTCATGATTACCGGTACTACAAATATTCAGGTGTTCAGTTATAATTGTAATGTAGGAAAATGTAGGTATTATTGTATTGAAATTTCTTCCTTTTCTTACAGGTGGCAGCGGCACAAAATGCTGGTCAGGACGGGAACAAGACGCCCACAACGGGGCAGGCACAGACACCAAGATTATACGCCGGCCCCTCACGCTATGAAACCTTTAGAGATAAGGAGCGCAAAATTGGGCACAGAAGAGTGGACGAAGGAGGGATCGTTACTTACAAAAAGGTCAGTTGGATCAATTATGGATATTATTATTATTATATAAAACTATTTAATAAGAAAAGTTTTATATATATATATATACCCGGTATATATATATATATATATATATATATATATATATATATATATACAGTATACCCGGTATATATATACCCTGTATATATATACCCTGTATATATATATATATATATACTGTATATATATATATATACTGTATATATATATACAGTATATACACTGTATTCCAATTACTCCCTCTCGGGCATAGGCTGAGAGCCTGTACATTTGACCGTTTAATAAGCTGAAGCCTGTGAGGTCTCGTTCCAGTCTTGGGAGTGAGACATGCGAAGCACTACAGCTCGAAGCAGCCAGCTTCGCCTCTGTGCTTCACTGTCCAACCCCCAAGACTCGGACCCTCATTCTCAGAACGCCACCTATTGAGCAATTAACTCCCTAGGCATTGCCCCCCTGTAGCCTATTTTGAATATGGGAATATTCATACAGTGCTATTTAATCAGGGAACAATGAGGGTATTTTTTTGGCATTTCGGTGGGCTTTGTGGTAATGCACTGATACTAGGTACAGCACAAATTCCATCCCAATAATATCTGGGCAATAGCCCTTATAAAATTGACAAAAGAAATGAGGTGAAAATTCTCAAAATCGCCAAACTAGCGGAACGAACGTCTAAAAAACTCAAAACCAATATGCTAAGTTAAACAGGAGGAAGAAGGGGGACCAGAAAAAACGACCCATCTCCCCTTAAGGCGTTGGCAATTAAAAGATAAATGTATGTACAGGTATATCGTAATAATAACCTCTCGTTCTCCACAGATTGGCACCTCAACATTAATGGGGTCTATCCAGTTGGGTATACAGCAAGCAGTGGGCAGCCTGGCCAGTAAACCCGAGCTGGATGTTCTCATTCAGGACTTCTATGTTGTTGAAATGATTTTTTTTCCGGCGGACGGTTCCCAGTCCACTCCTGCACATCTGTTCACTGACTTCAGGTGAGAATAGTTACTTCGGGTATTCTGTATTATAGATTAATTATAGCTCTTTGAGTCAATGGTTTAAGCTGGTTCTTAATAAACATTATTTTAGTTATTTGACTACTACTTCGATATTTACGTACAGTATCTTCTATATTTAAGTATCTAAGTACTGTACATTGATTTAATTAATTAGGTAAATTTGTAAGTTATTTTGTGGGTTGGTGATATTACGAATGTGTTCTATTGATCGCTATGTTTGTTTTTCAGATTTAAAGTCTACGCCCCAATAGCTTTTAGACACTTCAGAGATCTGTTCAGAATTCAGCCTGATGACTACCTGGTGAGTGTGATTGTGTTGTGTTGTCCCTGTTCGGGCTCTATCTCGAGTTGGCCATCCCCAGCTAAAAAAATAAACAAAAAAAGGGGGAAATGTGTCTGAGTATATACTGTAGATAGAATAGATAGATATAATAGATAGATATATACTGTAGATAGAATAGATAGATATAATAGATAGATAGATAGCTATACACTGTTCCAAGTAAGTAGGCCAAAACTCTTGAACATGAACCTCTATAACTCACAAACGACTAGAGTAATCTATCTATTATTTCTACCGTTTGGGAAGAGTCAGCCAGGGAAGAAGTGTGGAAATTCACAGCCCATTTGCTCTAGCCCTGTTCTAAAGTCCCTTGACAGTGCCTCCAGACAAATAGTAATGGGCTCAGCACCGAACCTTGATAAACACCGCCTGTCACTGGGAATCCCTCCCTCAAGCCCCCATTTACTTTAACTGCTGCACAAGACCCCTTATACAGTACAGGTCCCCCTCACTATCCAATGCCCCAATTTACGATATTATTATAGGTTTTTAGGTGTTTGGGTTTGGTTTTTGGCTGGTCCAAGAATACAACCCCATTTATGCCATTAATTTTAGGGTTTGCTATACAATTTTTCTATTTAAGACCAAGGGTTCACTATATGATTTTTCTATATAAGATCGGGTTTTCAGGAACGTAACGCAATAGTAAATCGAGGGAGACTTGTATTATTTAATTATCACACACACCAACCATTTCTCAACCTCTAGGCACTTGTGTCTTGTTAATGATAGAATTTATTGTTAGTTGATTTAGTGGAAACCAATTAACTTGCTTATGTAGTGATGTACACTCTATGTGGTGGTTTATTGATCATTTATTTCTAAATTTTATTTTGTTAAAGTGTTATTTCCACATAGCGATTTTGATAAGTTATCTTACCTTTATCTTGTATCGTCCCAGTTTTGGTTTGTTTAGTTTGCAAGTTTTACATTTTAAAATATATGAAATATTCTGTCTTGAGCCCCCCCCCCCCCCCATAAAAAATAGGAAAAGTGGGAATTGGGCCTGAGTATATAGATAGACAGATAGACCAAAAAAACAACCACTATCCCCTTAATATGCTTGCAGGTGTCCTTGTGTACGGAGCCGCTGCGGGAGTTAAGCAACCCCGGAGCCAGTGGTAGCATCTTTTACCTCACTAACGACGACGAGTTTATCATCAAGACCGTCCAGCACAAGGAGGCAGACTTCCTCCAGAAACTGCTGCCCGGATATTACATGGTCAGTATATTTATCACCACAATGCCCCTTTCCCACATTTATAACTATCATCATCATCATCATCATCATCTCCGACGCCTTGTTTCCCCCTGGGAAACCCCCACTAGAGGATGGCCATGACAGAAACGTCTCCAAGCTACTTTGTCAAGACATGCCTCCTTTGCCCGTGCCACAATGCCCCTTCCACTACGTGGAAGTTTTTCTTCAATATATTTTTCCACTTTCTTTTCCCATACCATAGGTGGTCTTCCACTACTAGCGGTTCCACTCACCTGACTCCCATATATCTTTCTTGGCATTCTGTCTTCATCCATTCTCTGAACATGGCCATACCACCTCAAAGTACTTCTCTTTATCCACTCATACTTCTCTTTATCCACTCAACCACACCACAATCAATGCCCAAAGCCTGCTCTTCCATTCCAAAGGACTCGTACACTTCCCTATTACTTGGCCCATCTAGCCTATTCATGCCAGCTGCCATTCTGAAAAAGCTCGTCTCCACAGCTCTCAGTTTGAAGAGGTCCTCGTCACTTGCCGTCCATGTCTCGCTTCCATACGAGAGTGTTGGGAGCAGCACACTGTTTCTCAGTGACTTTTTGACTTCCTGGCTAACCATTCTTCCTTTGAGAATACTATCAAGTTCTCCAATCACTTTTCTCCCTTGCATTTTTCTCTCTTTTATCTCACTCTCCATTTTACCATATTTGCATAGTACAGCTCCCAAATACTTGAAACTTTCAACCTCTTGTAGTACTTCATTTTTCAATTTTATTTTACAACTTTTCTTGTGTTCTTTCTTGATTCTATATTTCCTTAAAATCTATAGTTTCATGCATTCTTCTCTCAAACACCATTACCTTACATTTCCCTACATTGACCTTTAACTTTCTCTTTTCACATACCCTGTCAAAGTCAGTGACCACTCTCTGAAGTTCTTCAGCATTTTCCGCCAACAGGATTGCATCGTCCGCATATAGGCATGTTAAAATCTTCCATGTTCTTCCCTCTGATTCCAGTCTAGCTCCCACACCCATTGATACAGCCCTACATTCCCTAATCACTCCATCCATGTATATATTGAACAACCAAGCTGACATGACACATCCCTGTCTTACACCTACATTGACCTCAAAACTTTCACTTAACTTATCCCCTACCTTCACATTTGCCATTGCATTCCTATAAAAAGATTTTACTGCCATTAGCAACTTTCCTCCCACACCATATACTGTTAACACATCCCACAGTCTACTTTGTCGTAGGCTTTTTCCAAATCCATAAATGCTGCATAGAGTTTTCTGTTTTTGGCCAGATACTTCTCTACCAACAATCGCATTGAGGCTATCTGGTCAACGCAGCCCCTGCCCTTTCTGAAACCTCCCTGTTCCTCGCCTATTTTGTCATCCGTTATCTTCTGTAGCCTCTGTGTTACTACTCTTGCGTGTACCTTTCCAGGTATGCTAAGCAAGCTAATTCCCCTATAATTCTTACACTCTTCTTTACTACCCTTCCCTTTGTACAAGGGTACTATCACTGCTTTCCTCCAGTCCTCTGGTACACTTTATAACTATGCATATGTAAACACCATATGAGGAGGAGCACTTTATTGACATTTCGCAGATAGCTTCTTCAGGTCACTATATACATACATAACATTTTAAGATCGAGTGTTCCACATATACGTGCAGTTTCAGTCTCTTGTCCTAATGGCGGCGTTCCAGGCAACCCTGTTAAGGGCTGCTTCACTTGTCAAGTTTTTGGATTTGAGTTCGGCACGTATAGTCCGATCCCAGGTCTTCCTCGGTCCACCCCTTGGTGCAGCTCCCGCCACCAAGGGGTGGACCGAGGAAGACCTGGGAAACGTTGTCAATATAGTGCTCATTGTGTCAACTTTTCAAAGTTACTTCAACATTCATAACTATTCTGTCTTTCTTTTCAACTGGCGGTAAATTGCAAAGTTCCCATCAAGGTTTCTCAGTTATTTTGATGATTTGGTAATGAAATATGGTGCTAGATATATAAACTTGGTCTTAACCCATAGAGGACCAGCGACGACACGTTGTCGTCGGCAATGTATGTAACGCTAAACCCCAGCGACGACAACATGTCGTCCCTGTTAATTACTCCGGTCCTATGGCACCTAGAGGGCTCAGATTTGTATGGAAACTGTGTAAGTATCCCACGCAACAATGCCGATGGTTGAAAACTCTCAAAGTCCAACCGTGTGCACGTGAGCGCGTAAAAACCTGTTTTTGGGTGTTTTTGCCTTCAATTTTCCCCTCTTGTAAAATCGACTTTCGGGTGCACCGTAGGACCCCTTTTTGACCTAGGGGATTGTTTTTTTGTGGTTTTTCCTTCATTCCTAACCCATTCCCTATTGTTTCTGGGAAGAAAAAAAAAATAAAACCTGCTGGTCCCTGGTGGTACATTTATTCTAAACTAGCTGGGGCTCAGTGGGTTAATATGATGCAGAGACATAGTAGTTTCATATTTTTCCATTAAGTATCGTGAAATTAGATGCTAAGGAATTCAATTTACCGTCAGTTGAAAAGAAACCAAGTATAGTTCATAAAATAACTGCTACTTCAATTACTTTTACTGCCAATATCACTAGAGTTGCCACTTCTCTTAGAAGTCATTATGAAATATTTTTGCCTGGTTTTTTGCAAGTTTTACATTATAATAATATATGGTCATTGCAGAAATAGATCACCATTTAACCCCTTCATCCCATTGACAATTTATTTATTTATATTTTTTCTATTTCTAATGTCAAGAACAATAAAGTTACCAATGTAATAAAGTTAAATTGATTAATATGATAATATAGACTCATAGAGGATCCATTTTAACTAAGCCTTTATTTTTCTTCCAGAATTTGAATCAGAACCCTAGAACGTTACTACCCAAGTTTTTTGGATTGTATAATTATCAGGTGAGTGGATTATATGTGGTAAATTGCAATACATTCTTTCATATGTATTCTTTCTTTTATGATCTATCTTCCACTTGCTATTACTATTGCTTTTTATACTCTGGTGTAGTCTTCTCTATATTTTATGTACACTTGGTAAAAAAGTATCTGCACCCCTATGCTGATCATCTGGTGTGTACAGCTCGGTAGGGTTGGCATCTCTACCTGCAACTATATCCATGTGATACATGGATATAGTTGCAGGCAGAAGTGCCAAACCTATCAAGATGTACACACCAGATGATCAGCGTAGGGGTGCAGATACTTTTTTGACCGAGTGTACTTGTACAGCATAGACGTAATTTTTCGATAGCCCTGTAATTCTATACAATTTGTTTTCTATGTAGACTAGAGTACCGGTATTTAGAATGTTGACGATTATTTTATCTTCTTCAAAGCCTTCAGCCGCTACCACTGTATGCGGGGTGTTTACATGCCATCCAGAGCTCCACTATAAGGTAGATACAGGCTAGAGGCAAGGTCAGAGTGAGACTGGACCATGTGTTCATACCACCCACCTCTAGAATATAGCACCAAGGTTCAGTGCTGAGCCCAGTACAGTTTGTTTTGGTCCTGGAGGCTTTGTCAAGGGACTTTAGGACAGGACTCCCATGGGAGCTGTTATATGCAGATGAGCTAGTTCTTATCGCAGATATTGCGCAGGAAGCAGAGACAAAGTTCAAAAGATGGAGGTAGGGTATGGCAAATAAGGGTCCAAGAGTTAACATAGATAAGACAAAGGTCATGATTAGTGGAGTAGGGTGCGGAACTATGGAAAGAAGCGGCGACTATCTATGCGCACTTGCACAGTATGTGGGAAGTAACTCAATTCAATGTTGCGTCTTTAGTGACTGGGTACAAAAGAGATGTAGTGGAGCTAGAGGACCTTTGACAAGAATCATAGATTTTGAATGTGCAGTGTGCAAGGGAGAACTTATGTTAAGTGACCCGCCTGTTAGTGTTGATTTTGACAGTATAACGCTGGAGTGTGTGAATAAATTCTGATATTTGGGGGATACGGTTTCCGCCGGAGGTGGCGCTGAAGCTGGCTCCATTGCTAGATGCTAGAGTCAGAAGTGGCTGGGGAAAGTTTAGAGAGCTGTTGCCGCTCCTGACCATGAGAGGGCTCCCACCCCACCTTAAAGGGAAGGTGTATACCTCGTGTGTTAGGAGCTCGATGACCTATGCCTCGGAGACGTGGCCGGTTAAAGCAGAGGATATCAATAGAATGGAACGGAATGAGAAGAGAATGGCGAGATGGATGTGTGGGGTTAATCTCAGGGACGGGGTATCGAGCGAGGAATTAAGAAGGCGTCTGGGCATTAGGAGTGTCAGTGAAGTGATGTGCACGAGCCGACTTGGTTGGTTTGGACACGTGGAGAGAATGGGTGAAGAAATGACGGACTGTGAACGTGGGGGGAGCTGCGCGTAGGGGTGGACCTAGAATGACGCAAAATCAGGTACTCCGGTCCGATCTCAAAATATAGAACTTGACAACAGAGGCAGTCCTTGACAGGACCGCCTGGAAAGCCGCCATTTATGACGTGAGACTAACCACATTCTCTGTGGACAAAACGGTCTTTAAACTTGTATGTATGTATGTTTGACTTGTGGGAATGAAAAGTAGGTTGATAAGTTAAAATGATTTTCCTTATATATTTGATGGAAAATATAAATAATATATAATTAATACTAACAGTTTACACTAGATTTTTTAATGTTACACGTTAGTGTATGCAACATATTGATAAGGGGACTGCTTTCCGATACAAAAGCATTTAATGACATTTAGTTCTCTTATTAATTATGTACTGGTCCAATCTTACTGATGACTTGATTGCAAAAAGCACATCTAATAATTTAAAACAGTGTTTGGTTTGCTTTTGTACCTAATTTTATAGTATAGTCATTGGTTATATTTGTAACAGTTTCTCACCTTTTAAGATTTTTGTATTGCATGATGTTGAATATACAGTGCAAAAGGAGTATTATTTTTACAAGCTATTTTCATTATCATTGGTAGACATCAACTAATATGTGGGTTTGAAAACATTATGACAAGAGATTTTTTTTATCACATTTCACTTTCACTGAAATATTAGGCTATGCAGTGTGCAGTTGAGTTGAGTATATGATTAGATTAATATCCAGTATTCGATAAATAGATATAAAATGGTAGTCATGTAAAGTACTTAAACTTTAACTGTCTTGATGGTGTAATGGTTAGAGTGTTTAAGATCTGTATGTGGTAACCCAGGTTCGAATCAAGGTAGGATCACATGCTTTCATTAATTTCGTTGGGAGGTGTTTGGTGTGTAGAGTGAAATTAAATGCAGTACTGTTGAAACTTTCAAAATTCGCCTAGATAAATATATCGCTCTTTATCCACGATTAACTGCGTTTGGAAACGAATAGCAGCACTTTTTATTGAGCTACCGCTATCTTTTTCTCACATAGGTTAGGTAGTTTAGCTACAAGCAATCTCGAAAGGATCAATAGATCTGTTGTTGCTTGTTTTCCTTTGTACTCCTTTGTAACAATTTGCTGAAATAGAAAACTTCCATCATAGTTTTAATTTTATTGTACAATAAGGATAGATGGCAGAATAGTCACTATGCTTACTTTTTTGTATTAGTACTCTCCATCAATTTTTTTTAGAGATTTGCTTTTATAGTATGCAATAAACCAACTTATAATAGCATGGAAAGTGTGTTGATTCTAGATAGTTGCTTTTTATTTTTGTTTCCCTAATATACTTGTCTATATTGACAATTTTGTTTTAATTTTTAATTCTTAGGTTATTAACCTTTTTCAGTTATACAGTAGTACAATCGTCCAAATAAGTGATGTCTCGGCACCAAGTATATTATAATCAATAATTGGTATCAGCACTATCTAAGCTTGATTTCTTTGTTTTGAGTGAGATATACAAACATGATCCTACATTTACCCACCCTATTTAACATCTGACAGACATTAATACAGCACAGAGAGAGCCAAACGTAATGACAGCCTAGACACGACTTATTAGCGCTACCGTACATTGCTTTACTTAACATACATCACATGTTATTGCTTTAAATTTCTTGTTTCTGGCACCCACTGGACATTATACTTATCAACCATGGTTCAGTCTAACCTCTGTTTTACAGCTATTGATGTACAGGTCTCCCTCACTATCTGATGCCTCAATTTACATTATTAAGCCGGCATCACACAAGCGCTTTTTCCTTCAACATTTATCCTCAACAATGATCTGGCAGCTTAGGAGGTCAGCAGTTAATATATTTCTGTCACCCAAATTCATCTATCATCACTCTAGTTTCCGATATCAGTGCAAAATAGTCCAGAAATGATGCCAGCAAAATGTTGATCATCGAATGTTGACTATAAAAGCTCTCGTGTGATACCGGCTTTATAGGTTTTTATGGGTTTGGGTTTGGGTTTTGGCTGGTCCCAGAAATGTGGTATTTTTTTATAGTGTACTGTATATAAATTGTCTCTTCTTTTGCAGAATATAATTTAAGCAATATGTTTTCACTGAACATGACTACATAAATATATTTTCCCATCTGTGCATTCATTATTCATAGTATCTAATTTGCATATTATGAATAATAAGACCTTTATGTTTCAAAGGTGTTACGACCTGGAGAATGGTGTAGTGACAGATGATTATGGAGTTTAGTAGTTAAAATTATTGCATTAACCCTCCTGGCCCGGGCTGTCTCTCCAAAGGACAGTGTGGGCTACCCGGGCGATCTGGCCGAAAAACGTCTAGGCCTAGGCTACCGTATTTTTGTTTAGTTTAACTGCTAGAAATTTCCCACGCATCTATAACGTCGTAGTGCGGTTTCCAATCTGTAGACTGGCGTTGAATAAAGCTCTCTAAGTCAACTGGTTCAGTTGTGATGACGATTTCAGTGGAGCTAATTTTTCCGCGATGTTGACAATATCGGAGCTTTTCACACACTAATTTCGTCTGATGTCACAACAATAACATTGATCCCACGTCTCCTTATTGTTTTTGGAGGTGCGGTGACGCAACGATCGGCTTTGTTTACATTCGTCGGACGCACGGCGTTCAGACCAAGCTGAATAGGCTTGAAAGCTTACTGCCTAGTAACAGGACACCCGGGCACCTGCCCTTATTTCGTGGTGTCCTTCCACACGGACACCCGGGCAGGAAGGGTTAATAACTATGTAAATTGTGTTGTAAAAATTGTAATGTGGTTTTATTGATTTTTTTTGTGTTCGAGCGCTTGCAAATTAATTTTAAGGAATTTGCGCTCTTTTAAACAAGTATAATTACTATTATTATTATTATTTATTCTTTTATAATGCGTACAGTGTTTTACTGTTTTTAAATGTATTGGGTTTTTTTATATGCAGACTTTCCAGCCTCAATTCTGATCTTTAAGTAATCTAATCGTATGTTTTGTTTCTTTGCAGTGTAATGCCAAGAATATTAGGTTAATAGTTATGAATAATTTACTACCGTCTTCAATAAAAATGCACCAGAGGTACGATCTGAAGGGCTCCACATACAAGAGAAAGGTAAGTCCAAAGTCTTTATACAGTACAGGTTAAGGGGACCAGACGCTTTGTACTCGGAAAAGTGTCCAAAACGGCAATATTGCGCAACCCGATATATGGCATCATCACCTATCCCTCTACCATCAGTGAAAATCTTGAGGCAATATTCCGTCTGGAAGCATATTATTTCTGGGCTAGTTTCAAACTTTCGCGGGTCGCGGGTCGCGCAGACGCGTAGAAAATGCATTATGGGTTTCGGATCTGCAAAAAAAAAATACGAAAACCATGAATTTTTGGTGAAAATATGACGTTCTTAGATATTTTTCCTAGCAGTGTCTGATACTCAACCCTGGTAACAACGAAGGGTGTGGTGGTGGTGGAGGAGAAAGAGCAGTGGGGTCCAAGCCGCGAGAGAGGTAGGGTGCGGCTGGCCGGCTGGCTTGCAACAGCTCTCGTGCCTTAGTACCTCACGTAAGAAAGTTCACTTGTCGGTGTTACTCTGACGCAACCAAACATGCTACAACAATGATTCTGGTGTCATTGGAAAGGGCATGAAATTCTCTACAACTTACCAAAGCCATTTTGTTTTGTTCTTAACCACTTCGACACAGCAACCCGAGACATTTTCACCTAATTTGTACCTAATTTCAAAATGACATAATTCCATGATTAGATACAAAATGGAAAAAGTAAGCTGGTAGATTGTAACTACACCTATTGTTAGTACCCCCAATGCATTGAAACAATCAAGCAACAACATTTAACTAAGCCTTTGATTTTACCCCAAAGTCAAAATTTACACACTAATTCTCACCTAACTCAAAAAATAATTGTCCTAGAGAATTAAAACTTTGGAAATTTCTTAGTTGTTAGGTCCCCTATACGTGTTCCAAATCTTATGAAATACAGACGAAATCCACTGACACGTTCTAGGGTAAAAGCGTCTGGTCCCCTTAAATGACTTAGAATATAATAATTTAGACAAATGCATAAGTTTCATTTAAAAAAAAAGGAAAAGTGGGGATTGGGCCTGACTATATATATACATATACTGTACATACATACATACATTAATTTTATTTTTATTTTCCCACGTCCAGGCCAACAAATATGAGCGCAGCAAAGACTCCCCCACGTTCAAGGACCTGGACTTTATGGAGCACCACATAGATGGTATCCTGTTGGAGGCAGAGACTCACAAAGCTCTTATCAGCACCATCGCTAGAGATTGTAGGGTAAGTCCACTGCTGGAAGTATTTGGGATATTTTTATTGATTCATTATCCCTTTCTCTGCGGGCATACTTCCGCTTATTTCTGCCATACTAGGGCTCATTCAGACACTCCTGATTGATTAGACAAGTGTCTGAATGAAATTAAATGCATTAAGCCGAAAACTAGAAGAAAATAGCTTCAAAATTACACCAAAACGAGCTTCGCAGCGCTACCATAGACATTCGCTAAAGTGAGCAATTCTCGCTAAGGTCTTCCTACATTTGCGTTTGGCAGCACTGTATATCTAGCGAGACTGACTCAGAGCCTTCAGTGGCACGGCTGCCTGGCTGGGAAAAGGACGTGTGGCCTGTCGTGCTCCCGCTCCCTTGCACTCATATTAGACAGGCTTTAAGAGGCTTTAAAAGCCTGTAAATTGCTGTAAATTGCCATGACGTTCAGGAGCGTCTTCCGCAGGGAAAAGGTTAATTAGGGTTATTTGTAAGTTAATTAGTGGGTTGGTGATATGAAATTATATAGACTTAACCTATTTTTCCCTTTGCAGGTATTAACGTCTTTCAAAATCATGGACTATTCCCTGTTGGTGGGCATTCACAACCTGGACCTAGCAGCCAAGAAGAAGGCCGTGAGTCTTGTTTATTTTGTTTTTATTGTGTGCGGATCAAAGTAAGACAGCTATGCGAGAAGAGTGTTATAAATATCTAGGCGGAACGATAAAGCCGGTATCACGAGAGATTTTATAGTCAACATTCGATGGTCAACATTTGTTTGGCAACATTTCTGGAATAGTTTGCACTGGTATCGATAACTAGACTGATAGTAGATTAATTTAGGTGACAGCAAAATATTTAATGTTCACCTCATCAGCTGCCAGACCAGTGTTGAGTGAAAAAGCGCTCGTGTGATACCAGCATAAGCAGGAATGGAGGTATGGAAATGGAGGTAAAACAGAGAGTGTGTGAAGGAAGGACAGTTTTTGGAGCAATGGGAAGTACTGTATGTGGAAGGTGAGAAATGTCGGAATAAAAGAGGTGGAGGTTTTCAAACAACAACGAAGGGCGGTGCGCTCCTCGGTGCCACTAGCAGAGTGGCAACCTCCACATAGGTAGATATAGGTACAGTAGAATCTCTCAGATCTGGAAACCCAAGAGATCCAGACAGGCATTTCGATCCAGACTCATGTTTCAGCCAACCAAATTTGTCTGGATGGCTTGGGAAAAATATAAGTCAATTCGGAAACGAACAAGACGAATAAAAGTTTCCACACATATTATTTACATCCAGTGTTAGATATCCAGACTTGTATGTCAGCCATCAGGATTTGTCTGGATGGCTGAAACCTAAGTCTGGTTGTTTAAGTTAGATATCCAGACTCATATTTCAGCCATCCGGATTTGTCTGGATGGCTGAGTATATATCTGGACTTTTGGCAGATCCAGACAGGGTTCTCCCCCAATTAGTCTGGATGGGCGAGGTTTTACTGTAGGTAGGTAGTGGTAATTTATAAGTAATTTGACTCCCTATCTAACATCTCCCTTACAGCAAGACAAGGAGAGAAGACTGAACGGTGGTGGTGATGACGGTGAGAGTGGTGGTGGAGGTGGTGGAGGAGGTTTTGGTGGTGGAGGTGGAGCAGCGTTGGAGAGTGCCGGTGGCGAAATGTTCAGTTTAACCCGGTCCCGATCCATCAACCGACACAAACTAGTCGCCCACTCCACCGCCATGGAATCCATCCAGGCCGACTCCGACCCCATCGACGAGGAAGATCAAGTGCCGTGAGTCTGATGCTGCATGTTATTTGTGTCCATTATTTTAAAAATATATAAGTTTGTGGTCGATTCCAAATCAGTAAAGAAGTTTGAAGGTAATCTTGATACATCATCATCATCATGAAATCTGATGCTCCGCTTCCAGAGGAAGCACCCCAAAAGGGATGGCCATGGTAGAAACTGCCTCCAGGCTCCCAGACTGACCCACTCCACAGTGCCATTTCCACTAAGTGGATTATGACCATGAACACTGAAGGAGCAGACCCAGACCCTCACCCGGATGGCAGTTCCACCAATGTTTTGCTATTTTATTTACCCCAGTGGGTATATCGCCTCGTAGCTCAGTGGTACCGGTTAGTTCTCCTACACAAACCCCAGTGGGGCCCTGGCTGGAAGCATACCAAGCACAGGAATTTTCTGAAGATAGGAACCAGTGGTCCACTGCTCCAGAGGCTGATTGCACCACCAAAGTGATACATAAATACATAAAATGTTAGACTGAGTGCTCCACACGTACGTGCAGTTTCAGTCTCTTGTCCTAATGGCGGCGTTCCAGGCAACTCTGTTAAGGGCTGCTTCACTTGTCAAGTTTTTGGATTTGAGATCGGCACGTATACAGTGGTGCACCAACTTTCGCGGCCAATAGGGACCGCCGAAAGTGGCGCGAAAGTGCGATTAGCGAAAGTTGGGGCATTGAGGTAATAGGAATTAATTTAATAGGGACCGGGCATGTACGAAAACTCACTCCCAAGTTGAACAAACCTAGTCAACCAATGACCCAGAATTGCTACACCCACTAAAACTGGAATTGGTACACTTACTTACAGGTACTCAATATTTTAATGAGTCTATAGTGCTGATTAGCAAGGCATAATAATGAATTACAGTTCTTATACAGAAACTGAACCACCGCCATAGGCCTATGCAATGTTTTGGTAGAGTTCAGTTAGCATTACGGTACGATATTGACGCTCCAACCGTATATGATACAGTACTATGAGGCGCATTTTGGCTCAAGCCGAAACTCGAGCAAAAATGCGCCTATGATTTGGACCAAGACATCAGTTTCAGTTATGGCCACTAGATGGCATCATGGCGCCGCTTGAACCCAAAACAGTGCAAATGCAAACGGCGCCTATGGCGGTGCCACAGGTTAACCTTATAACCTTATGTCTAAGCATTGTAACCCATTATAATGCTTTGCTAATCAGCATTATAGACTCATTAAAGTATTGAATATCTGTAAGTAAGTGTACCAATTCCAGTTTTAGTTGGTTTAGCAATTCTGGGTCATTGGGTGACTAGGCTAGTACGTTCAACATGAGTAGGCTATTTGTAAGTACAAATAATTTTATTGAGTATTTGTAAGTACAGGTATGTGTATTGATTAGTTATAGTCATTGGGTGACTAAATACTGGTATAGGGTCGTGTATTGACACAAACATTTATTTTTCCTTTTACCGAATCCTCTTGCTTGTGGCTGAATAGGTCTTCAATTTCGAAGCTCGGGCACGAAAATGCGAGTTTTTACCGCCAAATTCAAATCGGCGGAATATTTAGACACTGCCGCGAATCAAGATGTAGCGAAAGTTGGTGCACCACTGTAGTCCGATCCCAGGTCTTCCTCGGTCCACCCCTTGGTGCAGCTCCCTCCACAATTACAGACCTGCATTTTTTCACCCAATTTTGTTCATCCATTCTCTCCACATGTCCATACCATCCCAGTCTACTTGTACGCATCACCTTGCTAATACTCTTTATAAAGCATGGGGAAGACAAGAGTTGAAGTTTGATTACAAAGCGAAAATACAGAATAGTAAAAATGTTGCGTCTGCTGCCGCCGCCAACACCATGAACAACCGCAGCAGTGCAAGTACTGGTACTGAGCTGGATACAGTTTACAAGTTTGTCTCCAATCTTTACATATTGTTTACCTCCGTGTCTTGTATTTTTGTTCCGTAGGCCGGGTGGCATCCCCGCACGTAATGCAAAAGGTGAGCGTTTGCTGCTGTTCCTGGGAATCATCGACATCCTCCAGAGCTTCCGACTAAAGAAGAAGCTTGAGCACACTTTCAAATCTATGATCCACGATGGAGTGAGTATTATAAGGGTCTTCTTGTTATCTTGACACTATCGTAACTCTAGTAACCTATGTGGAAATTTATCACCTTAGAAATTGGAAAAGGAAAAGTTGGGATTGGGTCTGAGTACTGTATATGGATAGATAGAAATTGAAATAGAGTACTGTATGTAGGTAATGTCAAGTCCAGATCTACTTTAGTCTGTGGGTTACAGACATAGGCCACGCATAACATGCGTCCCTGGGGTCCATTGGTTTAAAATTATTAAAAGTTGTTTTGTCTTTATATTATATCATCCCTGTTTTGCATTGTTTATTTTGCAAGGTTTACATTGACATTATTATAACCTTTGGTGACGTTTGTTTTCCAGGACACAATTTCAGTTCATCGGCCGGACTTCTACGCCCAGCGCTTCCTTAAGTTCATGGAGCACACGGTATTCAAGAAGATCCCATCACGTAAGCCACCCCCGCGCCTCCCTGTTTTCTGTGTTCATCAACCGAGTATTTGTTAGAGGTGTTTAAGGGGGGTCACCTGCTTTTTTTTTCTTCTCTGGGTTGTATCCATTTGGCCCCATCAGCCTTCTGTTTTAAGACATTTATCCCCATCCAGGTGTCGATTTTTTTCCTGGTGAGCAATAGTAAGCCAGCATTTATAGAGAAATCCGGCATGGCCGGAGAAATTTTTCTATTGAAAAATGTACAAATTTAGCCAGCTGTCCTTTTTTGTTTTTTTCTATATTCCAACTACTCCCTCTTAACACATTATCCAAAATATGGTGGCTCGCTATCGCTCGCCAGGTATGAATGGACACCTGGATGGGGATAAACGGCTCTCTGTTTTCTATGTCCACCAAGGAAGTATTTATTAGAGGTGTCTGACCCCTTTACCACGATGACGTCTTTCTTCATCTTGTTCTGGTTACCATTTGAGGCTTTTCTTTGGCTTATAATCTACTATAATGTAGTTGGTGCATTCTAGGTTGGGCAGAAATCGTAACCTTTAACCGCTGTAACTCCAAAAGGGCTAGAGCAAATGAGCCATCCATATATACACCTATTCCCTAGCCAAGTCTTCCTATTTGGTAGAAATATTAGCTCGATTACTCTAGTCCTTTGTTGAGTTATGAGAGGTTAGGGGTTAGGATTTCTGCCCAACCTAGAATGAACTGACTACAGTATAGTAGGACTCGAAAGGGGTAAATGCGATCTCGTTAAACCCTCTGAAGAACATAGGTCCTTCTGAAACTGCATAAACCTGTCTAACTTTAGCCAGAAGAAAGTTAAAATAGACGTCATGGTGCCGAAGGTGTTCACAATCTGTCTATACTGTACATTTATTTGGTATCTATTACTATTATTATTATTACATATTTATTTGATTCTAATTATCCAAAGTCTATTTTTGGAGAGTGTGCGCATTTACCCCCAAGTCAGTCTAGATACCTTGTACACTCGGTCAAAAAAGTATCTGCACCCCTGCCCTGATCATCTGGTATTCCATTTGTCTATACATTAGGCTACCATAGCGCAGTTGGAATTTATGTACATGCTCAGATTAATATGCAGGATTCGAAACTCCATAATAAATCGTAGGCTTGTGGATATTTCTTTAACTGTCTTGATAGCGTAATGCATAAGTGCGCGGAATTTCGATGTGAGTATCCTAGGTTCGAGTCCTCGGAGTGCCACATGTATTTGTTGATTTCATTAATTGAGTTTAGAGGTGAAGTTGGTTGGTGTAAAAAACATAATTATGCACAGCTCGGTAGGGTTGGCACCTCTGCCTGCAGCTGTATCCATCAAAGACGAGGATCGTCTCCGACACATGGATGTAGTTGGAGGCAGAGATGCCAACCCTACCGAGCTGTACACACCAGATGATCAGCGTAGTGGTGCAAATAATTTTTTTACCAAGTGTACCTTTCTGATTCACCCTGGCTTCTACATTGAGGTGCAGTGGCATATTAGTAGCTATCTATGGAAGCTTTATGTGCAAACTAAAATATCGATAATACATGGATGCTGCAATGAATACAAAATACAGATAAACCATTGATGCTGATATTATAAATCTAATGGGATTATTCAGCTCCGGACTCCCATCTGAATTAGTCGTCTGTTTTTGTCGCTGGGTCCTTACCGTGTTTAAATTTCACAATGCAGTAATAGACCTGCTTTTGTTATCAGTCTCTCGTCCTGCATCCAAGTTGTTTGTTGCTGTGTTTGTTACCAGTACGTTCTGTTAGTTAACGAGAACGTCAAAAATGTTTTAAACGTCAAAAATGTTTTAGACCAAACTCTCATACTTAAGTCTTGCTGTGTAACTTTATATAAAATTATTTGCTGGGTCTCTCGATTCCCAGTTGTTGTTGTTGTTGTTCCCCAAGCTGCCTGGCCGAACAGCCCCAAGGCCCCGAGCAAGGCCAAGGCCATAACCGTACGCCCCCACAGAACCCTCACTGCCGACCACAATAAAGCCTGGGTGACCGAAGCCACTCCATGGCGGGGAGCTGAGGAGGGTGCGGAAACGCCCGGGAAACCAAAGCCCCACCCAGGGCCCTGTGCCCCTCAGCAATTATGAAGAGAAAGTTGAGGGGCAAAGGAAAACATTTGACGCTTTGGCTTCCAATCTAGGTAGACTGGGAGGGACGCCGTCACTTGAGATCTAGAAAATATAAAAGTAAAAGGAACAGTCAGAGTAAGCTATGGGTATGGCAGAGATTGCTCAGTTCTCACTCTGATAGACCAGCCCATCACCAGTTTCCCAGTATCTACAGGTACTAATTCCCATACTTGTGGTATAGCTAATAAGTATATTAATACAGTATGGTATTATATTTGCAAAACATATACTAACTTCATGTTACTAACCCTCCCTCCCCTCTATCCCATTTAAATTGTAGGCTATGCCAACATTGTTAAATATAATTTTTAATGTTGACTTAAGTTGATGGTCAATATTTCTACCCAAGAAGACACGGTAGTGTAAGGGGTGAGGATGTATCGGTATTCACAAACAAACACGCGCCACAGGCCGCAGCGCGGTTGGTAAAGCACTGGTCTGCAAACTGTGAGGTCGACGGTTTGAGTCTCAGGCCAGCCAGTGTGTTATTGGCAGACACCAGTGTTGTTGGTGGACGGTGCGATCTAGCAATATGTGGCAACTGTTCACTGAAGTCCCTGATCATCAGGGCACCCACCCTAGCCCAGCTCTTGAGCAGGGAGTGCATGCTGGTAAAAAATGCATCATCATTCATACATGGTAGTGTAGGGGATGAGGATGTATTGGTATTCTCAAACAAACATTTATTATCTAAAGCTATTGATGAGAAGGAGTATCGGTATTCATAATAAAAAACGCTAATGTATCTAAAACTAATGCTGAGAAAGAGTATCAGTATTCACAACCAAAAATGCTCCTATTATCTAAATCTATTGATGAGAAAGAGTCTCGGTACCACAAACAAAAACGCTCCTATTATCTAAAACTAATGATGAGAAAGAGTATCAGTATCACAAACAAAAACGCTCCTATTATGTATCGGTATTCACAACCAAAAATGCTCCTATTATCTAAAACTAATGATGAGAAAGAGTATCAGTATCACAAACAAAAATGCTCCTATGAGTATGTATCTTAAACTACTGGTATATGTAGCACCAGCGAACTTGACAATAATCTGGACCCCTTAACTTAACTCGAAATGAATGAAAGCAATCGGACTGACGTTTCTATCACTTGGGAAGAGTCTGCCAGGAAATAGGTGTAAATATTTACAGCCAGTTTGCTCTAGGCCCTTTTGAGTTACAGAGAGGTCAGGGATCAAGATTATTGTCAAGTTCGTTGGCGCTACCTGCCTACCTATAGTAAGATGACAGTTTGCACATTTTTGCTTTGTACAGAGGACAGCCGCTGTTTGCTATTATGCTGGATTGTCAAGCTATCAACATTATATTGCAGCTGTTGATTATATTGCAGTTTTACTAACGATCTGCCTGCACTAACAATCAAGAAAATATTACTACCGTTAACCCCTTCAGTATCCGATAATGCCTTTCTTAAGTTTATCCTGGCTATCTTTAGACAATTTTATTCATTTTAGTAAAGATCTGCGGGAGTCGAAGGTGCAGTTAATATCACTTCCTAGCGATCCTTTTTAAGCTGAATGAGATTATCTAATATTAGTTGGTTGAAAGTCGTTGCGGTATTGACAGCGTTAGCCCGAGGCTCTCAATATTTATTCTATGCCTTTTGTTAAGCCTTGGAGAGCTGTCACACGAACGTTTTTTCCGTCAATTTTCCATGAGCAAGTTTTTTCTCGTATTATTTCGGCACTTTTTCGCACTGGTATCGGTAACTAGACTGAAGGTAAATTATGTTAGGCGGCTGAATTCTGATAAAGTGTAATTTTTGAAGCTTCCAGACCATAATTGCTCTAAAAAGGGCTCGTGTGACTCCAGCTTAACTACAGTAAACCACCTCCCTTTCGGACTCCTCACGGCGCTTCCGGAATGAATTTTGGGTTTTGGACTCGATTCCCTCTCTTTCGTTTTTAGTCCGGAAGAGAGATAATACAATTCGGAAGATCCGGATCGTATTTCCTCCCTTTAGTTTTAAGTTCGAAAGAGAGAGACTGCAATCTAGAAAATCCAGATTGAAATTATCTTTCATTTTTAGTTTGAAAGAGAGAGAATACAATCTGGAAAATCCAGATTTGATTCTCTCCTTTCAGACTACAATATGAAAGAGAGGGAATGCGCTCCGGATCTTCCGGATTTAATTTTCTCTCTTTCGTATTGTAGTCCGAAAGATCGAGAACAGTAAATTTTCAAGCTTCCGGAATTGTGCTCTTTCGGATTGGTAGTTCCCCCCAGTTACAGGTCTCCCTCGATTGACGATTGGGTTGCATTCCTGAAAACCCAATCTTAACTAGAAAAATCATCTAGCGAACCCTTAGATAAATGGGGATGCATTCTGGGACCAGCCAAAACCCAAACCCCAAAAACCTATAATAATATCGTAAATCAGGGCATCGGATAGCGAGGGAGAGATAGATATATATATATGTGTAGTCAGAAAGAGAGGTGGTTTTCCTGTACTCAAAGTGTGTCTATAATCTATATAGTAGTTATCGGAGTTAGCGTACTGGTCTAGGCGTGTTTGCCTTTATACTGCCTTAGTACTGCCGGGGTCAATGTTGCACACTTTAGGATGTTTGCTGTTTATCACTCCAGACTTTAAGGGGAGATGGGCTGTTTTTTTTGTCTATTAATTCATTTAATCCTTTATATTATTAGTTTCTTCCCTAGATCTCCATCAAACTTAAAAAAACATCCATCAGATCCTCCTTCTAGATTAATTTGTAAATTTTTCAAAGTTTGATGGAGGTCTAGGGAGCTCAAACAAAAAAAATCCCCTTAAAAGTCCTGTACATTGCAATAGATTGACTGTGGCCTTTTCTTTCTCATGCTTGTGTCTCTGGTGTGGCATGACAGATCCCCCCCCCCCCCTCCATTCTTTTATTACAGGGTTTCCGCCTTTACCAAACTTTTAGTATCCTTTACTGTTTTGAGATTATAAGATGTTCGCCCCCTTAGTTTGGCGATTTTGATACCTTTCACCCCATGTATTTTACCAAGCCTTTATTGTTCTTTACCAATCCTTTATTGTTATTTAACTTTCAATTACTTTACTGTCTCCTTTCACCTCCTTCTTTTGTTTGTACCTTGCATCTTATTTCTTGTCTCCCTCTTTTATCAATCTTTCATGAGCTTTAATTTTCTTTACCAATACAGGAAAGAGAGAAAATAATGAACATATATGTTTGAGAAACTTACTTTGAGACAATCTGGCTACCAAATTTGGATAGTTTATCTCTCTTTCAAGTACAGTACAGTATGTTTGTCATATCATCTGCCAATCAAAATATACTTTTATCTCTTACCTTGATATCTTGCTTCCCTTCACACTATCCCTCCCCCATGCACGCCTTCAAAATTTTCTTACCATCATCATCATCATCTCCGGCGTCGTGCATCCCCCTGGGAAACCCCCACTAAAGGATGGCCATGACAGAAACATCTCCAGGCTACTTTGTCAAGACATGCTTCCTTTGCCCGGCCACAATGCCCCTTATAGTTTTTCCTTAATATGTTTTTTCACCTTCTTCTGCCATACCATATAATAGGTGGTCTACCATTACCAGTTGCACCATTCCCCTCACTCTCATGTATCTTTCTTGGCATTCTGTTTTCATCCATTCTCTGAACATGATGACTGTACCACCTCAGTGAATTTCTCTTTATCCACTCAATCACCCCACAATCAATGCCCAAAGCACGCTCCTCCATTCCAAAGGACAGATATACTTCTCTATTACTTATTCCCTTGCACTTCTACCATATTTCCATGTCCCTCATACTTTCCCTATTAATTTCTTCCTTGTCTTATCTCTCCTATTTTCACCCATGTAATTGTTTTGTGTTCTTTGTTCTTATGCACTTCTTTCTTTCTTTTTTAATTCCTCCCCTCACACACTCCTTCCCACCCTCCCCACGCACTGTTCCCCCTTCCCTCACACACTCCTCCCCCTTCCCTCACACACTCCTCCCCCTTCCCTCACACACTCCTCCCCCTTCCCTCACACACTCCTCCCCCTTCCCTCACACACTTCTCCCCCTCCCCACACACTCCTCCCCCCTCCCCACACACTTCTCCCCCTCCTTTCCTTTATAATTTCTTCCCTCACACTCTCTTTCCCCTCCCCTCCCCCTTCCCTTCCCCTCCCGTCATCCCACCATTGTGAGGGATCCTTTGACCGGGACAGTTCAGACCTTGGGGCAGCTGGTCATGCCACACCTTTATTATTTGTTTTCACGGGTCATGGACAACGCGACTATAGTCCGTTCATCCTAGCTTGGCCAGAAATCGTAACCCCTAACCTTTGTAACTCAAAAAGGGCTGGATCAAATGAGCTGCCAATTTCCACACATATTCCCTGGCCAAATCTTCCTATTTGGTAGAAATGTTAGCTCGATTGCTCTTGTCCTTTTTGAGTTATGAGAGGTTAAGGGTTACGATTTCCGCCCAACCTAGGATGAACGGACTATAGTAGACTATTTTAACCAGTACCAACTCACACAAAGCCAACTAAACTAGTGTTAATTTGAAGTCCTAACCTAACTTATAATATATCGTAAGCTTGTGCATAAGCCTTTAACTGTCTTGATAGCGTAATGGTTAGTGCACAGAATTTAGGTGTGAGTATCCTTGGTTTGAGTCCTTGGAGTACCACATGTATTCATTAGTTTCATTGATTTCATTAATTAGGTATATTTGTAAGTTAATTGGTGGGTTGGTGATAAAATGAATTTACCTAACCTAACCAAAGGGCACTGGTTCAGTCAGGCGCTGGTTGAAAACTACTGGTTGAAATGGTCTACTGGTCGAGTTGGCCGGTGACCTGTTTTCATGTTTGCCCGAGAGAGGTACACTCGGATACCATAGTCTCTAGCCCACTCATAGAAATTTGTGGACCCCCTATGTTTTTCTTTATGCAATTATAACTATCTGCTATCTGGATTGATTGTTGGATAGCACTTGCTTTTCAATAAATAGTATACAGTACCGTATACTGTTTTGTAGTTGATATATTGAAAGTTATAATCATAAATTTGTTTCCATAGATATACTTTCATAATCAGAAATAGATGAAGTCCACAAATATTTATGAGTGGGCTAGAGACTATGGTTGTTGTTGTCGTTCCCTAAGCTGCCTGGCCGAACAGCCCCGAGAGACTATGGTATCCGACTGTACCTTTACTCGTAATCGATAATTTTTTCCTCACCGTCTTTTCTCTGTTTCCACTTTTTTGGCCTCTGGAATACTTTTACTTGCACTGCTTTCATCTTTTGTGTTTCCGGCCCCCACCGCGGGTTGATTTTTCGGTGTTTTTTTGCTTTATTTTTGGTTTTTTGGTTTGTTTACGAGCTTGAGTAAGAAGAGGCCGAGTTGTCCTTAGGGGGTTCGATGTGGGGGCTCTTTCGGTTGGTTTATTTTGGTGGTTTATTTTTGTGTACAGTAAGAGTTTTTCTTGGTTAACCCCCTCTACCGGCTACGTCTTTTTCCTTTTATTCTACCTATATTTAAAGGATTTTGTGCAGCTTAAGAAGGATCTGTGGTTGCAAAAAGGGTTAAGCGAGATAGTTTGAAGCCTGTTAATTGCTGGAGGCTCTTTTGAAACTGAATAAAATCGTCTTAATAGTAGCCAGAATATAGTTAAAAGGACGTCGCCGGTACAGAAGGGGTTAAGGACAATCCTCTCCAACGGTAGGAGCGCCAGCAAACTTGACAATAATCTCCATCCCTTAACTTCTTATATAACTCAAAATGAATTAAAGCAATCGGGCTGAATTTCCTATTATTTGGGAAGAGTCCACCAGTAAATAGGTGTGGATATTATTATTTTTTTTTTTTCCAAGATATTTTCAGCCAGTTTGCTCTAGGCCCTTTTGAATTACAAAGAGGTTCGGGATCAAGATTATCGTTAAGTTTGTCGGCGCTACCTATAGTGATGTCATGTTAACCACTCTTAAACTATATTTGACCATCTTTGTTAGCTTTCCCTGTGACTCTAACTAACAACAAACAGGAACACAGTTTATCCCCCTCCCTCCCCCCCACAGGATGGTGAGTGGTGATTAACAGTATTATCTGCCAGTTAAATAATATATATATATATATAGAGAGAGAGCAATTAGTAGTTGGCCTCATTAACTATTTTGCATGACATTGTGTTCGTAAATAACCCCCATCATTGTCGTTGATAAGCATAATTGTTTTGCTGTATTCTGAACCAGTCGGCATGATTCGTTAGTTGTAATTGCAATTAAAGTACTGTACTAGATAAAGTTTCCAGTACCATACTTCTCGTAATTACAACAAGTTTATTATACAGCTGCAGGCGGTAATGCGGTTGGTAGAGCACTGGCCTGCAAACTGTGAGGTTGATGGTTTGAGTCTCGGGCCAGCCAGTGTGTTATTGGCAGACTCCAGTGTTGTTGGTGAACGACGCGGTCTAGCAATCTGTGGCAACTGTTCACTAAAAGTCCCTGATCATCAGGGCACCCACCCTAGTCCAACTCTTGAGCAGGGAGTGCATTCTGGTAAAAAACGCAGTATCATCATCATCATCACTGGCTAGAATATGTCAATACTATGATAAGTACCACTGGCAATGATGGGGGTTGGATAGGAATACAGGCTTAACTCCTTTTCTCAGATGATGCCAGTTTTGTAATATTCTTGCTACTTGTAGTTGATGAGGTTTAGCTAACTTAGGAAGTATCTCAAGGTATCACAGGGTTAAGCCCTCCAGAGCTGGCATAGTTCAGTATTTTTTGTTTTTTCAACTCGTTATAACTGTGAAGCAAAGGGTTGTGGGGAAAATTATGAAATATCAACGGAAGCTGGTGTTGTGGGCTGTACATAGTTGGTAACACCAACCTGATAGCCGTAGCTGCTATGTGGCCGTCACAGCAACTATATGAAGTGACGGTATTTTGTGTTTGAGTCCAGGGTCGAACCTAGTGCTTGAAAGAGACATGCATGTGCTTGGATGTAAGTCCATGAATGTGGAGGGAGCTGCACCAAGGGGCGGACCAAGAAAGACGTGGGATCGGACCATGCGGTCTGATCTTAAATTAAAGAACGTGACAAGTGAGGCAGCTCTTAACAGGGCTGCCTGGAGCGTCGCAATTAGGACGTGAGACCGGAACCGCACTTCGTGTGGAGCACTCGGTCTTTAAATTTGCATATGTATGTTTATGTATGTACAGTACTGAGCTCAGCTTAGCTCACACGGCTGGTCTACCCTGGTGGTATCTGGTATCTCATCATTCAGGGAGTATTTTTTTATCGTGGGAAACAAATAAAGTATGAGTATGTCCCCTGCCTTGCTTGGGTTAAAGACTAGCATTATTAACCCTCTTACTTCCTAAGTTGAATATAGTTGTCAAGAGGTAGCTAGAATATACAGTAACACAAATTGGCATCATGTGATTGATAGAGTTAATGTATCATTACATATTCATAATTTGCATATACAGTATTCTGAGTGAATGAATATTTAACTCACTATAGGAAGTGCCAACGAACTTGACAATAATCTGGACCCCTTAACTTCTTATAACTCAAAATGAATGAAAGCAATCAGGCTGACATTTCTATCATTTGGGAAGAGTCCACCAGGAAGTAAATGTAGAAATTTACAGCCAGTTTGCTCAAGGTCCTTTTGAGTTACAAAGAGGTCATGGATCGAGATAATTGTGAAGTTCGTTGGCGCTACCTATAATTCATGTTGCTGAGCCTTGGAATTCTGTTTACAGTACAATGCAGTGTAAATTATAATATAAGTTTTTACAATATTGATTTTATTGCAGTGTTTCTTTTATAAATAAGATTTTAAGAAGTACCGTATCTGCAAACAAAATTTTTATTTTAAATTCATATGTAACTATTGATTCTTGCTAAATGATAATTTGATAATGTGCTGAAAGGACAAGAATTCCTCCACTTATCACAACACAACTCACCCGTTATATTATTGAGTTTATGATCCATTAGAGTTTGTCAATTGATGTGAGGAGCCTATTATGGTGGTGTGGTGGTGTGAGAGGTAACTAAACCCCGGGCCCCACCCACACACAAGGCTTAACTAACCCCTATACATCAGACACCGGGTGCTGGAAACATTATAATAACAACACATTGGACACATTCACCAACATCAGTCCATCTTGATCCATTTGAAATATTGTAATTTTTCATTTGGTACAGTACTCTTCTATTGAGGACTTGAGGTCTGTATATTTAATAGTAGTTCTTTCAGTCAATGACGTTAGAGCCTTATCAACTATTAGGGCTCCCCGGGTCCCATAGGGGAACCCGGAGAATACTTAACGCAACCCGAATAATTGAAAAATATCATCCTAGGAGATACCCCTTACATAGTTCCTAGGGAACGCCATCGAATCGGATACCACTAAGAAAAATTAAAATAAAGATAGAATAAGGTTATTAAATTCCGCGCCGACACGCAGGTAAGCTTACCATGCACAGTCGCCCAGTGCCCTCTGGTGCTTTCTTCTTCCTCATACTGAATAGCAAGTTGTGCATGTGCATGGGAAGTGGGAGGTGGGAGGGCAGTAGAATCATTGACTACGGTACCACTACTACCGGGTACGGGATGAGAGTGAGCTCCTCTCTCAAGCCCGGCTCTCTTCAGGGTTGCAGCCGAACACCCCAGAATTTAGTAGAGAGCGTGGTGCCCCTCCGCCCCACTTTCTGGAAAGACATTTCCAAGAATCAATGCTACAAAATAACAAGGAGGTTAGCTAGTGGATAATGTGCTCAATCACAACATGGCTCGTGCTAAAACCCCTAAAGCAAAAGAACCAGAGTTAGTTGACTTGTATATCATCAAAGATGTCTACCCGGAGGACTCCTTACCCGGAGTTTCCTAGCTTTAGTCAATCAGGTCGCGGTTGCTTCTTAACAACCGGAGCGGTATAATTAATTATGACCGAGACTCGAGAAAGCTATCACAAATTATATTGAATGACACATACACCCCTGATAGTCTAAATGAAGTCTTGGAAGTCTGTGTAACTTTATACTACTTTATCCTATCTTTTATTTTATTTTTCTTAGTGGTATCCGATTCGATGGCGTTCCCTAGGAACTATGTTCTTTTTCAATTATTCGGGTTGCATTAAGCATTCTCCGGATGCCCGTAAGGGCCCTAATACTGTACTTGATTAGGCTCTCACGTCATTGACGGAGAGAACCACTATTAAATAGACCCATATTCATAGTCAAAGCTATTGGTAAATTTGCATAGTTTTCAATTAAATGTTATTGATGTGTATAAAGCACTCAATAGTTAACTAAATTATGGAATCAAATGGTGTAAGGTGTCCAAGTTGTCCTTACTATGGTGTCTCTGAGGGTAATATATTCCCTGGTGCACCTCGCCCTCCTCTCAACTAACACGCACTTGTTCCGCTCTTCCGCTCGTTCTCTGTTCCGCTTCCCTCCGTTGGTTGCTTGGTTGGGTGGTGGTGGTTGGGTCTCTAGTGGATCTGCCGGAAATCAAAGGCGGCCATCGCAAATTCCGAAATCTGGTCTCCAGCTACATAGGTATGGTTGTTGACCCGTTAGTCCGTTACACTTACGACAGTCCTCGGTTATCCTACTATTTCTTTCTCTCTCACATTATATTTGACCTCTCCTGACACTTAGCGATTTTGATTAGTTCTTATGCCTTTATTTTGAGTCGTCCCTGTTTTGGTTTGTTTATATTGCAAGTTTTGCAATATAATAAAAATTATCCACATCTATTTTGGTGTGGTTTGCAATCATAGCCTGATTTTGATAGTGGTTTAATTTTTGTTCTTGTTATGTATTTTGGTTTCATTATTTTGTTCTCGTTATTTATATTGGTTTCATTTTTGTTCTCTTTATATATATTGTTTTTGTATATTATATGATTAAGGCAGTTCATACATTTTCTATATACGGTACAGTAACTTTTTTGTTTTTAATTGTTCGGTTGAAGTTCATTGATAGTTGATTTGTCTTCTTTTTGGCATTTTTTCAAGGTCGTTTTTGTTACTGTATCTTGCTAACTTTTTAACTCCCTATTCAACCTTTTGGTTATTTCCACATAGCAATTTTGATAAAGTTCTTTTGCCTTTATATTGCGTCGTCCGTGTTTTGGTTTGTTTATTTTGCAAGTTTTACATTAGAATTAATACACTACTGTTTTATTACCTTTAATTTTTACAACATAAACTTTCATAATTCCTGTATTCACACTTTGTAATCTTCCCTCTTAGCTATCCTCTCAGTGACTTCTTTTAAAGAAGTTAGTTCTTTATTATATCTACTAGATACAAATTGCTCGAGAGCATAGACACAGGTCTCCCTCGATTTACGATCAAGGTTACGTTCCTGAAAACCCGATCTTAAATGAAAAACCATATAGCGAACCCTAAAATTAATGGGGTAATCTCAAATAGAAAAAACTTATAGCAAACCCGAAAATTAATGGGGTAATTTTGAATAAAAAACCTTATAGCGAACCCTAAAATTAATGGGGTAAATGGGGATGTGTTCTGGGACCAGCCAAAACACAGACCCAAACGCCTAAAAACCTAAAATAATATTGTAAATCGGGGCATCGGACAGTGAGGGAGACCTGTACTGTACTTAGATTTTTCTCTTCAATCACATACTGTCCCTCTCCGGAGAATACATAATTCTCTCAGACATATCCCGCTCTGCTTTGCATGATTCACTCAACAAGTAGCAGAGTTGAATTTTGTTATATTGTAGTGTATGTCTATATTTAATGCTACGGTAACATCTACTGCTTCTTCTCTAAGTAGACACCTTCAGCCAAAACAATGCTCGACCAACATCGTAAGAAGACTTTTGGTAGAAATATTTCACTCTTTCTCGAATTATTTTTAATATTAAGTTCAGTTGCCCACATAAGTTTTGTTCCTTTCTGTGATCTTATGCATAGAAATATAATGCGCTTGATTGAATTACGAGTGTAGTTTCTTATGTAGTGGTTAACTTATTTGATCATTCAACTGATTATAAAAAGGAAACCACACTGGCAATTAATTCATGCTATTTTACTTTCATAACATAAGATCACGATGAGGAACAGAACTTACTGTATGTGGGCAACTGTACATTTACATATATTATTAAATTTAATGAAAAAGCCTTCCAAAAGTCTCCTTCAACCAGGTTCTAGCGAGTCTGGTTACTGCATCGTGACATGGTTGACTTGGTAGATTAATTTGCCTTATTGTCACTTATAGTCTGTTCATTCTAGGTTGGGCAGAAATAGTTGTTGTTGTTGTTCCTCAAGCTGCCTGGCCGAACAGCCCAGAACAGGCAGAAATAGTAACCTCTAACCTCTGTAACTCAAAAAGGGCTTGGGCAAATGAGCCGTCAATTTATACACCTATTCCCTAGCTAAGTCTTTCTATTTGGTAGAAATATTAGCTCGATTACTCTAGTCCTTTTTGAGTTATGAGAGGTTAGGGGTTACGATTTCTGCCCAACCTAGAAAGAACGGACTATAAGTAATGGACTCTTTGACTGAGAATGTTTTATAATACTGTCTAATGTGTTGATCCCTCCCTGTCCAACAGTGTCCATGTTGAGTGTGCCTAGTATGTTGATTGGGATGCTAGATATCTCGTTACCTAACCACCTTGCTGTCACTTAATAACATTCATTATTAACCTAAATAATCTAACCTAAACCATCAAATTACAGCATTACCTATTACATAGACTACAGTAGATCTGGACTTGATACGAAAATGGAACTTTGTAGTAAGGGACCCAAAATCGGAGACCGAACCTCGAATCCGCGAAAATATCACATTTTCACGGTTTCGAGGTTCGAACTTGGGGGTTCGTTTTTCGATTTTGGGTCCCTTACTGCAAAGTTCCATTTTTGTGTCCAGCCCAGATCTACTGTAGTCTATGCCTATTATAATCCAAGTTTGTTAGATTCTCTGATACCCCTTTACTTGTACTAGTGGTGAAATTGGAAAAAAAAAAGGGCCTCTTTGAGATGGTCACGCCTCCAAGCAAACTTTGTTTTTTCTATTGTTCTAGCTCAGGTTATTATTTGAGCACTTAACTAACCTGTTAAGCTCTGTCTCGTGTCGGCCATCCTAAAAAAAAGGGGGAGGGGATGTGCTAAAGTACTGTATATAGATAGATAGATAGATAGAACCTAACTTTACTTGAGTTTGGGTTGGTTTGTTTAGTTAGGGTTTCTATTGAATTTTCAGGATTTTTCTGTGGCAGCAAGGTGGTGAGGTAGGGATATGTTGGTTTATTTCCAGCTGATGGCAAATGGAGTCCTTTAGCAGCTGATTTCTCGATGCTTTATGACAAAATATGAAACTACTATGTCTCTGCAGCATCTTATTGCCAAGTTTTCACAATGAACAACCTATTTTACGGCAAAATGTTCATAATAGCTGAGTAAACAAGTTGGGGACACGTCATTTTATCATTAGCTGGAAAAAACAGACTACTGTATAGTACTTCAGGAGAACTTGCTGTAGGAAGTTAAGAACAAAATATCTTGCCTTGGAAGTTGACAGAAACTGTAGATCAAATTGCATCTTGCTTGGAAAAATAAGTTTGGATGAACTTTGCCATTGACTATGTGATTATTGTGAATTAATTTGAGATGTCCACTAAATCTGAAATAATTATGTTTCAAAGTTTTAGGTTATTGAGGAAATGTGTATTCTTTAGACTTAGGTTTTACAAAATCATTAGGGTATCTTAAATTGCCATTTAATTTGATTCCGAGTATTCTTTGTTAATCGTCAGTGTTTCTTATTTTGTCTTATCCCACTTTTTCTTTAGCATGAATTTACGTTCCCCCAAGATATATTACTTGCATGATCTCTGTCGTTGGTAATTGCCGACTTGCGAGTTTCGTTCTATAAGGAAGTTGGAGCTGTAGACATCGATATTTAACAGAATTTACTGCTAAAATACGGTCGTAGTACTGTACATTTATAAATACAGAAAATACAATTCAACATACCATTTATCCATCAGAAACCTACATTATTATTGCATTTCTGTTTAATATCGATGTTTATGGCACCAACTTCCTTATAGCCTGAAACTCGCAAGTGGTCAATTCATGGGCTAGAATTCATGTATTTTAAATGGTAAAAATCGTTCTCCGTGTTATTTATGTCTATTGTGTGTGTCTATATGAATGTGTGAGTGGTATAGGTAGTGCCAACGAACTTGACGATAATCTTGACCCCTTAACTTCTCATAATGAATGAAAGCAATCAAGCTGACATTTCTATCATTTGGGAAGAACCCACCCGGAAATAGGTGTGGATATTTACAGCCAGTTTGCTCTAGGCTCTTTTGAGTTATAAGAAGTTAATGGATCAAGATTATTGTCAAGTTCGTTGGCACTACCTATACAGGTCTCCCTCGATTTACGATTGGGTTACGTTCCTGAAAACCCGATCTTGAAGAGAAAAATGATATAGCGAACCCTAAAATTAACCCATCGGATCCGGGAGGCCTCATATGAGGCAAACAAAATAATTGGCAGGAATCCGGGAGGCCTCATATGAGGCAAAATGCGCGGATAAAAATCATCATAACTCGGCAACCACGCGTCGTAGCGATGTCATCTCAACGGCAGTCTACATACAACAAAAAGTTGTACAATTTGCAAAACAATTGACTACTCTAGGTGGTCTCACAGTAGCTACTGAATTATGAAGTTTGACCGTACGAAAATGGCCCCGGACACAGCGATCGGGATCATATGAGGCCCCCCGGATCCGATGGGTTAATGGAGTAAATGGGGATGCGTTCTGAAACCAGCCAAAACCCAAACCCAAACACCTAAAAACCTGTAATAATATCGTAAATTGTGGCATCGGATAGTGAGGGAGACCTGTTGTGTTTTGTGTGTCCAGTTTGTGGTGTGCAGTAATACCCTGTTATTGTCATCCTGTGGCATAGTTCAGGAAATCAATGTTATCAAATATTTGATTGCAATGTCACGTACATATAGCTGCTTGCATAATTAATTTATGCATGACGTTGTTGTTCTCTAGGCTGCCTGGCCGAACATCCCTGTTTTTTTTTATTTTTTTTAGTTAATACTATAATTTTGGTTTGCCATGTGTTCAAGTGCATGTTTGTAGAGTGGGTGACAGGGCTGGCAGGGGGTTAAAGTATTTATTGCTAATAAATCTTGTTGAAGGGACCAATATATATACGGTATGATTCTATTTCTGGAGTCTTGTAGGATAGTAATATATTCTCCTTCTCTTACTTTATTTGTTTTCTATTATCATGGAGGGAGAATCCTAGATACTTGTACATGGCCTCAGAAATGTGCCTTAACCTGTTCCGTCTCAGCAAAAGAAATAATATTGTAGGCATATACTTAGGCACATACCCCATTACTGGCGGTGGCCGACTCGACACAGAGCCCGAGCAGAAACAACATTCAAGGGTTCTAATTCTCAGGGTCCGGAACCACTTTCACGTTCCCTCGCCCCTTTCTCTGTCTCGATGAGAGGAGAATTTTACAAGGGGAGGAGGATTGCTAGCCCCCTGAAATAATAATTGTACTGTATATAATTATCAATGGAGATTATACTTTCTTTCCCACTATGTTTATGTGGGATCAGACCTTAAGATCTGATCTTGATTAGAAAAACCTGACGACAAGTGAGGTAGGTCTAAACAGGGCTGCCTGGAGCACTGCCATTAGGACATGTGACCGGAACCGCAATTCATGTGGAGCACTCGGTCTTTAACACATACGGTGCAGGCATATTTCCGTCATATTAGGGCTCATTCAGACACTCCTGAATGATTAGGCAAGTGTCTGAATGAAATGAAATGTACTCAGGCAAAAACTAAAAGAAAATAGCTTCAAAATAACGCCAGAACGAGCTTCGTAGCTCGTGGGGTTCACCCGCAGCGTTACCATAGACATTCGCTAAAATGAGCAATTATCGCTAATGTCGGGCTACATTTGCCTTTGGCAGCGTTGTATATCTTGCGAGACTCTGACTCAGAGCCCTCAGTGCCGCAGCCGGCTGGCTGGGGGAAGGACGTGTGGCCTGTCGCGTTCCCGCTCCCTCGCACTTGATTCTACAGGCTTTAAGAGGCTTTAAAAGCCTGTAAATTGCCATGGCATTCGGGAACGTCTCCCACAAGCAATGGGTTAAGCGTATTAGTAAGAAGTAAATTTGGAAAGATAAAAATTACATAGATATTGCTAATAATGCAAATGTGAATAATTTAAACCCATCAGTCAGCCTGTTGCTTCCTCTCAAGGCTTCTTTAAGGACAAGTCTGCTCCCGCCCACATGCCACACTGTATTACCTCACTAGTTTTTTCTCACACACACACACTAGCTTCACACGAGGAGAATAGATTTTATCCCCTTCAGTACGTTTGCACCTTTTTCATGTTATTCCGGCTATCATTAGATTTTATTCAGCTTGGGAAGATACATGGTTAAAGGAGATATTCTATTTTATTTATTTCACTCCAACACCAAACACCTCCCAAAGAAATTAATGAAAGCATGTGATCCACCGGGATTCAAACCTGGGTTACCATACACAGATTTTAAACACTCTAACCATTACACCATCATTACTAGTCTATTCGTTGTAAGTAGGCAAGAAATCATGACCTCTAACCTCTGTAACTCAAAAACTACTAGAGTAATCGAGCTAATAGTTCTACCATTTGGGAAGAGTCAGTTGAGGAATAGATGTGGAAATTTACAGCCAATTTACTCTATCACTTTTGGAGTTACAGAGGATATAGGTCATGATTTCTCGCCTACCTACAGCGAATATACTATAGCCTAAGCTGAAGTAAATTTGATAACCTTGGCCGGAATAAAGTGATAGTGGCGTCAGCTTGGTGAACGGATTTATAGTTGATTGATGTTGACCTAGTTGAGGATTGAATATAGACACCATGTGAGGAGGAGCATTTTTTGATCAATAAAGTGCTCCTCCTCATATGGTGTTTATATTCAAAGTTTATTTATATCATCTAGTTGAGGATTGTTGCACCTTCAGTTGTCTTGCCGTGATGCAGTTTTGTCTTGATTTCCTTTTATTGTCTTGGTATGGCAGATTTTGTAGGCCTTTTGTGGTCCCCTTTCCACCATATTTAGTTATTTTGTTCCTCTGGTCTCTCTGGTATATGCGGCATGGAGTCTAATTTACACTCTACGATCTTGGGTAAGTTGTGTTAGCGAGCGTACCGTCCGCTTTGTTTACATAGTCGCATGCTCGCAGTTACATTCGCGTCTAATTTGACTGCTGTTCTTTGCCCCTGCTGGTAATACTGTATATACAGTATGATGATGACAATAAGTCATGGGGAGTGAGGGGGTCAAAGCCCCCCTCAACCCATTATTGTATCCCACGGCCAGGTGTTGGTTAAATAGTTTTGTTACCGGCCGTGGGATGCAATAATGGATTAAGGGGGGCTTTGCCCCCCTCACCCCCAATGACTTACTGTCATCATCATATATATTACCAGTAGGGGCAAATAGCATCGGTCAAATTAGACGTGAATGTAACTGCGAGCATGCGACTATGTAAACAAAGCAGACGGTTCGCCCGCTAACTCAACTCTTACCGGATCTTGTATCTTATATTTATATATTTTTTCAATAGCTCTGTGATTTGTCTGGGAGATATTTTTGATCCTAGGCTGTGAGATCTGCATGTGTCTGAACATTTGGCCTTGTTCTCAAAGTCTGTCTTAATTGCTGTAGTGGTATGGGGAATGGACTAAGCCTTTAATGGGGAGAGTTTATTGTAAAGACATTAATCGCCTTGGTGCCTTCTTTACAGTCAAAACTGTCATTCTAGAACTCCAAACATAGCATATCTTTTAAACTAAACCTTTCTATTAATGTGCGGTACTCTAGAGTACACTACTGGTGAATAAATTATATTAATTAAATGGTTATAATAAAATAATTAAAATTTAAAACTTGTAAAACAAAACAGGGACGACACAAATAAAGGCAAAAGAACTTATCAAAATCACTACGTACATAGAAATAACGCTTTAAGCAAATTAAAATGTGAAATAAAAGAACACAAAACCACCACATAGGATTTACATCACTACATGAGCAAGTTAATCTGAAGTAAAATTGAAGTTAATCTGAACTAAAAATGCAAGTTATTTGAAGTAAAATTCCAAGATTGGTAGCAGATTGGCACAGCTGTTAGTCCGAACTCTCCTTATGGAAGGCTGTTGTTATGGTCGCACTTTGTTTTCCAGCTTGCCATTATTACCTATTCTGCAGATGGCATTGTGGTACAGGTCTCCCTCGATTTACGATTGGGTTACGTTCCTGAAAACCCAATCTTAAAATAGAAAAGTTATATAGCGAGCCCTGAAATTAATGGTGTAAGTGGGGATGCGTTCTTGGACCAGCCAAAATCCAAACCCAAACACCTAAAAGCCTATAATAATATCGTAAATCTGGGCATCGGATAGTGAGGGAGACCTGTACAGTACGTTGATATGTAGAGATACAGTCCCTGGGAAATAGAATAGTCCTACCACCTATTTGTAGATATCGGAAAAGATATTAGAAAAACATATTTTACATATACAAATTTAGTTTAGTAAATAAATGCATATTATACTATATATATATATATATATATATATATATATATATATATATATATATGCTGTATAAATATACTGTGTATATATATATATAAAGTATATATATATATATATACAGTATATATATATATATATATATATATATATATATATATATATATATATATATATACACACACACACACATTAGTGGTATGCTTTTTAAGGTTTTTCATTATTAGTTTAGCAGTTTTATAGGACATTATTTTATTTTTATTTTTGAATTATGAAATAGATGATAAGTTTACTCCTTTTGCATTATAATTTGTGTTTTTATCAATGAATTGACTATTTTATAATTATAATTGTATTATTTGTTTTTCTGCATTGCACATTTGTATATTTGATTCCTCGTGGAGCCTTACTAGAAAAAGTAGTTATATTTGAGATGGTCCTAAGACAGCATGATGCACATTTAGAGGTCTGAGTTCTAGATATAAGTTATGATAAGCTTATAGAATTTAACAGGTCGTAAAGGGGTAGCGCTCAAGATTTTATCAGCATTTTTTTTTATCGCAAATTTGTTTCCAATTGACCACTTGCGATTTTCGTTCTATAAGGAAGTTGGAGCAGTAGACAACGATATGTAGCAGAATTAACAGCTAAAATACGGTCGTAGTACTTTTATAAATACAGTAAAACCCAATTCAACATACCATTTATCCATCAGAAACTTACATTATTCTTGCATTTCTGTTATATATCGATGTTCACAGCTCTGACTTCCTTATAGACCGAAACTCGCAAGAGGTCAATTATGTTTTTATGATATTTTGCATTGGTACAGGTCTCCCTCGATTTGTGATTGGGTTACCTTCCTGAAAACCCGATCTTAAATAGAGAAATCGTATAGTGAACCCTAAAGTTAATGGGGTAAATGGGGATGCGTTTTGGGACCAACCAAAACCCAAACACTAACCCCTAAAAACCTATGATAACTGTCTTGATAGCGTAATGCATAAGTGCGCGGAATTTCGATGTGAGTATCCTAGGTTCGAGTCCTTGGAGTGCCACATGTATTGTTTATTTCATTAATTGAGTTTAGAGGTGAAGTTGGTTGGTGGAAAAAACATAATATTATTGTAAATCGGGACATCAGATAGTGAGGGAGACCTGTCATCCATATTTGGCATTAGGGGAATTAGGGCTTCTTGCCGACTGACGAAGTGATTTAATAATTTTGTTTATATTACATTTTGCTCGATGATGCATCAATGTGTTAGATATCTTACCGGAATAATTTAGTGTTTATGCAGTTAAAACTTTGGCAATATTGTGAATTTATTTGTGTATAATTATCCTGTAGTTGTTTTTACGAATATCTAGATGGGGAACAGTTTTTATTTATTCGTTTCAAGATGCCGTGTTTCGTTGCATGATATTCTAACATTTATACGTGTGGATGAGGGTCATAGGGAATAGTTTTTATTTATTAGTTTCGAGATGCCGTGTCTGTGCATGATTTTTTACATTTAAACGTGTGGCTAAGGGTCATAGCTGCATGTTAAGTCACCGAGTACACATTATAGTCTATTCGCTGTAAGTAGGCGAGAAATCATGATCTCTAACTTCTGTAACTCAATAACGACTAGAGTAATCGGGCTAATATTTCTACCATTTGGGAAGAGTCAGTCAAGGAATAGATGTGGAAATTTACAGCCAATTTGCTCTAGCCATTTTTGAGTTACAGAGGATAGAGGTTATGATTTCTCGCCTACTTACCGCGAATAGACTATACTAGTTCTTGTCGCACAGCACCAGGAATTGTTTTGGAACGTCGAGCAGAGTCCTCTTCTCTCGCAAGGTTTTATACTCGTGTTTTTCTCAATAGAAACTTCAAACTCTGGGTAATGAGGTCGACCAGGAGTAAGAATGTTGACAATCACTTATAAATTATAATGTAAAACTTGCAAAATAAACAAACCAAAACTTTGACGAACATAGTAAAAAGACCAACCAACTAATCAAAATCGCTATGTGGAAACAACGCTTAACCCATGGAGCCCCGCCTAGTTTTTTATTTTTTGTTCGCCCGTTTTCAAAAAATGGTTTTATTCCAGAAACAATAGCGAATGGGTTAGGAATGAAGGAAAAACCACGAAAAAATGCTCAAAAAGCTTAAAAAATGGTCCTACAGAGCCCCCGAAAACGTATTTTACAAGAGTAAAAAATTTAAGGCAATTTCCCAAAAAAAAACAGGTTATTGCGCGCTCACGCGCACGCACGTGGACTTTGAGAGTTTTCAACCATCGGCACGGTTGCGTGGGATACGTACACAGTTCCCATACAAATCTGAGCCCTCTCGAGTGGCTACACCTGAGGTTACGGTCGGAGCAATTAGGGTGACTCATCAGACGCGTCGCTGGGGTTGTGCGTTACATACATAGGCGACGCGTCGCTGGGGCTGGACGGGTTAAGCAAAATAATAATTCTTTATAAATAAAACCACACAATCAAAATATCAATATCCAAATCTAATATGACCTGCTCCGATATCTTGTGCGTTATTATGATACTGTTTGATTATTATTGGGGGTTTACTTGCTTTTGCCATTTTTTAGCAATATATTTATAGTTTGTCCCTTAGGCTAACAAAAATGTCTTTATAAAGTAAAACTTGCAAAATGAGCAAACCAAAACAGGGACGACACAATATAAAAACAAAAGAACTTATCAAAATCGCTATGTGGAAATAACGCTTTAGTAAAATAAAATTACCGGTATGAAATATAAGAACACTAAACCACCACATAGAACAAGTGAAACTGTTTCCCAAGCATATTATATAATAACATCTCAACAGTAAAATATTATGATAAAAGTTATCCTGGTCTGGTTTTACTCTTGCTTGGTGACGTTACCCATGAGTGAAGTAATAAAGTATAATTGTAAATATTACCGTATCACCATTTTTTGCCCACGCTTCTTATAGTTTCTTCTCTGTACTGATAGATTAAAGTGATGGTAGCTTATGTATTGAATTATTGTTGTGGAATGCTTAGCGTTTGGGTGAGCTAACCAACTCGTACGTGGTAGTCTGTTTAATATGTGAAATTGATGATTAAATTAAATTATAGTGAATTAAATTAGGTATTACCCACACAAAGTTAGTGGAGATCAGATAAATTAATGTATTATCAAAATATACAGTAGTTAAAGTACAAATTATATTACTGTATCTAAAGTACTAATATACAGTATATATATATATATATATATATATATTGGTTTTTTTCTTAATCAATATCACATATTAATTAGATTAGCGCGTACAAATTGGGTAGTGTGCCCTATGTGGATTTCTGCGTCGATGGTTTGTTGTAGTGGATGTTAGATATAGTATTGAGTACCATGACAAGGTTATAGAAGATATCCTATAGTAACTAACTATAACTCTAGGATCTCTAGGTTATAGTTGCTTTGCTTGGTGTCTACGTGTGTGCTTATCTAACAACTAATCTGAATAATGTGGAACTCTAAATATTTGTATGCTTTCTTCTAGGATTAGTTAATTTTACAGCACTTATATGTAGGTTCGTGATAGATATTTTGATTAACCCTTCCAGTACCTGCGACGTGTGTTGTATTTAATTCTAGCTATATTTAGATGATATTATGCAGCTTAGAAGGGATATGTGGTAGTTAAAAAGAGTTGGTTGAGATAGTCTGAAGCCATATTATAGCTACCGGTCCTTCCTAAGCTGAATACAATCGTTTAATAGTTGCCAGAATATGATGAAAAGGACGCCCCTGGTACTGAACGGGTTAATAGATATTTTTAGTTATAAGTGCTTAGTTTATATATCTTTTTTACCAATTTCTGTATATTTAATTACAATATTTTGTTCATTCTAGGTTGGGCAGAAATCGTAACCTCTAATAACCTCCGTAACTCAAAAAGGGCTAGAGCAAATGGGCTGTATTTGTTCACACCTATTCCCTAGCCACGTCTTCTTATTTGGTAGAAATATTTGCTCAATTACTCTAGTCCTTTTTGAGTTACGGAGGTTATTAGAGGTTACGATTTCTGCCCAACCTAGAATGAACGGACTATAGTTAGATGATGCATAGTTTAGAATGTTTATATTATTACTGTATGTATATTTAAATAATAGTTAGAAAATGCAGTATATTTAGCAGTAATCTATACTTAAATTTGATATAATAACATTTTTTAATAGACTACAGTTTTTAAAAGTCTTTCCAAACCTGCAAATAGTATTTTGTACTGCAGTAGTCAACCATTTTGTATTCCTACGCCTTAACCCTGTCTGTACCGGTGACATATTTTATATTTGATTTCAGCTACATTTAGACGATTTTATGAAGCTTAGGAAGGATGTACGATAGCTAAAAGGATTCACTAAGATAGTCTGTAACCTTTTAATAGGTAGATGTCCTTCCTAAGCTGAGAAAAATGGTCTAAAAGTTGCCAGAATATAATGGAAAGGACGTCGCCAGCACAGAAGGTTTTAATGACCATAATTCCCAAGCTTACCTAGACTGTTTCATTTTGAGTTCGTTTTCAAGTTTCATCTGACGGTAAATTGAATCCCTTAGCAGCTAATTTCTCGATACATAATGGAAAAATATGAAACCACTATGTCTCTGCATCATATTAAGACCAAGTGTATATAATTAGCACCATATTTCACTACAAAATCTTCAAAATAACTGAGAAATTTTGATGGGAACTTTGCAATTTACCGCCAGTTGAAAAGAAATAGACTACAGGTATAGGTAACATATACTCCAACCCAGTCAGTGCTTTACCAGTGGTTAGACATTTATCAATTGACTTCTTTGATTCTGAGCGATCCTTCCTAAGTGTTGGCTCAAATATATTAGTTCTTAATTATTTATTTACTGAATATATTTAATTATGAAACAGTCGATCAATTAAAATGTAAAACTTGCAAACAAAGTCAAACCAAAACTGGGACAAAGACAATATAAAGTCAAAACAACATATCAAAATCGCTTTGTGGAAACAACGCTTACTAAAATAAAATTTATGAAATGAAAGAACACAATCCACCACATAAGGTGTACATTACTACATGAGCAAGTTAATCTGGTTCCCAAGCAAAATAATCGCACATATAACAACGCACTATCAACATTTTTATCGACTCTGAGCGGTCCTTCCTAAGTATTGGCTTAAATAAAATAGTTATTTCATAATTATTTATTGACTGAATATATATAATTATTTATTGACTGAATATATATAATTATTTATGAAAATATCAGTTCTTTCTTAATTATTTATTGACTGAAAATATTTAATTACATATGAAAAAATAGATCAGTGTTCGGTTTATTACCGATAGTAAGTTAATGGTGAGAGAGTTGAGTGCATGTGTGAGTGAGTGTGTGTGTGTGTGTGTGTGTGTGTGTGTGTGTGTGTGTGTGTAAGTGTTTGAAAGTGTTTGAAAGTGTTTGATTAACAAATATAGCAGAATGTTAATATACCTCTCGAGTCAGGCACCCCCACATACAAACAAAAAATAAATAAATAAATAAATTTGGGGTTGTGCCAGAATATATAGATAGATAGATAGTTAATATATAAATGTTGGATAATTGGTAAAGCACTAATTAGGATGGTGTTAAGAGGGGTCACTTGCTTTTTTTTATCTCCTTTTCTCTCTTACTTTAGGTTGTATCCATTCGGTCCCACTCAGCCTACTGTTTTAAGACGTTTATCCCCATCTAGGTGTCGATTTCTTCGCGAGCCAGCATTGTATGGAGAAATCTATTGAAAAATGTACAAATTTAGCCTGCTGACAAAAACAATGAAAAATATATGCTGGCTCGCGGAAAAAATTGACACCTGGATAGGGATAAACATCTTAAAACAGTAGGCTGAATGGGGCCAAATGGATACAACCCAGAGAGAGAGGGAGAGAGAGAGAGAAAACAAAAACGAGGTGGGCACCCTTAATAAAACCCGTAGCCCCCTCCCTCCCTCCCTCTCGCCCTCCCGTATACATATAAGCAAGTACTCCCTGGTATTATCCCCCCTTCCCCCCTGCTCTGGTCTCCAGCGCTCCGGCACTCCCCGTCGCGGCGGAGAGGGGGGGCGTCCATGCGGATCATGCGCCCCGTATCGCAGAACGACCCCGACCATCCCCAGGACACCACGCACACGCAGGAAGGTAAGGATAGTAGCTTTAACCATAAAAATTAAAATTTTTGTATCAAAAAATATAAACATTTATCTTGAAGGGGAGTCTAGAGGGTGTCTTTTAAGCTTAATGAAGGTCTACTGTAGGGAGGAAACTAAAACATCAAGGAATATATAACAAAACTAAAACATAAAGGAATATATAACAAAACTTTTCATAGCTATGTGGAGCGGGAGGCTAGGAATCTTCCTCCCCTTGTAAAATTCACCTACTAGACGAGACGGAGAAAGGGGAGAGGGAACGCGAAAGTGGTCCCGAACCCTAAGAGTTTTGGCCTACTTATTTGGAACAGGGTATAGCTGTAAGGTGTAGCATTGTGGTGATGCTCAATGGTAGACTGAGAACTGACATCTTGGAACTTGACACAAAGGTGAATAAAAACCTAATCTTACAAACCTATTACAGGTATTTTGATCTGGTGCGTTGGTTTTCTTACGTAATTCACTTCAGGTATCCAATATCAAGAGGACTGAAGAGGATCATAGCAGTGTATTAATGTGCTCTCATTTCATAAGATTTTTCGAAAATTATTCTAAATATTGTTTTTGAAGTTGCTGAAGAGGAAATAATACAATGATTATTTGAAATTTAATTTGGTACCGTATGTACTCCTCCATCGCAGCGTATTAGACCAACTACAGTAGAACCCCGCCCATCCGGTGCTCTCAGATCCGGAAACCCAAGAGATCCAGACTCATGTTTCAGCCAACCAAACTTGTCTGGATGGCTTGGGAAAAATATAAGTCAATCCGGAAATGAACAAGATGAATACAAGTTACAATACCACACATATTATTTGCATCCAGTGTTAAATATCCAGACTTGAATGTCAGCCATCCGGATTTGTCTGGATGGCTGATATATATCCAGACTTTTGGCAGATCCAGACAGGGTTCTCCCCCAATTGACCACTTGCAAGTTTCAGGTTATAAGGAAGTTGGAGCTGTAAACATTGATATTAAACATAAATACACTAATAATGTAGGCTTTTGATGGATAAATGGTATGCTGAATTGGGTTTTATGTATTTATATAAGTGCTACAACCGTATTTTAGCTGTAAATTCTGTTAAATATCGATGTCTACAGCTCCAACTTCCTTATACTGTAGACCGAAACTCGCAAGCTGTCAATTAGTCTGGATGGGTGAGGTTTTATTGTATACCTAAGGCTAGTTTGTCTCCGGGTTCGTCATCGTATACAAGTAAAGGATATCAAATACGATCGGATAAAAAACAGGAATATATTGAGGACCAGGCGTAAAGTCTAGGTAAGGAAAGACTGGAAGGTTTCATGGTTGATTTGGTACTGGTTGAGAGCTACTGGTTGAAATGGTCTACTGGTTGAAATGGTCTACTGGTTGAGTTGTCCGGTCACCATAACAAACATCTAAGAAGTGATAAACAACTGTTACACTAATTTTCAGATATTTGTATTGTCCTCTACTGGAGCTGATTTTTTAATGAATATAAAACACATGGTTTTTAACATTTATTTGTATATTTTTATTCGGTGGGAAACTATTAAAGCTTGATTATGTCACTGTACCATTTATTAGTCCAAAATGAAGCACTTTATTGACAAAGTTTCGCAGATTGCTACTTCAGGTCATGCAGAAGCTATCTGCGAAACATCAATAAAGTGCTCCTCCTCATATGGTGTTTATATTCATAAGGTCGGTCATTAGAGATCTGTGCCCCATAAATTGTTCTTTCTTTTTACTTAAGTATTAGGCTATTCAGTGTGCAGTTGGGTCTAAGTACATGATTAGATTGATATCCAGTATTCGATAAATGGATTTAAAATCGTAGTCATGTACTTAACCTTTAACTGTCTTGATGGTGTAATGGTGGTGTTTAAGATCTGTATGTGGTATCCCAGGTTCGAATCCCGGGAGGAGCACATGGTATCATTAATTTCATTGGGAGGTGTTTGGTGTTGGGAGTGAAATTAATAAAGTAGATCATTAATTAATAAATAAATAAATAATATTATTTTTATTAATCTCACCACCACACCCCCAATGAAATTAATTAAAGTATATATGATCCACCGGGATTCGAACCCGGGTTATCACACACATATTTTTGCCACCTTAACCATTACACCACCAGGACGGTTAAAGGTTTATGCACACGCCTACGACTTATTATCCATTCTCGAATACTGGATATTAATCTAATCATGTTCATATTCCCAACCGCACTATGGTAGCCTACTGTTTAAGTGAGAGGAAAGAATAAATAAGATTAATTAATTAGATTAGGTTAGAGTCCTTGGAGTACCACATGTGTTCATTAATTTAGTTTATTTGTAAGTTAATTGACCACTTGCGAGTTTCGTTCTATAAGGAAGTTGGAGTTGTAGACATCAATATTAAACAGAAATGCAATAATGTACGTTTCTGATGGATAAGTTGTATGTTGAATTGGGTTTTATGTATTTATAAATGAACTACAACCGTATTTTAGCTGGTAATTCTGCTAAATATCGGTCAACGGCTCCAACTTCCTTATAGCCTGAAACTCGCAAGTGGTCATTTAACTTACAAATAAACTAAATTTAAAAAATCAATTAAAGTAATGAATACACGAAACTCACAAGTCTGCAATTGGTGGGTTGGTGAAAAAATATGAATACCGGTGGTGGTACCGGTATAGATTCACCAACACTTCTCTCCCCTCCAAGGCTCGTCTGTCCGCAGTAAGAGAAGCTCAAGCACTCGGAGCAGAAGTATGTAAATTGTTTATTATTAAGTCTCCCAGTTTATACATTTGGTTCTTGATGTGTACACTGATTGCTTTGTTAATTCTCTGTGTGGGACTTTGCTTGTGTGCCGTAGCCTTCACGATTTTGTGGAAGAGCAATTTCTGACTTTGAATTATCTTGATTTCAAAGGCCTTAGATAAAACAATACTTAACGGCATTAGTAACTGTCTTGATGGTGTAATGGTTTGAGTGTTTAAAATCGGAGTGTGGTAACCCGGGTTCAAATCCCAGTGGATCACATGCTTTCATTAATTTCGTTGGGAGGTGTTTGGTGTTGGAGTGAAATAAGTAATATAGATTATCTGTATTTCAAAGACTAAGAACCCTCTTCCCCTAGTAAAACACTCCTACTCAAGGGAACGTGAAAGTGGTCCTGGACCTTAAGAATTGGAACTTTAAAGGTTTCTGTTAGGGATCTGTCTCGAGTCGGCCACCCTCAGCAATGGGGTATGTGCCTGAGTATGCATACATGTATACATACCTACAGTAGTATCCAGTTGGCCTTGGATACAACAACGACACCAACCTCGCCCGGGCAATTGTTCCCGGCATTAGAACATGAGAGTGAAACCATATTTTTTATGGATCACCGAGTCTTCAAAGTGTATGTATGTACTGTATGTGTGTATTGTTAGTAAGGTTGTATGTAAAATTTATTGAATTGGTTGTCAGTGATACAACTGATATTAGATCCACCAGTCACAATCCGCCACACCGTGAACATCCGCAGCAGTGCAAGTACTGGTACTGAGCTGGATACACAGGCCTAGTTTGCCTTTTTTCCAGAGGATCTACTGTAAGATAACATTCAGCCTTATTCCACCTCAAGTATCACTAGGTACAGTCGTGTGGCTGCCGGCTGGCACCGTTGGAACTGTACATTACTGTATACAATATTAAATTTATTCCCACATTAACATCGGTACCGTTAGAAAGTGAGTGTGTGTACAAATAATGGTTCCCTTAACCCCCGCACCTCAGTTGTCCTCTTATACTCCACACTGAACCTTCACCGCGGAATTCGGTTGTTCTCTTATACTCCCGCGCGCCTAATATTCACAACCGCGTAACGCAACAACAACACAACAAAGATATAACAACCTCCCACCTCAAAAGATGGAGGAACACTGCCTCTCCCAGCCTGTAGAGGCTTGGATATAAGCTGAGAAGTATTGCCAACTCTAGAGCAGTGCTCAAACGGTTGTGGTACCAGGCACTGCCTGATACTGGCAGTTACAAGGGTCGTATATTACTGACAGCTCTGCCGTCTCTGGAACTGGGGAGTGATTTATCTACTGACGGCTCTCTGCCGTCGCTAGTACTGAACGGGTTCAGAAAATCAGGCCATAACATCCAATATGCGCCGATTCCGCGGGTACGGAGCGTAAGAGGACAGCCGAGGCGGAAGGGTAAACGGAGCTCTAGGAAGCAAACTAAAAACCTCCCCTTAAAGGAGTGTCCCCCTAACCCGTGCACCAAAAAGGCGGAGGTTGTTGACCACCATCATTGTTTACACCTGTCCTGCCAACACTCCCCACGAGGAGTCCTTACTAATCCCAAATTATCACTACCCACCACTACTCTCAACCTCAGGCTTGCATCTGTGGGTTTATCACCTCTCTTATATATTTATTATATATATATATATTTATTTATTATATATTTTATTTTTTTGTTTTATTTTTTTTATGTGGATGAGGGAGACAAAAGGCAAAACTACCTGTGACGAGTGTCTCCCACTACTTTCACTCTGGGGACCCCAAATGTGCCTGGGTCTCCGGGTATTTCTCCTGGATGACCCAGATGTGTGTGATTTTGTGTTTTGTTTTGTTTTGTTGTTGTGCCTGTTCAGGCTGTCTCGAGTCGGCCATCCCCAATTTTTTTTTTTTTTTTTTTTTTTTTTTTTTTTTTTTTATCCCTGTTCAGGCTCTGTCTCGAGTCGGCCGCCCCCAATAAAAAAAAGGGGGTATGTGCCTAAGTGTATGTATGTATGTATGTTCCCTCTTTCTTGTTGTGGTGTGTATCGGGAAATTCAGTGTTTTTGGAGCTTCTCTGTTTGTTATATTTTTGTTGTCATTAATTATGCGAGTACTTTCTACATTAATTATGTTTACAGGGTATGTATACAATTATATAATGTGAAATTTTGATTTTGGTTTTGTGAAATTTTGATTTTGGTTATTGTGGAAGATTTACAAGTCGGAGAATTAAACCCACATGATATATAATTTGGGGTGAACGAATGAGGAGAGCTTATATACCGCTCGGGGGAGAAGGGGGAGGGGCATAGGAGGGAGATGGAGGGTGGACAGGGGGAGAGGGGAGGTACAGTCGCGCTAATAAGTGATGTCTCGGCACCGATTATGTTTCGATCAATAATTGGTATTAGCAATATCTAGGCTTCATTTCTTCATATCGAGTGAAATATACAAACATGTTCCTACACTTACCCAACCTATCCAACATCTGACAGACATTAATACAGCACAGAGCGAGCCAAACATAATGCCAGCTGGGACATGACTTATTAGCGTGATTGTACACAGATGGCAAACAACAATATATATGGTAACAATAATAATAACAAGTCCTTGGGAGAACGTGCCGAGAACGGTCTCCGGGGCAGTCTGGAGCCGGAGAACTGGGGATAATGTCATGCATTAGATAATCAGAAATACAGTTATGGACCATGCTTAATGTACAGAGACATTTTAATTGTACCCGAGTCCTGACAATTAATGTGTATCACACACAATTCTCCATGTTCTTTTACATACTTTCAACAATGTATATTTACTAGTCTAGAAATATTTATAATGCCTTTACAGTATTGTACTTTGTACTGATAGGCAGTGATTGATATTTGATGCACATTTGAAATCAATCTGTTTCGAGTACTGTATAAATTGCATATAGCTTAGAGCCATGATACATCAGTAAATTCGGATGCTGTGTAAGCTGCTTGAAACCTATCCATTTCAAACTATAGTATACATTTTGTGTGACCATACGCATACAACTGTTCCCGTAACCGTAAATGATGATTCCTGACCTGCGATGTTTTCTCTCCTTGACAGGGTCCGGAGGAAGGTTGCCAGGTGAGCTATTCCGACTCCTCTCCCTGACCAGACGTACGAGTGAGACTGTTGTATAATTGTGTGTTGCTGTGTGGGGGACGCTGTATATACTGTATAGTTCACCGTCTTGGTACACTGGGGCGTCTAATGTCTGTCTGTCTTTGTGTGTGTGAGGCTGTACACACACTAGCTCACTATCTTGGTACACAGGGGCGTCTAGTGTCACTCACGTCTGTCTGTCTTTGTGGCTGTGTCACGCTAGTTATGACAAATACTTTCAGGAATGAAAGATCATGCAATTCTAAGTAGAAAATGTTCTATATAGGCCTACATATTGTTTTTTCTGCATCAGTGTTTGGTACATGTGAATTAAATTTGAATTTAGCCACCTGTTTGGGTCTCTCTTGTATACGACAACACCAACATTAGAACATCCATTGCAGAGCCCATAAATAGTACCATGTTTCCATATTGTTATTTTCTCATACTTGGCCTTGGAACTGACCACTTGCGAGTTTCAGGCTATAAGGAAGTTGGAGTTGTAGATATTAATATTTAGCAGAATTACCAGCTAAAATATAGTTTTAGTGTATTAATAAATGTATATAATAAAATTCAACATACTTTCTACCGATCAGAAACTTTCATTATTCATGCATTTCTGTATATTATCGATGTCTACAGCTCCAACTTCCTTATAGACCAAAACTCGCAAGTGGTCAATGGATAATTTCTCATACAGTACTTTGTCTTGGTCAGCTTGGGGAATTAATTAAAAGGCTTGCTAGTGCTAGGGGCTGAAATGCTTGGATAGGGTAGAAATAGCCTTTTTGTATGGAGCGATTGTAATTGGTATGCAATTTCAATATAAATAACCCTCTAAAAAATGAGCTATTAGAGTATTAAATTTACTATTCTAAAAAAAAAAAAAAAAAAAAAAAAAAAGGAAAAAGTGGGGCTTGGGCCTGAGTAGATAGATAGATAGATAGATTCTACATTTGTATTATACATTTATTAATAGACTTTTTTATATAACTTTTGGGAGGGAATATTTTATATTTATTTGCATACTGATTATAGCACTACATACCAATTGGCTACTCCACTCAATGCATGCTCGGTGATGGACTTGGGAATTGTGTAGGCGTGTTTGTGAATGCGTATGTATGCGTGTGTGAATATTGATCATTTCTCTCCCTATATATATTAATTAAGTGTAGCGTACTGTACTGTTTGAATAATAATTGAATTTTATAATTTAATGAATAAGGTAGTGTTGTGGTAGATGAACTCTTATATAGTGAAAGTAACGGTTGATCACGTAACTTGAATTATCTGAATCAAAGTAACTTTGATTGGTCACATAACATGAATTGTCTGAATTAAAGTAACCAACCTATGGGTCAATATATTACATTACTATGACTGGATGTTACTCTTGGAGATGTCTTGTTTATTAAGATAATTTAAAATGTAAAACTTGCAAACTAAACAAACCAAAATTGGGACAAGGACAATATAAAGTCAAATTAAATTATCAAAATCGCTATGTGGAAACAACGCTTACTAAAATGAAAATTATTAAATAAAAGAACACAATCCACAATTTGAGGATGGAACACTGCTCAATCTTTGAAATGTATGTATGTACAATAGGGTCCCAAAATAAGCGTGTTCGAATTGAGCGAGTCTCCAATTACGCGAGCACCAAAATATTAAATTTAAAATACCGAATTGAGCGAATTCGTGTAAAGTTAAGCGAATACCGGATCAAAGGCAAGGAAATACAAAGAGAAACCGAGATAAGCTAGGTTCGCTCCAATTGCGCGAATCCGTGGTGACGCAGTTTAGCCGACCTTGCTCTGCCTTGGGGGTCTGCCTCGGAGCCCCCACCTCTTAAATAACAGACCCAATCATCGTAGGATTAAGGTCAGTACACAGTCAAGCTATTGTTATAATTTTATTACCATTTTGTACTGTTGAATTATCATTTGTTAGGTATACAGTAGATGAGATGGGTTGGGATAGGGATATGCAGTGTTTGAAAGGGATCTGCCATGTTTGAAAGGGATCTGCCATGTGTGGGCCAGTCGGCTCTCTGCAGACTCCCATTTCCTTATGTTCTTATGATCTTATAAGAAGTCTTGTACATGATATAGTCTGAGTCGGCCATCCACCAAATTCCGTTTTTCTCATTGCCTGCATTGTTCGAATTACAATTAAGCAACGCCGTTCGTCCACCAAATTCTCGCTTATTTCGGGACCCGACTGTATGTATTGGAGGTGTTGATATGTGTGGATAAAGAGAATGCTGTGGATCTCTCTTTCTGACTGTCCTAATAAGAGTTCTGCCTCTGGGTGATAAAAGTTCACACATACCCATGCATGTCTGTCACCATCATTGTATCTAAACCATTCTTAATATTTGTTATTTCTCTGGTGATGTGTGTTCCTCGCTTGATTATTTTCCGGGGTAACCTGTTGCCTTGGAAGCTAATTATATGAGGATTACATTTTCTGCCTGAGATTGTATTAAAGTTTACAAAAGAGTTAATAAATCTTATAATTAACAATAAGATGATAATTATGATTAATTATAATATAAAACTTATAAACTAACTCAAAAGTTACTGTTCAAATTAATATAACGAACTCATTAAAATAATAAATTATCAAAACTATATAAATTAAAATAACCTTGTTCGATTGCTCCTAAGGAGGTAAGGCATTCCATAAGCTGGGGCTGTGGTAGATACAGTGTGTGTGTGTGTGTGTGTGTGTGAGAGTGAGAGAAGATAATGTACGTAGCAGGTTTGAGTGTGTGTGGGAGTGTGTATGTATGTCTGGTATGGTGATGGTTAATAATGTAGTATTAGAGTGTGTTAGAATATAAAGTACGTAGGTGGTGTGATGGTTGTGGTGGGGTGCTTGCTTACAGGTGGCAGTGTAAGTGTTGATGACCGTGAGGGGGGCGGCCTACTGACCCCCGGAGCTGCCACTACTGCCGCTATAACGGTGGCCACACCCCCAGCAGTGGTGGGCACGTCCACTGCTGGGGCAGTATCGGGAGCCCCGGGTGCTGGCCCGGGAGTGTCTGGGTCCTCGGCTACCCCCGGTTGGGGGGCCGGCACCCCCTCCACCCCAGTCAACCTACCAGCGGTACTGCAGGACCGGCATCACTCTGGCCGGGGTAGAGTCCCGCCCCCGGTGCCGCCACGTTCGCCCCGAGGCGGGACAGCCCAGCAGGCCACCGCCCCTGCCTCGTTCCCACTGGCCAGAGGTGGAGTTGCTTATCTCACTATGCCCCCCAGCCCTCGCTATGTTGGGGGCAGCCCCCGTTTCTCCCATCTATGTAGCCCCAGTATTGGCATGGCTGGGTATAACATATGGCATGCTGACAGTGTGTGTAGGTTAGACAGTGAATGCATGATGCCGCCGCCAGTGGTGCATGGCCCAGGGCCCAGGGAACCCAGGGAACCCAGGGAACGTCAACATTATGTATGGCAGGTTCCTACTGAGGATGTCCTAGCCCTTCAAGTATCCCCCAACGGTTCACCCCACCAATACAGTCGTCGAGGCAGTGCCGGTGCCATCAATCATGTCCGGGAGGTCTGGGACGCCATCAAGACTGCTTCCCGGCCAGGCACGCCCGTACGCTCCTCACACCCTCTTGATCACCACCACCCTTTATCATCACAACACCACACATTCCAACGCCCAGCCTGCCTCACCACACAGTCCTCCCATGATCACCAAAAGGACCCCTATGTTTTCCCTGATACCCATATTACTTCTACCAGCAAACTCCCTTCCTCTCAAATGTCTGCTGGTGGTCCGGTACATAACCTTAAAGTAGGGTCACATATGAGACCACCCGGACAGTCTGCCCCCCACGCCTCCCCTCGCTCATCACGACACAGAGTAAAGGGTCCTCGCTCACCAGCCAGGCAACTACCACAGGCTTACCAACCCTCCACCACCAGACCACCACCACAGGCTTACCAACCCTCCTCCACCAGACCACCACCACAGGCTTACCAACCCTCCACCAGATCACCACAAGGAACACACACACAATATGAAGCTGCTTCCAATGATCCCTCAACTTACAACTTGAGAACGTCTCAGATTACTCAAACGGTGAAAAAGGACCCCAATGTGGAAAGTCTCGGCCTTGGTCGTAAATGCTGGAACAAAACCGAGGCATTATTGCCTTATGCTGAAGCTGAAGAAGTGCCTTATCTAGATTCACTGAAACCTAATGAAAGGAAGTCTTTCGCAGGTACTGAGGCTCAACGAATGCAGGCGCTCGATTTGAAGCGAAATTCACTGATTGATAGGCCATCAGCGAAAGAGGAAGAATACATAAATAACACGCTGGCCAGGTATCTTGCCAGGTCCCCCTCCCCTTACACAACCCATACGTCTCGCTCCTCCACCGGCACCTCCAACTCCCCCTCGCCCTTCCATGGATCTCTCTCCCAGCTGCCCTACTCCCGCTCCCCATCCCCCCACGGCCACCAGCTGGGGAGGGAGGTGGTGGCTGCGATGTCCGAGGCTGAGCTCCACAGCCTCTCCGATGACGGTCTGGGTAGTAAACATCAACCACACTCCCGGTCATCGCCCAGCCTTGTTACCGAGAATACAAGGTTGGGTCGACATCCTGGCCACCACCACCACCACCACCACCACGATACTAGTGGGGAGTTGGTCACACTCCCAGACCACCACACCACACCCACACCCGCCCTCACTACCGCGTTCCTCTCTCAAGTGTAGCGCTCACTTGCTAAACCTAAACACAGATTACACAACTATAGGTAACGCCAACCAACTTGACAATTACAGTAAACTTCCGTTAATCCGAAGGGCAGCGGACCGTCCCTCGTTCGGATTAGTGGATTTTTCTGATTATCGGACTTTACCCCTATGAACCTGTGTATGACGAAAACATTGAGGCATTAGGCCACCCAAATGACACAATGGTGCACACACACATATCATATATTCATGAAATCACTTCAAAAGTTTACCATTGTCATTGTAGCCTATTACCTACTTCAAAACATTCAGATTAATGGTCAAAGGAATCTGCTGCTATAAACGTCTTCTTCTTCTTCTTCCGTCTACTAGCGAGTTTGTCTTGCTCTTGAAGATCAGATCAGATGTGGTTTGGGAAGTAATGCCATAACAACGGCACTTCCCTGAGAGGTTCTTGTAATTTTCATTTTGTGATTTTCCTTTTGTGACGTGCTCTGTTATATTATATTTTATTGAAAGCACCCTTGTCTTGTCTTGAAAGCACCCTTGGGACGCTCCGATCACTGAACTATAAATAGTAGCGTATCGGAACGTCCAAAGGTGCGTTTTCAAGCTCAAGACTAATACGTCCAAAGGTGCGTTTTCAAGCTCAAGACTGAATGCGCTTGCAGAAAATGCGGTGCAAGCCAGTAGCGCATCGGAGCGTCCCAAGGATGCGTTCAAGAGCAAAACAAACTCTCTAGCAGACGATGTGGAAGAAGAAGAAGAAGAAGGTGTTTACGTATAAATCAACCATTCATCTTCTCTCAATATTCTTGGTGTCTCTTTTTCTTCTGCTCTCATTTGGAAGGACCATATTACCAGTCTTGCTAAGGCAGCCTCCCAGAAGCTCGGTGTGCTCAACCGCCTTAGGGGGTTCTTTTCCCCTGCACAGCTTCTTGCTCTGTACAGGGGCATAGTGCGCCCTTGTATTGAGTATTGTTCACATGTCTGGGGAGGTTCCTCTCACACCGCTCTCCTAGACAAAGTTGAAAGGAAGGCCTTTCGTATCATTAACTCCCGTCCACTCACCAACTCTCTGCAGTCTCTCTCTCTCCGCCGCAATGTTGCATCTCTCTCGCTATTCTATCGCTACTATAATAATCAGTGTTCCTCAGAGCTATCCCAGTGCATACCACCTCCTTTACGTAGGGCACGTGGTACCCGTCTTGCAACTCAATCCCACCCCTACTCTGTGCAACTCTCCAACCCAAGAGTGAAACGTTACTCTCAAACTTTCTTCTACTCAACAGCTGAGCTCTGGAACTCTCTCCCAGAATCAGTCTTTCCCTCTTCCTATGACTTAAATTGCTTCAAACTCCGTGTGTCTAGGCATTTTGGCTCGAACGTCCCTTGATTTTGGCCCTGTCACTCTTTCAACTATGGGGGAGGCACTCGCTATAGGCAGTAATGCCTTTTGCCTCCCTCAATCACAGAGAAAAAAAAAAAAAAATAAAAAAATATCAGTAGCTTCCTTTGACCATTAATCTGAATGTTTTGAAGTAGGTAATAGGCTACAATGACGATGGTAAACTTTTAAAGTGAATTCATGAACATATGATATGTGTGTGCTCCATTATGTGTCATTTGAGTGGCCTAATGCCTCAAAAAGGGGACTTTGGGACTTCTTGAAATTCGGACCATCGGGTGAATTCGGATTTGGCCTCAAATTGAAAAATTCGGACTATTGGGAGATTCGAATCATCGGTCGTCGGATTAACAGACTTTTACTGTATCTCGATCCCTGACCTTTTCGTAACTCAAGAGGACCTTGAGCAAGCTGGCTGTAAATTTCCACATCTATTTCCTAGTGGGCTCTTCCCTAAATGATAGAAATGTCAGCTCGATTGCTTTCATACATTTTGAGTTATAAGGGGTTAAGATTATTGTCAAGTTCGTTGGCGCTACCTATACCTCCATAGTGTTACCTTTGTCACTTTAGCATATGTCAACAGTGCTGTACTACAGTACTTTCTTGGAAAAATTTTTGATTATTATAATGTAAAACTTGCAAAATAGACAAACCAAAACAGGGACGATACAATATAAAGACTAAAGAACTCATCAAAATCGCTATGTGGAAATAATGCTTTAATAAAATATAATTTTGAAATAAAATATAGGATAATCCTAAACCTATGAATCATAATAAAAGGTAACTAAAATTGTTTATACAGTATCCTATTCTGTATAATGTAAATTAATGTATATATTAATAGTATGTTGAGGTAATCTGACTGATGTGACAAAGTATATTACTGTTCGTTGTGTGATGCGTGTTCCATAGTCGGTTTGTGTTCAGCTGATGGTAAATTCAATCCCTTAGCAGGAAATTTATCGATATTAAATTGAAAAATATGTCATTATAGGTAGTGTCAACGAACTTGACAATAATCTTGATTCCTGACCTCTTCGTAACTCAAAAGGGCCTAGAGCAAACTGGCTATATTTATCCACACCTATTTCCTGGTGGACTCTTCCCAAGTGATAAAAATGTCAGTTCAATTGCTTTAATTAATTTTGAGTTATAAGAAGTTAAGGTTTCAAGATTATTATCAAGTTTGTTGGCGCTACCTATAGTATGTCTTTCTGTCATATTTATCCCAAGTTTTCGTCATTAACACAAAAATTGGTACAAAATATTAACCCTTTCATGCCTTTATGACGCAGAGGTTGCCAGATTAGCAATAATAAATAGAGTTCTCTCACTCTTATAAGTACCTCTCCAAAATTAGTTTTCTGCCCACAGCTAACTCAAAGACAACTGCAGAGGTTGAAGTAACTAAACTAAGGGTTTCTCAATACCCCTGATGGTAACAAAGGCTTTAAAGTATCCCCAATAGGCTCAAAATTGCGTCATATGCGTGAAAGGGTTAATAATAGTGGAGAAATCAAGACTCGGACATGGCAATTTACCATCACCTGGGAATAAACTATGTAATGTGTGTATAATGGCTACCACCCCCTCCCTCTTTCCTCTCCACTGCCTGCACGATGCCCACACCTCACCCTTACGCCGGTATCACACCAAAGATTTTATAGTCAACATTGCTAACATTTCTACCATTTGGGGAGTCAGTCAAGGAATAGATGTGGACATTTACAGCCAATTTGCTCTAGCCCTTTTTGAATTACAAAGGATAGAGGTCATGATTTCTCGTATACTTACAGCGAATAGACTATAGACTGATGATAGATGAATTTAGGTAACAGAAACATATTAAATGTTGACCTCATAAGCTGCCAGACCAGTGTTGAGGATAAATGTTGAGTGAAAAAGCGCTCGTGTGATACCGGCGTTACTTTGGCTTGTTCGCTCTTATTATCGTTGCCACGCGGTTCCGAGTTTCCATTATTTTGCATTTTGTGGGTACTGGGTAGTGTGTGTCCGTAATAATTGCTTTTTTATTTCCACAGTTATTTTTATTTTGTTTGTGTGTTGAAACGTATTTGCTGTTTAACTATAGTGAGTTAATCTTAGAATAATGCAATTTATGTTATATATATATAAATATAAACTGTATGTATGTACAGTATATATACTGTATATATACCGGTATGTTTGTATATTGAACATCAGAATTTTTGTATGTTAATAATAAAGTTGTTCAAGCTTATTTCAGCTATAGTTCCTAGTAATGTACAGTACTTGATAAATATAGAATTAAAGTATTCAGTCACAAGATACTTAATGAGTACCTGTGCCAGTATGTATTGCTTTTAGTTGTTTTTCATCTTGCATTTGCCAAAATATATCTCATTTTGTACAAATCATTTAGGATTACAGTGTAGTCATAATTATGTACATGTGCAAATTTAGACTTGCCAGGTACAGTATTTTCTAGACTTAGGCAAATTATACCATTTCTTATGTAGTGCAAACCTAGTTTCTCAGTACAGTACTGTACTTATTAAATTGATTATAGAGATAGAAAGTGTAAGCGTAATATATTTCATTCAGCTAAAATATGCAACCAGCTAGGTGTTGATGCCAGGGTATATAGTAGGATTCCTGGCAGGGTGTCAAACTGGAGCGATTTTTTTTTTTGAAGACTTGAAAAAAAATGAGAAGGAATACAAGAAAATTAACCAGAGATAGCATTGTTTTGGCCATTTGATCGCTACCAAAGACATAATTTGAACTATAAACCACTATTTTATCCTCACAAACACAAGAATTTAGAGTAAGAAAATTGCAGTTGGCTTTGGTTCGACGCCCTGATCCCTTGATACATAAAAATCCTCGAAGTCGGACGGACCCTAAGTTGAGTGGTCAATCCTGTAAGTCCTTCAGTAAACTGGTATGGGTTGTCCTTCTCATAGGGTATAGGTCCGCTTTAGGGCATTTTGTGTATGGCCACCCTCATAAAGGGGAGTATGGCGTCCGGCAATAGATAGCGGGAGACCTGCAGATAGAGAGATAGATAGATATAGATATAGATATAGATATTGATATTGATATTTAAATAGATAGATAGGTACTGTAGATATTTAGATAGAAAGATACTGTAGATATTTAAATAGCTAGATATTTAGATAGATAGATAGATTGATAGATTGATAGATATTTAGATAGATAGATAATCCCTCGGTTCATGCTTCGTTCCGCACCCCTGACCCTTGCTTGTATCGTAGGCAGCGGGAGAGGCAGCAGTAGTGGCGGTGGTGTTGTAACGGTCACCACGGGACACCTACCCCCCGCTAGCTCCACCCCCCCACCCACCTGGGACGCTGCCACCGCCACCGCCACCTCCTCCCCGCGAGTCCACGTCCGGTCGACCCACACGCACGTCACCACCGTCGCCATACAGGAGGACCGCACCGATGTCGTCAGGTAATATTTCTATCTTCCCCTCCATACCTACATACCTACACTACTCTATATCACTCACACACGCATACGAGCGCACATATACACACACACACACCACACATATACACGTCACCACTGTCGCCATACAGGAGGACCGCACTGATGTCATCAGGTAATATTTCTATCTTCCCCTCAATACCTACATACCTACACTTCTCTATATCACTCACACACACATACGAGCGCACACACACACACACACACACACACACACACACACACACCACACATATACACGTCACCACTGTCACCATACAGGAAGGAACGCACTGATGTAAGGTAATATTTCTCTCATCCCTCCAACATATATCACTCCATGGATACACACACCACTCTATATCATACACACCATACACACACACACACACACACACCTAAGTGTAGAAGAACGAGAACAGTTAAGGAAACTCCAAGCTAAGGCTGATGAAGAGAATGGAAAGTTGTCTGAAGAGCAAAAGAAGAATTTTTTTTGGAGAATAAGGGAAGGGCAAGTAAGGAAGTGGTACATCAGGAGCCACCAAGAACCGAAAGTAAGAGGAGTGATAGGGAAAGAGACAGAGAGACAAGTACGAAGTCAAAGCAAGGAGACGGAGCGAGAGATAATGCAGGGAGCAGGGGACCGGAGAGAGAGCCAGGATGTGGTGGAGAGGGTGGAACAGAGGGAGAGAGAGGGGGAGGAGAATAGAATTAGTGGGGGAGGTGGAACTGGGTCAGGGAAGGGATGGAGGAGGAGGTGAACCTGGTAGGAGGCAGAGAGGGAAGAGAAACAAGGAGGTGGATTCAAATATACTGTGCTACTACACTAATATAGATGGAATAAACAGTAAAAAGGTAGAGTTAGATAATATATTAAGAAAAGATCAACCACAGATAGTCTGTTTGACAGAGACAAAGCTGAACCAGGACTTTGACAGCAACATAGTGTTTAGTGAAGGATATAATATATGGAGAAATGATAGAAAGGGTAAAAGGGGAGGTGGAGTGGCAGTATTAGTTAAGAACCCTATGACAGCAAAGCACGTGGAGTTAAATAATGACAAGGCAGAAATAATGGCAGTTGAACTCAATGATATAGAAGGAAAAAAGCTAGACATAGCAGTAGCTTACATGCCACCAAAGACCAGAGCATGGAGGGAGCTGGAGTTTGAGGAGATGGTAGAGGATATGATTCAGTCGTTGAGAAGATTGCTTTTAAGGAAGAATCGATTGATCTTGGTAGGAGATTTCAACTGTAGTGAGGTTGATTGGGAATCGGGAGATGCAGGGCCAAATCAGAGATCTTGGGGAAGTCGGCTAGTGGAGTTGGTTACGGAAAATGTACTTACACAACATGTGAAGGAAAATACAAGAATGAGGGGTAATAACGAACCTTCTAAACTCGATCTGATTTTTACAAAAGATCCTCACGAAATTAGTGATATAAACTATCTATGTCCTGTAGGTAAAAGTGATCACCTATTACTAAAATGGAAGTTGACCTCGAGTAATGCCAATAGATTAGACAATAGCTACATAAATGACAGATTAAATTATAGTAAAGCTGATTATGTATCCTTGAAAAGATATTTAGAGGGAGTAGATTGGGATCTTATTTTGAAGGAACGGGACGTACAAGGTAAATATAGTAGATTCCTCGAAATTTATAGAGTAGGAACCAATATGTTTGTCCCAAGATATAAAACTGGAAATTTTACTAAGCAGAAAGATTGGTTTAATTTGAAATGCAAAAGAGCTTTGGGTAGGCGTGATGCAGCTTGGGCTAGATTAAGAAGAAGGAACACTGAGAGTAATCGGCATAAATATAAACAGGAGAGGAATAGATATGTTAACATAATTAGGCAAGTTAAAATGAACTATGAGAAGAACATAGTAAATAAATGTGAAAGTGACCCTAGATTATTTTATAAATATATAAACAGTAAGTTGAAGGTAAAGAAACAAATTACTAAATTAAGAGTTGATGCTAGGACGTATGAAAATGTATCGGACATGTGTGAGGTAATGAATAACAAATTGGGGTCAGTTTTTACTAGAGAGGAAGGTTTTGACGAACCACAGGCGGGAGTACTGGAGAGTGGTCTTAGTAAGATTGAAATAACTAGAGATGAGCTGTTATCTGCGATGAGAGGACTTGAAGTAAGGAAAGCTATGGGACCGGATGAAGTGTCTGCCTGGGTTTTAAAGGAGTGTGCAGAGCAATTAGTGGAGCCAGTGAGGGACATAATTCAAGCTTCCTTAGATAAAGGACAGGTTCCTGTTGAATGGAAAAGAGCTAATATCATTCCGATATACAAGAATGGAAACCCAGAGGACCCTCTAAACTATAGACCAGTTTCACTTACTAGTATTGTATGCAAGATTTGTGAAAAGCTAATTAGGAAGAGATGGATGAAAATGTTGGAGAGAAAGAAAATAATAACCCCAAAGCAATTTGGATTCAGAGAAGGGACATCTTGTGTTACCAGTTTGCTATGTTATTACAGTAGGGTGATAGATGTACTCCAAGAAAGAGGCGGATGGGTGGACTGCGTCTACTTAGACCTTTCCAAAGCATTCGATAAGGTACCACATAAGAGATTGTTATCTAAGCTTGAGACGCTAGGATGTGTCAGGGGGAGTTTGCTGAAATGGATGGAGAGCTATTTAACAGATAGGGAAATGAGGACCAACATTAGAGGAACTTACTCATCGTGGCGGAAAGTTGAGAGTGGTGTGCCGCAGGGATCTGTGTTGGCACCTCTCATGTTCCTTATGTACGTGAATGACCTGCCGATAGGCATAAACTCTTACATGTCAATGTTTGCAGATGACGTAAAAATTATGAGACAAATAACAAATAAAAGTAGTTGTGAGGAGCTGCAAGGGGATTTAGATAAAATATACGAATGGAGCACCAAGTGGAAAATGAAATTTAATATAAGTAAATGTCATGTGTTAAATATGGGAAGAAGTGTGAATAGACCAAATTGGGAGTACAGGATGGGAGATAATAAAATTAGCAAGGCCGAAAAAGAAAAAGATTTAGGGTTGATTATACAAGATAATTTGTCGCCAGAGAAACATATTAACAAGCTCTTTAGCGGAATGTATGCAATGGCCGGGAATATGAAAGTTGCTCTGAACTATTTGGATGAGACCATGGTAGCGAAAATTATGAAGAGTATGATTAGACCAAGATTGGAGTATGCAGCAGTGGTGTGGTCCCCGCATCTAAAGAAGCATATTCACAAGTTAGAAAGAATCCAGAGAGCAGTCACTAGATTGGTTCCAAGTCTCAGAGAACTGCCATATGAAGGGAGGCTAGACAAATTAAATCTACCGAGTCTAAAAGAGAGGAGAGAGAGGGGAGACATGATAATGATGTACAAATGTACCCGGGGGCTGGAGAGGCTGGATAGGGAGGATAAATTAATTATGGATACAGGAATAACTAGAGGCCACAGCTACAAAGTAAAAAGACCTACCTGCAAGAACGATATCAGGAAGTTTAGCTTCCCCTATAGATGTATTGACAAATGGAATGGGCTGGAGGAGGAGGTGGTAGGGGCAAGGAACATCCATATTTTCAAGAAAAAATTGGATAAAAAGTAGACTGAGAGACGGGACAACACGAGCTTAGCTCAACTCCTGTAAACTACAATTAGGTAAATACAATTAGGTAAATACACACACACACACACACACACACACACACACACACACACACACACACACATCTCGCCATACCACACATATCCCCCCCCCCCCTGCACATTTGAACTTTCCATCTACTTTTCCTGTATTTGATTGTTCTATTTTCTGTCTCCCTGGATTTTTTTAACATTGTTTTTCTTAAATGTTTTGCCTAGAATTTAGCCGTCCTATTAATGAACTGCCGTTGATCTTAATCTGGTGTCTGAATAAGTTTCCAGTAACATATGGTATCGTCTGTACCTGAATTATATTGTACAGGTATTGTAATTATTAGTATAGTATGTATTGCGTATGTTGGTTTGTAATTATTAAGCCGGTATCACACGAGCGCTTTTTCCCTCAATATTTATCCTCAGCACTGGTCTGGCAGCTTATAAGGTCAACATTTAAAACAATTCGGCCACCTAAATTCCTCTACCATCAGTCTAGTTTCCGATACCAGTGCAAAATAGTCCAGAAATGTTACCAGAAAAATGTTGATCATGGAATGTTGACTATAAAGGCTCTCGTGTGATACGGTCGGCTTTATATACTGGTTGGTTTCATTACATTAGACACATACTGTATTAGGTATTCTGATATTTGCTCTCTAACATACTTTCTTTAATTCAAACTCTGTGTGTCCAGGCATTTTGGCTCGAACGTCCCTTGATTTTGGCCCTGTCAATCTTTCAACTCTGGGGAGGTACTTGCTACAGGCAGTTCTGCCTTTTGCCTCCCTCACTCACATAGGAAATATTTTTTTTTATGTACGATCGCGCTAATAAGTAATGTCTCGGCATCAAGAATGTTTTGATCAATAATTGGTATCAGCAATATCTAAGCTTCATTTTTTCATACCGAGTGAAAAATGAAAACATGTTCCTACACATACCCACCCTATTCAACATCTGACAGACACTAATACAGCACAGAGCGATCCAAACGTAGTGACAGCTGAGACATGACTTATTAGCGGGACCGTACCTGGAAGTCTGTGCTGGCCGTCGTCATCACGAGAAATGTGGGCAGAGTCAAACTAGATAATTTTTTTCTGTCGGTTAACGATCAGAAAACTTTGATTATAATGTAAGACTTGCAAAATATACACACCAAAACGGGAACGATACAATATAAAGACAAATGAACTACCATATACTGTACTCTGTTTCTTTTCAGCTGACGATAAATTGAATCCCTTAGCAGCTAATTTCTCGATACTTAATGGAAGAATATGACACTAGTATGTCTCTGCATCATAGTAAGACCAAGTTTATATAATTAGCACCATATTTCACTACAAAATCTTCAAAATATCTGAGAAATCTTGATGGGAACTTTGTAATTTACCGTCAGTTGAAAAGAAACGGAGTACTGTATAGTCAAAATCTCTATGTGGAAATAACGAATAGCATGGCATTTTTCTAACTAGTACATAGATACGCTCACTGTTTTAATTGCAACGAGAGGTACAGGTCTCCCTCACTATCCGATGCCCCGATTTACGATATTATTTTAGGTTTTTAGGTGTTTGGGTTTTGGCTGGTCCGAGAATTCATCCCCATTTACTCAATTCATTTTAGTGTTTGCTATTTGATTTTTCTATTTAAGATACGAGTTATCAGGAATGTAACCCAATTGTAAATCGAGGGAGACCTCTACTGTACTCTCAATTGGAATTACGACGACTTGAATATCATATTAATTGGTCAGGAATATAACAAAACTGTAGTAATTATCACTGATGTATGTACAGTATATAGGGTGTCAAACGAAAGCCGAGTCCTTAACTTTTAGTCTTTATTATTGTATATGTAAAGATAAAGAACTTAAAGATATGGTAAATAGTTCAAATTATGTCTTTGGAAGTGATAAAATGGCCAAAACAATGCTATTTCCTGTTAATTTGCTTGTATTCCTTTCCATATCCATTCAAGTCTTCAAACAAAATTTCTCCGGTTTGACACCCTGTATGTATGTGTATGTATATATATATATATATATATATATATATATATATATATATATATATATATATATATATATATACTCAGGCACATACCCCATAACTGGGGGTGGCCGACTCGAGACAGAGACCGAACAGAAACAACATTTGAAGTTCCAATTCTTAGGGTCCGGAACCACTTTCGCGTTCCCTCGCCCCTTTCTCTGTATCGTCTAGTAGGTGAATTTAAATTAACCTCCCAATCTACCAAGATTGGAAGCCAAATCGTCACATTTTTCCTTTGCCCTTCAACTTTCTCTTCATAATTAATGAGGGGCACAGGGCCCTGGGTGGGGCTTTGGTTTCCCGGGTGTTTCCGCACCCTCCTCAGCTCCCCGCCATGGAGTGGCTTCGGTCACCCAGGCTTATTGTGGTCGGCAGGGAGGGTTCTGTGGGGGCGCTCGGTTATGGCCTTGGCCTTGCTCGGGGCCTTGGGGCTGATCGACCAGGCAGCTTGGGGAACAACAACAACAACAAGGGGAGGAGGATTCCTAGCCCCCTGCCCCCAGAAGGAAAAGTAGGACAGTAAAAGAGACAGACAGAAACGACTAAGGTTGGGTAGAGGATGCCAAACCTCACTCTGGATAAGACCAGCCCTCAACCACTACCACTGATAGTTATAGGAATTGTCTACGAATATGGCCTACCTACCTACCTATGTTGAGTTCGCCACTCTGCTAGTGGCACCGAGGAGCGCACCGCCCTTCGTTGTTTGAGAACCCTTCGTTGTTGTTCCACCAATTGCCGACTTGTGAGTTTCGTTCTATAAGAAGTTGGAGCTGTAGACAACGATATTTAACAGAATTTACTGCTAAAATACGGTCGTAGTACATTTATAAATACATAAAACCCAATTCAACATACCATTTATCCATCAGAAACTTACATAATTATTGCATTTCGGTTTGATATCGATGTTCACGGCTCCAACTTCCTTATAGAATGAAACTCGCAAGTGGTCAATTGCCTCCTGCTCACCATATTCACTGCTCGTACTCCTTTAGATCACATTTTTAATTAGCTAGTTATATTAATTTTTTTTTTAATAGCTGCATAGAATATTTCATAGTGTAAGTGTTGTAATTGTGATATAAATTATAAGTGTCTATTAACCCCTAATGTACCATGGCAAACTGTCTTGATAGCGTGTGAGTGTCCTAGGTTCGAGTCCTTGGAGTACCACATGTATTTGTTGATTTCATTAATTGAGTTTAGAAGTAAAGTTGGTTGGTGATTTTTTTTTTTAAAAACAAAAAATATGAAATAGTAGATAAAAGTGTACCCTCCAGTACCAGACTTGTTGCCATAAGCAACGAGACAACACCCTCTCAGCTTAAGAGTTGATGGGTAACTGACTCAGCTGGCCCGTAATAGTTGAGAGGGACCATGACAAGTGTTGCCAACTCCTCACCGCAGTGCCTCCAAGTTATGTTAGCAGGTCCTGTTAGATATTAGCAGAATGGCTGAGAGCTGTCACTGGTATGGTCCCATGTCGGTTGGGCCGCCTGACGGTAGGGCCGCCGCCCATGTAGTATTTGGACGTATCGCCCGTTTGTTTACATTACTGTATGCTGTGGAATACAAAAATGGGTTAAGGCCCTACCCCCCCCCCCCCCCCCCCCTCCATGACTTATTGTCAACATCATATATATTGCCAGCAGGAGGGCAAATGACAAGTACAGAACGCCGCAGCCCAATCATACCGCGACCCAACCATGCTACGGCCTGACTGACTGTACACCGCTGGTATTGGCGAGTCACTTTTTTACCGAGGGCTGTATGCCGTCGCTGGTACAGAAGGGGTTAATGGTTATATAAATATAAATCTATCTATCTATCTATCTATCTACTGTATATACTCAGGCCCAATCCCAACTTTTCTTAAATACCTGTATGAATTTTGTTCCTGGTCATGTTATTTATATAAAAGTCGTATTCCATTTTTTGTGTACTGTCTTCCAAGAATCTGCAATCATATTTTCTCTTTCTCAGAAAGGGTCAAAAGTTACGCTTTAAAGGCCTTGCAGAGGACCCCCAAAGTGGCACTGACCCGGTGCTAGTTAGCTATAAGGAGATAAAGTCCAGCACTGTCAGGTAGTTCCCTATATCACAAACCTTTATTCATCTCTGCACTTGCATGATATTAGACTTTGGTTGAGAATGTCTGTCTTAAGCCGGTATCACACGAGAGCTTTTATAGTCAACATTCAATGATCAAAAAATTTCTGGCAACTTATGAGGTAAACATTTAATATACTACGATTACCTAAATTTATCTACAATCAGTCTAGTTTTGTTGTTGTTGCTGTTCCCCAGGCTTCCTGGCCGAACAGCCCCAAGGCCCCAGGCAAGGCCAAGGCCATAAACGAGTGCCCCCCACAGAACCCTCCCTGCCTACCACAAAAAAGCCTGGGTGACCGAAGCCGCTCACAGGCAAGGAGCCGAAGAGGGCGCGGAAACGCCCAGGATACCAGCTTCGGTATCCATCAGTCTAGTTTCTGATACCGGTGTCAAATATTCCAGAAACGTTGCCAGAACATTTTTGATTATCGAATGTTGACTATAAAAGCTCTCGTGTGATAACAGCTTTATCTGCCAGACCCATTTGACTTGGTTTGTTGATCCTCTTTCTTGTTTTATGAAATTTGTTGTCATTTGAAGTGTAGCATATTGGGGAAGGATGTAGTTTCCGGGCGTACTGTCGTCACGTTTACATAGGTCGATCGCTCGCGGTCAAGTTCCTTCTATTTTGACGGCTATTTATTTTGCAAGTTTTACATTATAATATTTGCCCCTGCTGGCAATATATACTGTATGATGATGACAATAAGTCATGGGGGTGAGGGGGGACAAAGGCCCCCTTCAACCTATTATTGTATCGCACAGCAGTCAAAATAGACGGGAACATGATCGCAAGCGTCCGCGTAGTGTCAACAAGGCGGGCGGTACACCCGAATACTATAGGTAGCGCCAGCGAACTTGACAATAATCTTGACCCCTTAACTTCTCATAACTCAAAATGAATGAAAGCAATCGGGCTGACATTTCTATTATTTGGGAAGAGCCCACCAGAAAATAGGTGTGGATATTTACAGCCACTTTGCTCTAGGCACTTTTTAGTAACAAAGAGGTCAGGGATCAAGATTTTTGGCAAGTTCGTTGACGCTACCTATACATTCTTGCCGCATATTGTATAGAAATGAAATCCATTACAGTAACTTGATTTCTAGTTGTTTTGATATTGATTGATTGAGTTTTACTTTATTGTAGTCGCCTGTTAGGAATTGTCTAGTTTGTTTTTCTCTGTTTTATGTTTATCATTCTGTTGTTAGTATTACTTATATTGACTGCTATAAGTAACACCTCGTTCTTAACATTAATCATCAATTACAAACCCCAATGCACTTGAATAAACTAATGAAAGCATATGGTCCTCCCGGGATTCGAACTCAGGACACCACACCCAGAACATAAGCATCTAAACCATTACCATAATTATACCATAATTCCTAAGTATTATGCAAAATAATTGATTAAAATCAAGGGTTAGCTCTTAACCCTCTCACTATCCTGTGGATTCAGGGGTTGCTGTTTAACATTCGGAAATTTCCTCTATTTACGATTGGGTTACGTTCCTGAAAACCCGATCTTAAATAGAAAAATCGTATAGCGAACCCTAAAATTAATGGGGTAAATGGGAATGCGTTCTGGGACCAGCCAAAACCCAAACCCAAACCCCTAAAAACCAATAATAATACCATAAATCAAGGCAGTGGATAGTGAGGGAGACCTGTTACAGTAGTGATGATGATGATGATGCAGTTTTTACCACCATACACTCCCTGCTGAATAGCAAGGCTAGGGTGGGTGCCCTAATGAATCAGGGACTTAATGAATAGTTGCCACATATTGCTAGACCGCACCGTTCACCAACAGCACTGACGTCTGCCAATAACACACTGGCTGGCCCGAGGCTCGAACCTTCAACCTCACGGTTAGCAGGTGAACGCTCTACCAATCGAGCTATAGCCTGTAACGGTGTATCTGTTTGTACTGTATTATTTGTACAATCGCGCTAATAAGTGATGTCTCGGCACCAAGTATGTTTTGACCAATAATTGGTATCGAAAATATCTAAGCATCATTTCTTCATATTGAGTGAAATATACAAACATGTTCCTTCACTTACCCACCCTATGTGGTGGATTGTTAATTTATTTATAAATTATTATTTTACTTAAGCATTGTTTCCACATAGCGATTTTGATTAGTTATTTTGTCTTTTTACTGTGTTCGTATACGTTTTGGTTTGTTTATTTTGCAAGTTTTGCATTATAATCTGACCGACATTAATACAGCACAGAGCGAGCCAAACGTAATGACAGCTGGGACATGACTTATTAGCGCCACCGTACCGTATCTTTATACAAGTCCAGGCGTGTTTGTGTTATTATTGTTTTGTTGTAACCCCTTCTACTACCAGACGGTTTTATTCAGCTTAGGAAGGACCTCTAACACTAATAATAAGGCTCCGAAGTATCTCAACCAACCCTTTTAACCCCATCTGTACCGGCGACGGCTTTCTAATTTGATTCTAGCTATATTTCGACTATATTGTGCAGTTTTAGAAGGATCTGTGGTAGTAAAAAGGGTTAGGTGAGATAGCTCGTAGCCTGTTAATTGCCGGAGGCCCTTTCTAAACTGCATAGAATCATCTAATAGTTGCTAGAATATAATAGAAATATGTCGCCGGTAATGAAGGGGTTAATATGGTCTATTACTAACTGATTGAAGTACTGTAGTAATAATAGTTGTAGTTGTAGTAGTAGCACTGAGGTAATTCTTTGTAGTATTCCAGGTACTGTACCTTATTATAGATTTTAAGGGGGTCACCGGCTTTTTTTTACCTTTCTCTCCTTTTCTCTCTTTTTCCTGGTTTGTACCCATTCGGCCCCATTCAGCCAACTGTTTTAAGAAGTTTATCCCCATCCAGGTGTCGATTTTTTTCCTGGTGAGCGATAGCGAGCCAGCATTGTATGGAGAAATCCGGCTTCGCCGGAGTAATTTTTCTATCGAAAAATGTAAAAATTTAGCTGCTGTCAAAACAAAAATATATACAGTATATGATTGCTCGCTACCGCTCGCCAGGAAAATATTGACACCTGGATGGGGATAAACGTCTTAAAATAGAAGGCTGAATTGGGCCGAATGGATACAAGCCAGAGAGAGAGGGAGAGAAAGATAAAAAAAGTGAGGTGGGCCCCCTTAATAACTATGGAACTGGGGCCATATTCACAAAAGCAGCTAAGATTCTGTGAGTGCAATTTAACACTTTGGCTGCGGGCATATTTCCGCCATATTAGGGCTCATTCAGGCACTCCTGATTGATTTGGCAAGGGTCTGAATGAAATTAAATTTATTCAGCCGAAACTAGAAGAAAATAGCTTCAAAATGACGCTTAATATCTTAAATTTTGATGTTAAATAATTTAAGGGTTATTAGTCAAGCAAGGAAAGGTAGGCTTGTGAATCTGGCCCTTGATCTAGACTCTTTAGATTAATTTACAGTTATGCCTTCTTTAACCCTTGGGATCCGGGAGGCCTCATATGAGGCAAAACGTATTTTGGTTAGGAGTCCGGGAGGCCTCATATGAGGTAAAAAGCACGGCTAAAATCATCATAACTCGGCAACCACGCGTCGTAGCGATGTCATCTCAACGGCAGTCTACAGACAACAAGATGTTCTACAATTTGCAAAAAACCTGACTGCTCTAGGTGGTCTCAATCAGTAGCTACTGAATTATGAAGCTTGACTGTACGAAAATGGCCCCGGACACAGCGAACCGCCTCATATGGGGGCCCCCGGATCCGGAGGGTTAAAAGTGAACCTCTCCTTGTTACCTAGTCCATTAAGTGATCATAATGTTTGTTGAATGTATGACTTTAATCATTATTGCCTAGTCCATTAAGTGATCATAATGTTTGTTGAATGTATGACTTTAATCATTGTTGCCTAGTCCATTAAGTGATCATAATGTTTGTTGAATGTATGACTTTAATCATTTCTGTACTAGGGACAGTAGATTAATTGTTATAAATATGTGTAAAATACTCATCTATTGAATCGTGTAATTCTATTAACAATTTTGATTTATTCCCAGTAGGCTACCATCTATAGTCCATTTTATTCCAGCTGATGGTAAATTGCTATATCAGATATCTTCATCTGAATTACTTGGCTATTACGAAAATTTTGCAGCGAAATATGTTGCTGATTGTGAAAGCTCTAAGATCATGCACAGACATAGTAGTTTCATATTTTTTAATCAAGTATCGAGAAATCAGCTGCTAAAGGATTCAATTTGCCATCAGCTGGAAATAAACCGAATATAGTAGGATTTATTTCAGTTTGGAATTTTAAGTTCCAAAACATTTTATATTCATATGTATTTTGCTTGTTACTTCAAGGTGAATTGCTAATAGTTTTTCTGTTCATATGTTATATTGCTTGTAACTATATGGTAAATTACTAACAGTTTATGTTCATATATTTATTTGCTTGTAGCTTTAAGGTGAATTGCTAATTGTTTTTTTCAGTCCTTTTTTTAGTCCTGGTGAAGAGAGCTGAGCAGATCCACTCAACAGTATCAACAACAGCAGAACTAACATCAATAACATAAACAATATATATATATATCTTAATTCACTATATATTATAATATACACCATGTAATATTTCACATATAATGAACCACCCACCTATATTTAAATGAAATTGTTAGGACTGCCAAATCCATGTTGCACTCTATAGTATATGTAATATCTTTTTACAACATAATTATACAATTTAAGTGAATGTACCTCCTAGATTATTCCTGTTTCAGAATTTATTTTCAGAATTTAATTGGAACCAATTACCTACCTTACCTTATCTTTACAATATACAGTATAACAATATGTATTACATATCTAGATTTACGGTATTAGGAATTATACAATAATGTGACACCTGCCTGGGATGCAACACAGCACCCCATACAATTAAGCACATCATAGAAGACTGCATTTCCATGTGGGAAAGCCTGATCACGGCCATGGCCTTCCTTAGGGACTTGGGGCTGTTCGGCCAGGCAGCCTAGGGAACGACGACAACAACAACAACTATATATTGTAGGCATTTTATTATTTTATAGAAATTTATTCATAGTTAAGTGTTTTCAGTGTTTAATAATAATGCCATCAATAATACCTTGTTGATTATAGGAAACAGTAAGTTATGATCAACAGCAAGCAGTTCCTTCACAGTGATAGGTAACTTATGTGTGGAGTCAACATCTCTCCCTCCCCCATACCCTCCCCTTTATTACTACTACTACAGTAGAACCTCGCCCAACTGGACTAATCGTGGGAGGATTCTGTCTGGATCTGTTTTGATAGCGTAATGCATAAATGCGCGGAATTTCGGTGTGAGTATCCTAGGTTTGAGTCCTTGGAGTGCCACATGTATTTATTTATTTCATTAATTGAGTTTAGAAGTAGAGTTGGTTGGTGAAAACATATAAATATTCCGAATAAGTACTCAGCAAACCGGACAAGTCAAAGATAATGATGTCCGGTTCCCACAATGCTGCATTTTTGTTTCAGCCAACCAGACTAGTCCAATTGTCATGGGATTATGTCAGAAATTAAATTGTGCTGTCTGAACTCGATGCATTGTTTTCCTATGCCAACCGGACCTGTCCGGATGGCTGAATAAATGTCCAAAACAGAATGCTCGTCCGGAAGTCTTGGGTTTCCGGATGGGCGGGACCCAAATGGGCGGGTTTTTTACTGTGCTACCATCATCACCACCCCTTTCTCCCTCTTTACTACTACTACTATCACCCTGGTCTGTACTCTGGCATGGTATATACTAACATAACCTATTAGTTTATATTAACTATCTTACCGTAGCATGATAGTCGGCTACATGGTGTCTTGTCCTCATATAAAACAATCTTGCAGTGACTCAACTATTACACTCAACCCAGGTTCAACTTTACCTGGTTTAAGCCGGTATCACACGAGATCTGTTATAGTCAACATTTTTCTGGCAATATTTCTGGAATATTTTGATGGTAGCTGAATTTGGGTAACCAAAATGTTTTAAAAGTGAACCTCATAAGCTGTCAGACCAGTGTTGAGGATAAATGTTGAGGGAATAAGCGCTCGTGGGATACCGGATTTACACTGTTCATATGAGTGAACTTTAAGGTAACATATGTTTCACTGCGTAGTATGTGCATCTATGTAGGTTTCTCTGTGTGTGTGTGAGTGTGTGTGTGTGTACAAAGGGTTTCGTGCGCAGCGTGTATGTGAGTGTAGCGTGTGTGCGTGTGTGTGCATGTGGACTAACAGGTGATGGTGTTATGTACGCAGCGTGAGTGATGTTCACCTGGAGCCCCTGACAGACTCACGGTCATCGCTGAGCGTGGACTCTAGTAGCATGGGGCCGACACCAGTGGTCCGAACCCTCACCTGGACCCCCCCGCTCTCAGGCGAGGGCAGTACCCCTACCTGGACTGAGGGAACCCCCAGCTTTACCGAGTCTTCCTCTAGTGGAGATTTAGGTATGCTTGCTACTGCTTCACTAACCCAAACCCTCGCTATTCTTGCTAACCGCCACCCTTGCTATTGTACGGTCGCGCTAATAAGTCATGTCCCAGCTGTCATTACGTTTGACTTGCTTTGTGCTTATTAACGTCTGTCAGATGTTGAATAGGGTAGGTAAGTGTTGGAACATGTTTGTATATTTCACTCGATATGAAGAAATTAAGCTTAGATATTGCTGATACCGGTTATTGATCAAAACATACTTTGTGCTGAGACATCACTTATTAGCGCGACTGTATCCTCCTCCACCACTGCTGCTTACACTGCCTATACACTCATCTCTAATCAGGCCTCCCTCAATTTACGATTGGGTTACGTTCCTAAAAACCCGATCTTAAATAGACAAAAGTTAGAAATAAGAATGATGATAAAGGTACAGTCAGAACCGGCTATGGGAAGTAGAGGACACCAACCCTCACTCTGATAGATCCAGCTCACCACAGCTTCTAACATGATCTTCAATAGAGAAATTGTATAGCGAACCCTAAAATTAATATATACTTTTTCTTTTACCGATCGACTTTCTAACCATAAACTCCACAATTTATTTCGATGAAGGTAATAATTGAATGGTTTTGACGGTTTCGCAACTTTCAACTTAACTAAATTTATTCCTCCCACTTACCAATGAATATCAATAACGTTGTTTTGATTAAATTAACTTCAATAATGTTGTTGCATTGATACAGTACATGATTGTCAACTTACGTGAAGTAGAGAACCCTCATCTTGGTTTATACTAGACTATAAAGCTCTGTCTTGAGTCGGCCAACCCCCCCCAAAAAAAAAAAATAAATAAATAAATAGGATAAGTGGGGATTGGGCCTGAGTATATACATACATAAACTTCATTGATATATAGTACAGAGGCAGGCAACCACACACAGACATTTCTTGTAAATTTATTTTGTTTTCTTTGTTTTCGTTCGTGGCCACCCCTTTGGGGATCATGGCGTCCGGCAGTAGATAGATAAATCATGTTTTAATCATATTTATAGTTTTATTTTGGGAGTTTTTGTTGATAGTTTAAGATCATTGAGGATGACTTTTGTAGATGGTGGACTGACACAGTAGCAAGGCAATCATAATAAGCTGAGATGTTTGTGTGTGTGTATGTGTGTGTGGGTGGGTGTGTGGAGGCTGCTGCTCAAGGAACAATCACACCTGGTTTGACTTCAATAGATTAAATACAGTCAGGGGGCTAGGAATCCTCCTCCCCTTGTAAAATTCTCCTACTCAACGAGACAGAGAATGGGGCGAGGGAACGCAAAAGTGATCCCGGACCATAAGAATTAGAACCTTAAATGTTGTTTTTGTTCTGGCTCTTCCTCAAGTTGGCCACCCCCAGCTATGGGGTATGTGCCTGAGTTTATACATACATACATACAGATACAGTATTATATATACACCGGTACACAATATAAAGTACAGTAATGTACATACATTCATACATACATACTGTACACTCGGTCAAAAAAGTATCTGCATCCCTACCCTGATAATCTGGTGTGTACAGCTCGGTAGTATACAGTAGGTCGTAGGTAGTATAGGTAGATAGTAGTATAGATGGATATAGCTACAGGTAGATTATGCAAACCCTACCAAGCTGTACACACCAGATTATCAGGGTAGGGGTGCAGATACTGTTTGGACCGAGTGTACATATACAGTACTCTGGCACTTCCCCATTTTTTTTTTCTGGGGGGGGGGGGTGTAATATACTGTATATCAATTATTCAAATATGTTTTGTATGTCAACCAAGTGTGATCTTTCATTCCTTTAAATGCTCTGCTTGTGTTACTGCTGGATTTTAATGCATGTTTAATCTCCTTGTTATTAAAGAGCCATTAATGCCATTCTTTAAGGGGGGATGGTCTGTTTTTCTGGTCCCCCTTCTCCCTCATGCTTAGCCCTACAGTATTTGGTTTCAGATTTTAAGATGTGTGGCCCATTAGTTTAGCGATTTTAAGACCTTTTGCCCCATTAGTTTGGCAATTTTAAGACCTTTTGCCCCATTAGTTTGGCAATTTTAAGACCTTTTGCCCCATTTCGTTATCAATCTTAAGACCTTTCGTGCCATTTAGGTTTCGGTTTTTTCCTGGCGAGAGACAGCGAGCCTGGAATATAGCAGGAACCGGCAAAGGCCGGGACATTTTTGTACTGAAAAATGTACAAATATATCTTGGGGGGGGGGGGGGGGGATCCTGGGGTTGTTTTTCTTAAGTTTGATGGAGGTTTAGGGAGAAATCTAGAATAATAGAGAAATTTAAAAAATCGACCAAAAAATGAACCATCCCCTTTAATACCAATCTTTATAGCACTGCTATAGAGTTAAATATTACAGGAAAACCATTCATGATTTATTTTGCCTGCACTCTTCTTTTCACAATTGCTATTGCTAAAGCTTGTGTCACACATACACGTTCTAACGTCTGTCCGGCCCCGACCTCTTAATAAAAAGCGCTTAAGCGCCTAGGCGGCGTCCTTTTTGTGCATGCATAAAATGGTCCGTATGGGTCGGGGCAACTGCCAGAAAACGTGTTATGCCGGGACACCCACGGGGCATACACGGACACACACAGAAGTTATTTTCTTGGTCGGGGACGGACGGGACATTAGAACGTGTATGTGTGACCCGAGCTTTACTAGTAGAAAAAATATCCATAGTTCGAGAAGGTACTGTATTAATATTTGCTTACATTTTTGGGGTAAGTCACTGTAAGTAAGAGAAGTTTTACTATATCTATCTATCTATCTATCTATCTATCTATCTATCTATCTATCTATCTATCTATCTATCTATCTATCTATCTATCTATATATATATATATATATATATATATATATATATATATATATATATATATATATATATACAGTACTCGGGCACATACCCCAGTAAATTCTATGTACAGTACTTCTGTGTATATACAGTATATATATATATATATATACTGTACTCTTATACACAAATGTTATTTACAAATGCTAGGCTATGGATATTTTCCTGTGTAATCAACCTGTACAGTGCATGCTTTATATTTTTAACTAATATTATGTGGTAGCTTATAACCAGTCTTCTTTAATACAGATGTCAGTAGCTCACTTTACTTGTCACACTACACAATTTTATTGAATTTTTTATATCGATATTTAGCAGAATTAGCAGCTAAGATATGGTTGTATTTCATATATGAATACGTTAAACCAAATTCATAATAAGTTTCATCCTTCAGAAACTTACATTATTCTTGGGCAGGAGGCTAGGAATCCTCCTCCCCTTGTAAAAGTCTCCTAATCAACGAGACAGAGAAAGGGGCGAGGGAACTCGAAAGAGGCCCCAGACCCTAAGAATTGGAACTTTAAAGGTTTCTGTTCGGGCTCTGTCTCAAGTCGGCCACCCCCAGCTATGGGGTATGTGCCTGAGTATATACATACATACAGTACATATATTTGTTTAAGCAAGATAGTGTGCCATTACTCTCAAACTAAATATTTCTGTGCTGTCTATCTATCCGGGTGGATGGGACTCCTTAGCCTTGGTCGGCAACCTGTCTAGGGGAGTAAACCTTATACAAATCCGTACTGCTTACCATATGGTGAAGCAGGTTAGTGGGAGGATTAGCTGCACACAACTGTAGAAAAATAGTGCGAAAAAGATACATAGGTCTTGGAGTCGGCCGGACCCTACATTGAGTGGTCAGTCCTGCAAGTCCTTAAATAAACTGCAGCCTCCACAAACCAATACCACCCACTACACCACATGGCAGCACACCCACAGACACTAAGGAATATCAAAACAACACCCAGCACACAGTACCGGTATCACACACAAATACTGTCATCTCTCCCTCCTTGCCCACCCCAAACCAGTTTCCAGAAGCACATCCATACTCATATCTCTCGCCATTCCATCCAATCACTCAACGACAACACACAGCTGCAGGCACGACCTCCCGAAATCCATCCTTCTGAATCCTCCGTTCCTCGCGAGGACAGAGTTCACCTGGCTAGGCTGAGATATGGGCACCATCCAGCTCTTCTGAGCCATCAGTAGAGACTGGATGTCTCCGTCGACGACACCTGCCCAGGATGTAACACGGCACCCCATACTATTAAAGACATCATAGAAGACTGCATTCCACACAATCAATTGTGCCAACAACATAATCACACTCCTTGAGAGCCCTGTGGGAAAGCCCGATCGGGGCCATGGCCTTCCTTAGGGACTCGTGGCTGTTCAGCCAGGCAGCCTAGGGAACGACAACAACAACCACCACTCTTTGGGAGAGGAACTTAACCCCTACTGTACCAGAGGGTATTACTGTACTATAAATGTAACCTCCAGTACCAAGCATTGTGGCCAAAATGGCTTCAAAGTCAAAAGAGAGTATCCTCTCACCCCGAAAGATGGACGAGTACTGAGCCAGCTTGCCCGTGGGACCTTAGATACACTCTGAAAAGTGTTGCCAAGGTCTCAAAGCAGTGTTTACAAGTCATGGTGCCAGGTACCGCTCGGTACAAGGACTGCATATTACTGACGGACATCGGCAGTCGCTGGTACTGTACTGGCGAGTGACTTTTTTACCGACGGCCAACGTCCGTCGCTGGGACAGTAGGTGTTAGTTTCTGTGGGCAATAGTACAGTACAGTTATTCCTTATCTAGTACAGATTACAGTAATACAGATTTCATTTCCACAAAGGTAGAAACAGAAATTGTGTTTAGTGGTGTCTACCCCTGTGCTGGCAAGTAGTATTAACCTTTAATAAAAGTAGTCTTAATCCCCAAATAATGCATTTGTGGTGTATGTGGGTGTGTTGTTGCCATGGTGGTGCCAGGAGATCATCTTTGCTAAGCCACCCCTGCATGTTGACCCCTTTTGTTTCCCTTTCCCTGTTTCCCTTCCCCTGACCCTCTCCACCTCTGCTATACTAGGTTTCATCTCAACTGACGGTAAATTGCAAAGTTCCCATCAAGATTTCTCCGTTATTTTGAAGATTTTGTAGTAAAATATGGAGCTAATGCTATAAACTTGGTCTTGCTATGATGCAGACAAAGTAGATTTATCCGTTATTTTGAAGCTTTTGTAGTAAAATATGGGGCTAATTATATAAACTTGGTCTTAATATGATGCAGACGTTGTAGTTTCATATTTTCCCTATAAGTATCGAACAATCAGCTGCCAAGGGATTCATTTTACCGTCAGCTGAAAATAAACAGAGTATAGCTTTTACCTGGTAATATTTGGGTGTTTCTTCTCCCCTTTCCCTTCAACAGTCCAGGTTAGGGTGTATGATGTGGACTAAATTGATTGTTCAATATTTATCTTTGCCCTTTGAGTATTTTCTCCAATGGATATTTTGTCCATTTAATGCTTCCGCACTTAAATATCCCCCCCACCCCCCACTCTACCCCCTGTAACCGTGTCACTAAGTCATTGTTTTAAAGGTTAACAATTATTATCCCCACGTTATGCCCCAGCTCCCTCAGGCCCCCCCGTTATGTCCATCTGCTTGTCTGTCATTATATATTTTATTTAGCCACACACCACTGTAGAAAAATAGTGGGCCTCAGAGTCGGACGGACCCTAAATTGAGTGGTTGATCCTGTAAGTCATTCAGTAAACTGGCATGGGTTGTCCCTCTTACAGGGGATAGGTCTGCTTGGGGGCATTTTGTGTATGGCCACCGTCATTAAGTAAGGCGTCCGGCAATAGATACAATAATTAGATTTAGCCCCTTCAGCACAATGACATAATTTTCATCTTAATCTGGTTACCATTAGACTATTTTCTTTAGCTTATTGAGAGTTTCAGATCAGAACTCGGTGGTCTGGTTAAACTAATGAAAACAAATTCTTTTACTTATAATCTACTGTACCTTGAGGACTGAAAGGGGTATATGCGATCTCAGTAAACCCTCAGAAGAGACTGGATGACTGCGTCGCCGACACCTGCCCAGGATGTAACACAACACCCCATACTATTAAACACATCATAGAAGACTGCATTCCACACAATCACTTACGCCAACAACATAATCTACACTCCTTGAGAGCTGTGGGAAATTATAATGACAAATTTGCAAAATAAACAAACCAAAACAGGGACGACACAAGATAAAGGCGAAAGAATCGCTATGTGGAAATAACGATTAATAAAATAAATTTTTGAAATAAAAACACAAAACCACCACAGAGGGTGTACATTATAAACACAAAACCACCACAGAGGGTGTACATTATTTCTGCCAAATAGGAAGACTAGGCTAGGGAATAGGTGTATAAATTGACGGCTCATTTGCTGTAGCATTTTTTGAGTTAGTGGTTAGAGGTAACGATTTCTGGCCAACCTAGAATGAACGGACTATAGTTAGGGTCTTGGAAGTGGAGGAGTAATGTTATACTATGGATGGCTACATGCACCACAGGTAAACTTTAAGACATTATTTATTTATGTTTGAATTTTGCTTTATGGCGACACACTCAACGCAACCACATTGACCACCATTATTCACTATACTGTACATTAAGCTTACTAATACAGGTCTCCCTCGATTTACGATTGGGTTACGTTCCTGAAAACCCGATATTAAATAGAAAAATCATATAGCAAACCCTAAAATTAATGGGGTAAATGGGGATGCATTCTGGGACCAGCCAAAACCCAAACACCTAAAAAACGATAATAATATCGTAAATCGGGGCATCGGATAGTGGGGGAGATCTGTATTCGGTAATTCACAGCTTAATGATATGCAGACTTTATGTTTACTCTACAATACTAATTTTTCCGTTTTTATTAGGTTTTGCACATTAAGCCGGTATCACTCAAGGTTTTAATAGTCAACGTTCGATGATCAAAATTTTTCTGGTAACACTTATTAGATATTTTGCACTGGTATCAGAAACTAGACTGATGGTAGATGAATTTAGATTATATAAATGTTTTAAATGTTGACCTCACAAACTGCCAGAGCAGTATTGAGGATAAATGTCGAGGGATAAAGCGCTCGTGTGATACCAGCTTTACAGTGACTCGTGCCAATTTCACATTTATGTTAACATTTTCAGCCTCCTGCCGTGCAACATCCGAGCTATCCAGCACACCTCTATCCTTGCTTATCACATATTTGTTTAAAGTGAATTATTATTTATGTTTTGGCATTAAGCGTGATGTACCCTTATTTTCTGCGTCCCATTTTTTACCTCGCACACGCATGCTGTTTCTTTTCAACTGACGGTAAATTACAAATTTCCCATCAAGATTTCTCGGTTAGTTTTTAATAATTAGTAGTGAAATATGGTGCTCATTATATAAACTTGGTCTTAATATGACACAGAGACATAGTAGTTTCATATTCTTCCATCAAGTATACAAAAATTAGCTGCCAAAGGATTCAATTTATCGTCAGATGAAAAGAAACTGAGTTATAGTTACCACACATGCTCAAAAGTTGTCCCATGATACATGAAACTAAGCATCAGTATTTTGAATGTTTAACGTGTTTAATTATTTCATTTTACAGTCCTTACCTGATTTGGGCTTAATTTATACATACAGTACTGGTATATAGTACGCTATGCAAATTAAGGGGAGGTATTTAGTTTCTTCCCTAGAACTCCATCAAGCTTAAAATTACACCCCCTAGACTCCCTTTCAAGATAAATTTGTACATATTTCGGTAGAAAAATGTCCTGGCCAAGCTCGCTATCGCTCGCCAGGAAAAAATCGACACCTAAATGGTACGAAAGTTCTTAAAATTGACAGAAATGGGGCGAAGGTTCTTAACCCTTTGGCGCACCTATAGTTTCCAACCAAAGTTTTTCCCACTCCAAAAGTATATCTCAGCTCACTCAGAGCCAGTTTTGTGCCCGGCGATAATTTGTTTCTGTGACGTTTTTATCCACCAAAAAATCCTTGTATTTGGATTAATGAGGTACCATCGGCTTCGTTGTTGATTGAACTTGAAGATAAGCAAATAAAAACATAGAATAAATACAAAACAACCACATTGGGGCACTCCGAAATAAGAATTGTAAAAAAAAAAATGAAATACCTTATCTTCAACTCGCGCTAGCTCAAAATTTTGCCCACAACATTTTTGATTTGCATACATATATGGAAGCGGAATTTAATGAGGATTCCACTGATAACTTCAGAATTACTATAAACCAAATAGTTACTGAGATACACGAATAAACGTGAAAGTATCGAAACACAGACTGAGCTGTACTCTGCTCCCTTCCCAGCCAGCCGTGAGTAAACCGTTAAACTGAGGGGGTTGCCAATTGTACCCATTGAACTAGACGTAATACTTAATATCTATGCCAAATATGACGCGCGTCAGACGAAAACTTAATTTTTGGCGAATATTTTTAAGTTTAATGACTTAACGAGTCATCATGCACCTAGGAAAAAAATACCTAATGACTCTGAACGAGTCATGGTGCGCCAAAGGGTTAAAATCGCCAAACTAAAGGGGGCGAGCGTCTTAAAATCTAAAAAGCAATGGGGCTAAACATGAGAGAGAAAGGGGTCCAGAAAAAAAATCCCTCAAGTGGAAATCTCCCCTTAACTTATTAATTAATTTACAGTACGGTACTGTATTTTGATCTTTTCGATATGGTAATAGTCTATTCAAATTATCTTTATTAATTTTTTTTAAATGTTTTTTATATACACATATGTACATATATACATAAATTTAAAGATGTATGTACAGTATGTATCTATTTTCATATAATAATAGTTGTTAATTATTGAGCTTCAAAGGATACTCCATGCACTTCTGCCAAACAAATCCTGTTCATTCATAATCATACTTTGGGGATGAGGATGTAAAATATTACCAAGTTAGTTTGATGGGAATATAATTGAAAGTTCTTATAGGTAGCGCCAGCGAATTTGACAATAATCTTGACCCCTTAACTTCTTATAACTCAAAATTAATTAAAGCAATCGGGCTGACGTTTCTATCATTTGGAAAGAGTCCACCAGGAAATAGGTGTGGATATATACAGCCAGTTTGCTCAAGGCCCTTTTGAGTTACGGAGAGGTCAGGGATCAAGATTATGGTCAAGTTCGTTGGTGCTACCTATAGTATTTTACCAGTACAGAGCTGTGCATTAACAGAAAATGTCCCTTTTCATTTACGTTGTGGGTCAATTTTACTATACACATAGACTACAGTAGATCTGGACGTGACACGAAAATAGAACTTTGCAGTAAGGGACCCAAAATCGGAGAACAAACCCCCAAGTTCGAACCTCGAAACCGCGAAAATATCATATTTTCGCGTTTTCGAGGTTCGAACTTGAGGATTTGTTCTCCAATTTTAGGTCCCTTGCTGTAAAATTTCATTTTCATGTCAAGTCCAGATCTACTGTAGTCAATGCTATACATTATAATGTAAAACTTGCAAAATAAACAAACCAAAACTGGGATGACACAATATAAAGTCAGAAAATTGGCTGTTTCATTTATGTTATGGGTCAATTTTACGAGTGTTATGTATTGATAAGAGTTAATCAAGTCGTGGACCTCGTGACTAAGGGTCCTGCCCCCCTCCTCCCCCCCCCCGCAGGGTGTCCCACTACGCCAGTCCGCAGTCTTAACACCACCCAGGAGTCCAATGACATACTCTTCCACGAAACTGAAATGGTGAGTGCCCTCTTTATATATTAAAGTTTGTTTATTTTCAACTGACAGTAAATTGCAAAGTTTCCATAAAGATATTTCAGTTATTTTGAAGAGTTTTTAGTGATATACGTATGGCCGCTAAATATGAGAACGTGGTATTAAAGCGACTCAGAGACATAGTAGATTCATAGGTTTCCATTAAGTATCGACAAATCAGTTGTTGAGGGATTCAATTTACCGTCAGTTGAAAAGAAATCGACTAGTTCCTTTACTAGTTCCTGTCAGCATGTGTCTTGCCCTCACACACCTTTTTTTTTTATCCTGTATAGGTCTCCCTCAATTTACGATTGGGTTATGTTCCTGAAAACCCTTCGATTTACGATTAAGTCACGTTCTTGAAAACCCCTTGATTTACGATTGGGTTACGTTCCTGAAAACACAATCTTAAATAGAAAAATTGTATAGCCAACCCTAAAACTCATGGGGTAAATGCGTTCTCGGACCAGCCAAAATCCAAACACCTAAAAAACCTATAATGATAATACCGTAAATCGGGGCATCGGATAGTAAGGGAGACCTGTATGTGTCTTGCTCTTGCACACCTTTCTTTATCCCGTCCAGTACCAGTGACGTCCTTTTCATTATATTCTGGCCACTATTAAATGATTTTATACTAATTATTTAATCAATTACTGCAATTTTAGTTACTATAGTAAAGTCGGCCTAATAAGTGATATCTCGTCACTAAGTATATTTTGTACTATACAGTAATTTGTATCAGCCATATCTAAACAGGATTTCATAATTTTGAGTTAGATATACCAACATGTTCCTACACTTTCCCACGCTATTCAATATCGGACAGACATTAATACAGCACAGAGCTAGCCAAACGTAATGACTGCTGAGACATGACTTATTAGCGCCACCGTACACGGGGCTAGTACCTAACCCTTGCATTGTTTTGAGGTACAGGTCTCCCTCGATTGACGATTGCGTTACGTTCTTGAAAACCCGATCTTAAATATAAAAATCATATAGCAAACCCTATAATTAATGGGGTGATGGGGATGCATTCTGGGATCAGCCAAAATCCAAACCCAAACTCCTAAAACCCTATAATAATATAAATTGGGGCATCGGATAGTGAGGGAGACCTGTTTAGTACACGGGATCTATAGTCTATTTGATGTAAGTAGGCAATAAATCATGACCTCTACCCTCTGTAACTCAAAGACTACTTGAGTAATTGAGCTAATATTTCTACCATTTGGGAAGAGTCAGTCAAGTAATAGATGTGGCAATGTACAGCCAATTTGCTGTAGCCCTTTTTGAGTAGTTACAGAGGATAGAGGTCATGATTTCCCACCTACTTACAGCGAATAGACTATAGTCCCTAACCCTTTGCATTGTGTTGAGGTATGTGTGTACCCTATTATTACCAGCATCTTGGCATCTTCCTTGCATTTTATAATTTTGATAGCTATGTGTTTTGTACCATTTTAACTTAATTTTTCCAGAAGAGGAAAATTATTTAGGTTTTGTCGCTTTTTTCAGTTATGTGGATAATTTTGTATATAGTTTATGTACGTGTATTTGAATATTTATTATACTATCAGGGTTCCAAGTATTGTTGATGTATTGTATTTATTATGACGAGTACAATACACGATGCATGAAGATATCTTTGGCACATTCTCTTATTTTTTGTATTTGTCTTTATATTGCTCCATTGTGCATTTTTTCTCTATTATATATTTTGTTTTCTATCTATATCTATCTATATACTCAGGCACATACCCCTTTTTATTTATATATTTATTTATATATTATTATTTTATTTGGTTATTTTTTATTTATTTTTTTATTTTATTTTTAGCTGTGGGTGGATTTATTGTGTTTTATACGAGCGAGATAATTACAAATATAATAATTGCTACTTCTCAATCTCTACTATTGTACTGTACTATACATTGAAAACATAGCAACTAAGATTACATAATGCTGACATAGCACCCCATACCATTAAACACATCATAGAAGACTGCATTCCACACAATCACTTACGCCAACAACATTATCCTTGAGAGCCCTGTGGGAAAGCCTGATCGTGGCCATGGCCTTCCTTAGGGACTCGGGGCTGTTCGGCCAGGCAGCCTAGGGAACAACAGCAACACTATGCCGATACCATCTTGGGCTCTATCTCATCTCTAGAGCTCTCGATGACACATTATTTCATTTCAAGTTACATATTTAGTCATACTGTACATACTGTACTACATACTCATACTCATACATATCCTGTGGGAAAGCCCGATAGCGGCCATTGCCTTCTTTGTGTATTGAATTGAAAGGTATTAATTACGAAAAACAGACCTCACAGTCCCGGACTGCATGTTGTTTACAAACTGCCACTCCATACAATGGCGTCACTCCAGCTGGCTGAATTCGTCCAGCTGATAGCCGAGAATGCCAACGACGTTATGTATTAGTATTTGGTTCTGGAGTTTAATGGAATTATATCGATATTGCCCATATACATATTACAGTATATTCATGCCAAGTTATGACCCTGCATTAGTCTTTGTTTTTTCGTTCATTCCTGTAGTTCACCTTTAAAGAAAGTTACTTTTCTCTTTTCCCCCCCCCCCTTTCTCTCTCTCTCTCTCTCTCTCTCTCTCTCTCTCTCTCTCTCTCTCTCTCTCTCTCTCTCTCTCTCTCTCTCTCCCCCTCCCCCTCCCTCCCCTCCCCTCCCCTCCCCTCCCATCCCCTCCCCTCCCCTCCCCTCCCCTCCCCTCCCCTCCCCTCCCCTCTCCTCTCCTCCTCTCCTCTCCTCTCCTCTCCTCTCCTCTCCTCTCCTCTCCTCTCCTCTCCTCTCCTCTCCTCTCCTCTCCTCTCCTCTCCTCTCCTCTCCTCTCCTCTCCTCTCCTCTCCTCTCCTCTCCTCTTCTCTTCTTCTCGCTATAGCTATACAGTAGGGTCCCGCATAGAATGAGAAATTGGTCGATAAACGAGGTCGTTCTATGTGAAATCGCTCTATGTGAAACACATCACCTAAGGGCAAAATTTATATTGGTCGATCAATCCTTCCGTACGTACCAAAATCCGAGTGAATCCGACATCACTTGCGCACGCAAGAAGGAGAAGACCGAACCTCCATTGTGTTGAAAAAACACCTGTTTACAAGATTTGTTCTGCCCAAATGTCGTATCTCTCACATTTATTATGGCTTTAGTGCATTCAGTGTTAGGGAGGGTGGGCCTGGTGGTAATGATGAAAGAATTGAATGCCTGGGACCATGAAAATAGAACATTGGCCAGTCAAGCTGCCTACCTTGTCGGACGAAAACGGCAAAAATGGACGACTAGCTAGGCTAGGCTATAATGACAATGATTTCAAATAAAGTGTGTGGTAAGTAATCTCCTTAATATGTACAGTATTTACAAGTATTTATATGCATTTATAAATGCAGTATGTATATATATATATTTGTCACGAGTCAGGCGCCCTGTATGATAATAGGGCGCTCTAATAGAGAACTCCCCGGATTTGCCCTACTTTAGAAGCGGAATCGCTTCAACAGAACACATTCGTTCTTAATGAAAATTTTGAAATTGTATTTTTGGTCGGTCGCTCTATAGGGGAATCAGTATATGATAACACGTTCTATGCGGGACCCTACTGTATATAGACATATCTGGATGCTCAGCTAGTGGCAGTAATACCACAAAAGTATTTAGATAGCGCTAGGTGTGCGTTTGTTTTTATTTAATGCCATTTGAATAATCTATTGTAAATAGCCAAATATGATACAAAATATCCTCAATTATTCATGGGATTAACACCACAAGATGTTTTAAGTACAGTACAGTAGTTACTTTCAGTATAAATATGATTAAAATACATACAGTACATATAAAACAATAGCCCACAATAACTGTACTGTAATCGTGTGTAAAAACATCCGCGTCCGTGTTCGCAACCGCGGATATTGAGGTCAAAATAATCCGCAGTTGTGTCCGCGTCCGCAAAAATTAGTATCTTAGCCTCTGTAACCGCATTTTATGAGAAATAGATATCCGGCTCCGGCTATAGCCGTAGCTCGATTGGTAGAGCGTTCGCCTGCTAACCATGAGGTTGACAGTTCGAGCCTCGGGCCAGCCAGTGAGTTATTGGCAGATGTCAGTGCTGTTGGTGAATGGTGCGGTCTAGCAATCTGTGGCAACTATTCACTAAGTCCCTGATTCATTAGGGCACCCACCCTAGCCTTGCTATTCAGCAGGGAGTGTATGGTGGTAAAAACTGCATCATCTCCGCCTCCACGGAGCTCTAAAATTTGGTATACAGTACTGACGATACTGTATATCTATGTATTTTTTGTTATTGGGGGTGGCTGACTCTAGATAGAGCCTTAGAAAATATCTACATTAAATTGATTTAACATGGAGGTACTGAGAGAGGACAACATTGAGAAATATTGACACAGCTGATAAAGTTCTGCATACAGTGTTAGTTACCCATCCCTGGATACTTACTTTTTAAATTTGATGTTTTATGTTATGTTTTTTTGGCATGTGTGTCACCCTCCTGCATGTAAGCTAATATTGATAAACTCATCACAGGCAGTTTTGCCTTTTGTCTTCCTCATCCACATAGCACAAAAAAAAATAGTAGATATAACATTACTGTACAGGTCTCCCTCGGTGTACGATTGGGTTACGTTCCTGAAAACCCGATCTTAAATAGAAAAACATATAGCAAACTTTAAAATTAATGGGGTAAATGGGGATGCGTTCTGGGACCAGCCAAAACCAAAACCCAATCTTAAATACAAAAATCATATAGCAAGCCTTAAAATTAATGGGGTAAATGGGGATGCTTTCTGGGACCTTCCAAAACCCAAACCCAAACCCCTAAAAATCTATAATAATATCGTAAATCGGGGCATCGGATAGTGAGGGAGACCTGTATTTGTTTTGAAAAATACACATGTACACTTGCGCTTCAGTTATGATTGCATTAGTTCAGTTCAGTACTTTTAACTCTTAGATACGCTTATTCCAATTTTATTATTATTGCTTGAACAGAAATAGTTGAACGTGCTATTGCTACCGTATTGTTGAGAATATTTAGCTATAGTCTGTTCATTCTAGGTTGGTCAGAAATCGTAAACCCCTAACCTCTCGTAACTCAAAGAGGACTAGAGTAATCGAGCTAATATTTCTACCAAATAGGAAGACTAGTGGAAATTGACAGCTCATTTGCTCCAGCCCTTTTTGAGTTAGAGGTTAGAGGTTACGATTTCTGCCCAACTTACAATGAACGGACTATAGTAATTATTTAAGTTGTCAATTTTAATTTTTGTGTCAAGACAGAGATTATTATATTGTAAAACTTTCAAAATAAACAGGCCAAAACAGGGACGACACAATATATAGACAAAATAACTAATCAAAATCACTGTGGAAATGACACTTTAGCAAAATATAATTTTAAAATAAACAAACACAAAGCCACCACATAGGATGCATAGTGTGCCGCACATATTCCATTTCTCAACCATTCCAGCAAATCGTAACTTGGCAGAGCCGCACTCACCTCCCTAACCTCCCTCCCTCCACCTCCTACCAATAGTGGAAGTTAGGAGGTGGAGCGAGGGAGGGGGGGTTGGGGAAGTGGGTGTAGCGCTGCCAAATCACGACCCCAATGGAATAGAATATGTGCGGAAAACTATACATCAGTTTCTGGTAGAATCATGAAGAACATATAAATAGTTTGGATGTGCTTTAGGTGTTATGATGTGATTGGTGTGTTGTTTTTTATGATCAGTGTTATACTTGAGGATCTTGATTAGTGAATTTTAATCCAATTGTGATTCATATACAGTATATATATATATATATATATATATATATATATATATATATATATATATATATATATATACATATACTGTATATTTGTTAAGTATTTGAGACAAGCCTACCTCTAGCTATAAAGTTTATCTAACTAGATTAACCCCTTCTGTACCGGCCACGTCTTTTTTATTTTATTCTAGCTACTGTATATTTAAATGATTTTGTGCAGTTGAAGAGGATCGGCGGTAGTAAAAAGGGTTAAGTCAGATAGTTTGAAGCCTTTTTATTGCTGGAGGCCCTTTTTAAACTGTATAAAATCGTCTAATAGTAGCCAAAATTAACTTAAAAGAACAGCATCGGTAACGAAAGCGTTAATAAGTCATGTGGTTGAAAAAGCTAATATGTACTAGATAACAAATTCCATTTCAATAAATAGAGTAAATTTGCACATTACTAAAGGTAGCGTCAGCAAACGACAATAATCTTGACCTCTTAACTTCTTATAACTCAAAATTAATATAAGCAATCGGACTGAAATTCCTATAATTTGGGAAGAGTCCACTAGGTAATAGGTGTGGATATTTACAGCCAGTTTGCTCTTGGCCCTTTCGAGTTATAGAGAGGTCAGGGATCGAGATTTTTGTCAAGTTCGTTGGCGCTACCTATACTGTAGATTAATAAGTCATGTGGTTGAAAAAGCTAATATGCTCTAGATAGCAAATGCCATTTCAATAAATAGAGTAAATTTGTACATTACTATATATAACTTGAGGTGATTATGGTAAGTTTATAGTGCTATAGGTAGTGCCAACGAACTTGACAATAATCTTGATCCCTGACCTCTCTGTAACTCAAAAGGGCCTAGAGCAAGCTGGCTGTAAATATCTACACCTATCTCTTCCTAAATGATAGAAGCGTCAGCCCGATTGCTTTCATTCCTTTCGAGTTATAAGAAGTTAAGGGGTCAAGATTATTGTCAAGTTCGCTGGCGCTATCTATATTAATGTGGTTGATTATTTGTGTTTGTGCAATTAGTGGTAGAACGTTAATTCTCTGTATTTCTACCTTGCAGTGAGCTTGTCCCAGTTCAGCCCTACTCCGGGAGGCATGACTGGTGACTTGCGCACACACCTACATGGCCACACGTACATGGGCCCCTCTAACACACACCTACATGGGCTAACGCACATGGGCCACTCTCACACACACGTACATGGCCACACAACGTACATGTGCCACTCTCACACGTACATGGGCCCCTCTCACACACACCTACATGGGCACACGTACATGGGCCCCTCTCACACACACACGTACATGGGCCCCTCTCACACACACCTACATGGCCACACGTACATGGGCCCCTCTCTCACCCAATTCCTCCTCCTCGCCCTCGTCCTGGTTCTTCTTGTTATTCTAGTTCTTCTTTTATCGTGTCTTCTGCTGTTCTCCTTCCCATCTCTCCCCCCTTCGGTGTGGTTTTTCCCTGTGCGTGTATCTCAACTCCTGTGGTGAGGCGTTGTTCAGATCTTAATTGACCTGAAGGTAAGGGTCGTGTTGGCGGGCGTATCGTCTACGTTTTGTTTACATAGTCACGCGCTCGCAGTTACATTCACGTCTAATTTGACTGCTTTTTTTTATTGCTGTTATTTGCCCCTGCTTATACTATACAGGTATGTGATGATGACAATAAGTCATGAAGGGTGAGGGGAGCAAAACCCCCTCAACCTATTATTGTATTTATAATGTAAAACTTGCAAAATAAACAAACCAAAACTTGGATGAACACAGTAAAAAGACAAAACATCTTATCAAAATTGCTGTGTGGAAACAACGTTTAAGCAAAATAATAATTTATAAATAAAAGAACACAATCCACCACATAGGGTGTACATTACTACATGAGCAAGTTAATCTGTTTCCCATAGCCAGGTGTTTGGTAAATTGTCTTGTTACCTGGCCGTGGGATACAATAATGGGTTGAAGCGGTCTTTGCCCCCCTCACCCCCCATTACTTATTGTCATCATAATTTATTAATTAAAATGTAAAACTTGCAAACCAAACAAACCAAAATTTGGACAAAGACAATATAAAGGCAAAATAACTTATCAAAATCGCTATGTGGACATAACGTTTACTAATTGTATATTACCAGCAGGGGCAAATAACGGCAATAAATAAGTAGTCAAATTAGACGCGATTGTAAGTGCAAGCGTGCGACTATGTAAACAAAGCGGACGGTACACCCGCTAACACAACTCTTACCGACCTGAGTTCTGTGGGCTGACATTCCAACTCATTAGTTTACTTGTCACTCAAACTCCTGTGCTGAGAAATACATATTGGCTTCCTGTTAAAGTGTACAGTCGGGCAAATAAGTGATGTCTCGGCACCAACTATATTCTGATCCATAATTGGTATCGGCACTATCTAAACTTTATTTCATCGTTTCGAGCGAGATATACAAACATGTATATACCTGTACACACCCTATTTAACATCTGACAGACGTTAATACAGCACAGAGCGAGCCAAACGTAATGACCGCTGAGACATGACTTATCAGCGCCCCCGTACACCAAAATATACTATAGTCTGTTTAATTTCATCTGACCCTCAAATTGAACCTCTTACCAACTGTTTTCTCGATAATTATTGGAACTATATGCAACTATTATATGCCTGCATCCTATAAATTCATATTTGTTTTCACCAACCCACCAATTAATTTACAAATAAGCCTAACTAGTGAAATCAATGAATACATGTGGTACTCCAAGGACTCGAACCTAGGATACTCACACCGAAATTCCGCACAATAAGCATTACGCTATCAAGACAATTTTTCATAATTATCTCCATACTTCTTGTTAATTTTTGTGTATTAGTTGAGTAATTATAATATAAAACTTGTAAAATAAACAAACCAAAACTGGGACGACACAAGATAAACGCAAAGGAACTAATCAAAATCGCTATGTGGAAATAATGCTTAGTAAAATAAAATTTGAAATAAAAGAACACAATCCACCACATAGGGTGTACATCACTACATGAGCAAGTTAATCTGGCAAATTGATATAAGAACATTATAATTTAGCGTCAGATGAAATTAAACCGAATATTAGTTAGTATATATACAACGAATCGGGACCTAACTTTGTACGTGGGCATGTTTGATATGCTACTGCCATTATAGGTCTTGTTTCAGGCAATTCTGGTAAATGCTTAATTATTTAACCTCTTCTGTACCGACGACGTCTTATATATTGAATTTCAGCTGCATTTAGATGATTTTATTAAGCATAGGAAGGATATGTGGTACTGTAGCTAGAAGGATGAATGGAGATAGCCTGTATAGCCTTTTAATAGGTAGACGTCCTTCCTAAGCTGAATACAGTCGTCTATTAGTTGCCAGAATATAATGAGAAAGATGTCCCCGGTACAGAAGGGGTTAATCCTTAGAGGGCAATCTGTAGAAAGTGATGTGAATTGTAAATTGTGTAATAATGTTATTAATAATTATGTCGGATCATAATGTTTGATTTTTGACCATGGGACATTAACCAAGCCTTAAATATTAAAAGTTGTTCAACTTCGTAAAGAAAGCAAAGCTAAGCAAATCAGCTAAAGTTATTTTTTAGCTGAAATGACGTAAAGCAAGCAAAGCAAATCAGCTAAGTTATTTTTTAGCTGATATGACGTTAAGCAAGCAAACCTAAGCAAAGCAGCTAAAGTAATTTTTTAGCTGATATGATGTAAAAAAGGAAAGCAAATCAGCTAAAGTTATTTCTTAAGAAAGCTAAGCAAATCAGCTAGTAGTTTTTAGCTGACATGACGTAAAGCAAGCAAACCTAAGCAAATCAGCTAAAGTTATTTTTTTTAGCTGATATGATGTCAAGAAAGCTAAGTTAAGCAAAGCAGCTAAAGTTATTTTTTAGCTGATACGATGCATAATACGTGAAGAATGTATAATATTGTTGTAAGAATCATGTATAGACCGTTTGTTTCCAACTGGCAGTCAATTGACTACTTGCGAGTTTCGGCCTATAAGGAAGTTGGAGCTGTAGACAGTGATATTTAGCAGAATTACCAGCTAAAATGCGGTCGTAGTACATTCATAAATACATAAAACCCAATTCAAAATAATTTTTATCCATTAGAAACCTACATTATTATTGTATTTCTGTTTAATATCGATGTTTATGGCTCCAACTTCCTTATAGCCTGAAACTCGCAAGTGGAGAATTGACCACTTGCGAATTTCGGCCTATAAGGAAACTGGAGTTGTTGATGTCGATATTTATAATGTAAAACTTGCAAAATAAACAAACCAAAACTTAGACGAACACAGTAAAAAGACAAAAGAACTTACCAGAATTACTAGCTAAAATGCGGTTGTATAGGTAGCGCCAACGAACTTGACAATAATCTGGACCCCTTAATTTCTTATAACTCAAAATGAATGAAAGCAATTGGACCGACATTGTTATCATTTGGGAAGAGTCTACCAGGAAATAGGTGTGGAAATTTACAGCCAGTTTGATCAAGGTCCTTTTAAGGGGATTGAAATGCTGGGTGTGAAGGGAATTTTTCTGTCCTGCAAACTCCCCAGGCACACTTAGGGTCAACCTTACCTGGTGCGGGGCTCGAACCTCTGAAGGGAGTTTAACCCTCCTAAAAACCCACAGGTTTTGAGATGCCTTGGGTGGGGTTCGAACCCTGGTTAGTGACCATGACCAGCATAGGTCCACCAGGCCCGCACGCTAACCCACTGTACTACCACGGACGTACTAAAAGTGTAGTAACCTTAGTCCGATTTGTAAGAACCAGGTGATATTCTCGTGGTGATTCACGTGATGAGTTTATTGGACTTCCCATCCACGACTATTTTACACTATACCTGACGTCAACTCGGGTAGTACATTATTGGGGTTGCGGGATATTTTCGAGGGCATTACACTTCATCCTTCTTTATTTAGGCTAGTCCCTAGCCTCTCTAAGGTCGTAAGGTATCGTAGCCGTATCACCTCGGCAATCTCAATATGGTTAGGGTCCGCGTGATGGGTGCTCTATGTAGCTACCAGATCACGTTCCGTGACTGCCACCAATGAAATACTGGGTGCGAAGGGAATTTTCCTGTCCTGAAAACTCCCCAGGCCCACTTAGGGTCAACCTTTCCTGGTGCCTGGCGCGGGGCTCGAACCTCTGAAGGGAGTTTAACCCTCCTAAAAACCCACAGGTTTTGAGATGCCTTGGGTGGGGTTCGAACCCTGGTTAGTGACCCTGGCCCCTAGGTCAACCAGGCCCGCACGCTAACCCACTGTACTACCACGGACGTACTAAAAGTATAGTAACCTTAGTCCGATTTGTAAGAACCAGGTGATAGTCTCGTGGTGATTCACGTGATGAGTTTATTGGACTTCCCATCCACGACTATTTTACACTATACCTGACGTCAACTCGGGTAGTACATTATTGGGGTTGCGGGATATTTTCGAGGGCATTACAGGGAGGTATTTAGTTTGTTCCCTAGACCTCCATCAAGCTTAAAATTACACCCCCTTGAGTCCCTTTCAAGATAAATTTGTAAATTTTTCGGTAGAAAAATTTCCTGGCCAAAGGCCGGTTCCTCTTAAATTGCAGGCTCGCTATCGCTCGCCAGGATAAAATCGACACCTGAATTGCACGAAAGGTCTTAATATGGGGTGAAAGTTCTTAAAATCGCTAAACTAATGGGGCAAACGTTTTATAATATCAAAAGCAATGGGGCTAAACATGAGAGAGAAAGGGGTCAAGAAAAAAATCCCTCAAGTGGAGATCTCCCCTTAAGTTACGAAGAGGTCAGGGATCGAGATAATTGTCAAGTTTGTTGGCGCTACCTATAGTGCATTTATACATACAGGTCTCCCTTGATTTACGATCGGGTTATGTTCCTGAAAACCCGATTATTAATAGAAAAATCGTATAGCAAAGGTCCAGGGTTCGAATTCCGAGTGGTTTGTATGAGGTTTTTCTCAAGGGGCATAATTACTTGATTTAAAGATCAAACCCTAAAGTTGATCTGATAAATGGGGATGCATTCTGGGATCAGCCAAAACCCAAACCCAAACACCTAAAAACCTATAATTATATCGTCAATTAGGGCATCGGATAGTGAGGAAGACCTGTATTATTTTAGGTGTTTGGGTTTTGCCTAGTCCCAGAACGCATCCCCATTTACCCTATTAATTGTAGGGTTTGCTATGTAGTTTTTCTTCTGAAGTTCGGGTTTTCAGGAATGTAACCCAATCGTAAATCGAGGGAGACCTTTAGTCCGAAGATTTTGAAGCGAAATAGGCTGTTAATTATGAAAGTTTGTTGTAAATTCGGTGCCTAGACATGGACATAGTAGTAGAGAAAAGGAGAGAAAGATAAAAAAAGCCGGTGACCCCCCCTTAACCCGTCCAGTACCGCAGGATACAGTAATAAAAATCCCCAGTCCCAAGCAATGTGGCCAAAATGGCAGGAGAGACCACCTTTCCACCTCCAGAGATGAGGCAACACTGGCTCCCTCACCCTTCAGTGGGTCTTATATAAGCTGAGAAGTGCTCACACGGTCGCGGTACCAAGTACAGGGTTGTACAAGCAGTTACAAGGAAAGTACATTACTGACGGCTATAGCCGTCGCTGGGACTGTGGAGTTAATTATCTACTGACGGCTATAACTGTCACTGATACTGTAAGGGTTAAGTTTTTTCAACAGATTGAATTTTCGGCCAGATGGAAAGAAATCGACTATAGTAAGCTAGGCTAGGATTAATTGTTATCAAATTCTGGTGTTACTGTTTTTAGTTGTTATTTGCGACGTGCATAGTAGGGAAAAAAATGTATTATGTTAAATATGTTCATGGTGTTTATATGCAGTTGTTGGCAGCATGTAAGGTACTCCGTGCACTCAAGTTAGCCACATCTTTTTTTATGCTTGAATTTTGTAGTGAATTTTGAGTGAAGCTCTGATGGTTACAGGAACAAGTACAGAGCTCCCCCCTAATATGATAACTTATGGTCCGCAAAATGCGTCTCATATTGCGAATTCGCATTAGGACGTGAGACTGTAACCACATTCTCTGTGGACAAAACTGTCTTTAACCCATCAGACCCGGCTATGTATTCCATACCGAAACCCGGGGTTTTTGGCCGAAAAACGTTACACCTAGGCTACCGTATCTTTGTTATTTTGACTGCTTCCGCATTCCCACGCATCCCCAAGCGTAGATGTGTTTCGTACCTGTAGAATGGCGTTGAGTAGAGCTCTCTTAAGTCAACTGGTTCAGTTGTGATGACGATTTCTGTGGCGATAACTTTGTGGCGATATCAGCCACTTTACACAACTGTACTTTTCACTACTTAACAATAACATACAGGCACACACGAACAAGGACGCCTCTCCTTCTTGTGGTCGGAGATGCGCGGCGTCGGTCCAACCGGCTGTTGTTTACATGCGCCGGACGGACGCCTCACACATCAAGCTTACAGGCTTTCAAGCTGCCGGTGCCTCAGAGCCCTTCCGGATTCCGCGGGGGTGTTTTTTATGGATGCCTCAAGAGCCCAACCGGGTCTGAGGGGTTAAACTTCTATGTATGTACTGTATGTGTTACCGGTAATAAATTAAAGAATTAATAAATTAAAGAATTAATAAATTGTAGTTTCTTTATTCATACAGAATTTAGTAAAATTTACCAGAACGTCCCGGACTTACCAAATTGACTAATTCCTTGAACGTGACGATAGTGCGTTGTTATATGTGCGATTAGTTTGCTTGGAAAATATGGCCCGGCCGGAGGCCGATTACTACTATATTGTAGGCTCGCTATCACTTGCCAGGAAAAAATCGACACCTAACTTGCACGAAAGATATTAATATTGACAAAGAAATTGGGTAAAAGGTCTTAAAATCGCCAAACTAATGGGGTGAATGTCGTAAGGGCCATATAGGTTAATCCACTTAGTGGAAATAGCACTGTGGAGTGGGTCAGTGGAGGCATGTCTGGGAGCCTGGAGGCAGTTTCTGCCATGGCCATCCTGTTTGGGGCGCATTCTGGAAGCGAGGCGTCAAATTGATGATGTTGAAAATTATAACTACTAAACTCTATAATCCTCTATCACTACACCATTCTCCAGGTCGTAGCACGTAAATTTCTGCGGGTAGTGTTTTTGATGGACTTGGCGTACTATTCAAATTTGCTTGAACAGATCATAAATGTCAAAATGTACCTCGTGTGTCGTATATCTTGTTGCTAAATTAGGACGAACCGGCTTTTGGCCAGAACATTTTTCTACTGAAAAATGTACAAATATATATCGAAGGAGGGTCTTGGGGGGTATATTTGAAAAAACTTGATGGGAGGTCTAGAAAGGAAACTAAAAATCTGGCCTTAATTTTATTGGTCTTCCGCGCAGCAGTACCTTCCATGCTCCGCCACTCTTGTTAATGTACAGTACCGTATGTCCTGGTGGTTGGTCTTTATGTATCGTCAAAATTACTGAGAAATCTTGATGGGAACTTTGCAATTTACCGTCAGTTGAAAAGAAAACGGACTCTAGTTCTTCATGTATATTGTGGTTAACTATTTTTTAGAGCTCAAGTACATAATTTATTGTAAAGAATCTCCTTTTCAATGCAGCTTTTTAAAAATATGATAAATGTGAGTATGGTGTGTGTGTGTGTGTGTGTGTGTGTGTGTGTTCACCTATTTGTAGTTTACAGGAATTGAGCTGTAAACTGCAAATGGTGAATACACACACACAAACACACAGGTGAATACATGCAGCTTTTTAAAAATATGATAAATGTGAGTATGTGTGTGTGTGTGTGTGTGTGTGTGTGTGGAGGTGGTCAGATGAGGTGGTACTATTGTTTATGACCGACTCCTCATTCTAGACTCTTGAGTGATGGTTCACTTTTTGGGCGATTTTTTTCTCGTTTATTCATTATTTTATTTGTGTCCTCCCTAGACCTCCATCAAATTTAAAAAACATCCATTAGATCCCCCTTCTAGATTAATTTGTACATTTTTCGGTAGAAAAATTTCCCGGCCAAAGGCCGGTTCTTCCAACATTAGAGGCTCTATCGTTCGCCAGGGAAAAAATCGACACCTAAATAGCACGAAAGGTCTAAATATTGACGAAGAAATGGGGCGAAAGGTCTTATAATCGACTAACTAATGGGGCAAACATCTTAACCCCTTCAGACTCATATGATGCAGAGGTTGCCAGATTAGCAATAAGAAATAAAGTTCTCTCACTCTTATAATTACCTCTCCAAAATTAGTTTTCTGCCCACAGCTAACTCAAAGACAACTGCAGAGGTTGAAGTAACTAAACTAAAGGTTTCTAAATACCCCTGATGGTAACAAAGGCGTTAAAGTATCCCTAATCGGCTCAAAATCGCGTCATATGTCGGAGAGGGTTAACATCCAAAAAATTTACAAATTAATCTAGAAGGGGGATCTAATGGATGTTTTTTTTTTAAATTTGACAGAGGTCTAGGGAGGAAACTAGAAAAATAATGAATACATGCAAAAATCGCCCAAGAAGTGAACCATCACCCCTTAAATTGAATAAAATAATTCGGAGGTAACTAGAATATATCTAAAAGAGGTGTGGTGATCAGGTTGAGAGTATTAAGGGGAGGCAGACCGTTTTTCTGGACCCCCTTCTCCCTAATGTTTAGCCCCACTATTTTTGAGATTATAAGACGTTCGGCCCATTAGTTTGGCGATTTTAACACCTTTCGCCCCCGAGCGAAAGCGAGCCTGCAGTTTTAAGAGAAACTGGCCAAAGGCCGGGACATTTTTCTATCGAAAAATGTACAAGTTTACCTTGAAGGGGGGTCTAGAGGGTGTTTTTCTAAGCTCGATAGAGGTCTAGGGAGGAAACTAAACAAATATATGAATACATGAATTAATTTACCAAGCAAACGGTCTGCCTCCCATTAATTAAATACTGTAGACATATTGTAAATCTGTGTAGCGTGTTTTGCATAGTGAAAGTCCCGTATCAATTGGCCTCTTGCGGGTTTCAGGCTATAAGGAAGTTGGAGCTGTAGACATCGCTATTTACATTTAGTTTTCACCAACCCACCAATTAATTTATAAATAAACCTAACTAATGAAATTAATGAAAGTAATGAATAAATGTGGTACTCCAAGGACTCGAACCTAGGACACCCATACCAAAATTCCGCACGCTAAGCATTACGCAATCAAGACAGAATTACCAGAATTACCAGTCAAAATACGGTTGTAGTAAATTTATAAATACATAAAACCCAATTTAACATACCATTTATCCATCAGAAACCTACATAATTATTGCATTTCTGTTTAATATCGAAGTTCACGGCTCCAACTTCCTTATAGCCTGAAACTCGCAAGTGGTCAAATGACATACATTACAATCTTCTGTATATTGTGGTTAAAAGGTTGCCTTGCAGTCTCTGATGCAATGTTTCTGTTGTTACAATGTGTTCTTCAATGGAGAGATGCATTATAGTTCATGTTTGTAAAGTGTAAGCTAGAAAATAAACAATATCACATTCATTGTTCAAGTTTTTTTGGTCAAATTTAGCATACAGGTCTCCCTCACTATCTAATGCTCTGGTTTATGATATTTCGCGTATACGATCACTCTTCCTCATTACCCGATGTTCGCTTTAAGATTGGCTGTGGCTCGCGTTTACGATCGGCCAACCGTAACGCTGGCTGAACGTAAGCTGAACGCACCGCAAGTCTACTGGCATTTGTTTGAGCGCAATGCCACCCAAGCCTCAGCGGCCAAGCCTCTCAACTCGGCCCAATCTTTCTCACGGTTCTGTTCTACTTACAACTTGAGTGTTTGTGTTCTGTGTTGGGATTGTTGTTGTTGTCGTCCCCTAGGCTGCCTGGCCGAACAGCCCCGAGTCCCTAAGGAAGGCCATGGCCACAATCGGGCTTTCCCACAGGGTTTTCAAGGATTATGTTGTTGGCGTAAGTGATTGTGTAGAATGCAGTCTTCTATGATGTGTTTAATAGTATGGGGTGCTGTGTTGCATCCTGGGCAGGTGTCGTCAACGGAGCCATCCAGTCTCTTCTGATACCTCAGAAGGGCTGGATGGTGCCCACATCTCAGCCTGGCCAGGTGAACTCTGTCCTCGCGACGAAGGGAGTATTCAGAAGGATGGATTTTGGGAGGTCGTGTCTGCAGCTGCGTGTTGTCTTTTGAGCTTTTGAGTGATTGGATGGAACGCCGAGCTATATGAGTATGGAAAGGCGCCCCCCCCCCCCCCCCCTGCATAGGTTAGAGAAATCTATGCCGCCAAACTAACAACCATTTATACCTACAGGTCTCCCTCACTATCCGATGCCTTGATTTACGATATTATAGGTTTTTGGGTGTTTGGGTTTGGGTTTTGGCTGGTCCCAGAATGCATCCCTATTTACCCCATTAATTTTAGGGTTTGCTATGCGATTTTTCTATTTAAGATCGGGTTTTCAGGAACGTAGCTCAATCGTAAATCGATGGATTATAATTTGACCCTAAAATGGGCCTGGGTCTCTGGGTTTTTCTCCTGGGTGACCTAGATGTGTGTGAATTTGTGTTTTGTTTGTGTTATTTTTTTTTATTTTTTTTTATTATTATTATTATTATTATTATTATCATTATTATCATTATTATATATACAGTATATTATATATACTGTATATATATATATATATATATATATATATATATATATATATACATTATATATATATATACTGTATATATATATATATATATTATTATTATTATTATTATTATTATTTTTTTTATTTTTTTTTTTTTTCCCCTTTTCGGTTCGGGCTCTGTCTCGAGTCGGCCACCCTAAAAAGAAAAAAAAATGGGGTATATGCCAGAGTATATAGATAGATAGATACATAGATAGATAGAATAATTTGAGTGCCACGTGTTGATTATAATTATGTAAATAGGGGTCAACATAGGAGCGAAATTGACTTGTAAAGTGTATGGGATAGCTCTGACCTAGTTTAATATGAATTTTGGTAAACCAACTTCATAATTCAGTAGCTACTGATTGAGACCACCTAGAGCAGTCAATGTTTTTGCAAATTGTAGAACTTTTTGTTGTCTGTAGAATGCCGTAGAGATGACGTCGCTACAACGCGTGGTTGCCGAGTTCTGATGATTATAGCGGCGATTTTTAGCCAACCATTGTGCCTCCTATGAGGCCTCCCGGATTCCGAGAGTTATTAAGGCGGAAGGGTTTATTTTTTGGTTGATTATTTCATATATATAATATTTTTTTAGTTTCCTCTCTAGACCTCCATCAAACTTTAAAAAAAACATCCTACTAGATTACTGTACATGTATTTTGTACATTTTTCAGTAGAGCCGGTTCTTCCAAAATTACAGGCTCACTATGGATGAGATGAATGTGTGGGGCCAGGTTGTAGGATAGAATAACAAATGATGAGCTGAGGAGACGTTTAGGTATAAAGAGTACAGTATTAGCGAGGAGATACTACAAGTAGACTGGGATGGTAGGGACATGTGGAGAGAATTGGGTGAAAAGATGCAGGTTTGTGATTGTGGAGGGAGCTGCACCAAGGGGTGGACCGAGGAAGACCTGGGATCGGACTATACGTGCCGATCTCAATTCCCAAAACTTGACAAGTGAAGAAGTGAAGCAGCCCTTAACAGCTAACCGACGGTGCCCGTCATATGACGGGCGAGAGAATAATGCCCTCCCCTGCGGTGCCCATCATTTGACGAGCGCCATTCTGAGCACATTATGAGTACTGAGAGAGAGTCCGCGAGTTGGGAGGATGACAGCTGCGCTTCGACAGGTCGGCACCATGGTTGGGCCGTCACTGGCGTGTATTAGGTCTCCCCACCATCGCCCGTCCTCGCGAGACAAGGAAAAAACTACGGAAATTACCTTATTTTAGGGTATTTTCACCTCCGGTTACACGATCGCTACAAGATAACCCGTGGTCGTACAATGATGATTCAGGTGTCGTTGGAAAGCTCTATTATCGCCCTTTCACATAATTGTATTATGCTCTGGCTCTTGTTTATGCATGAAAAAGAGCATGGAATGAAGCTCGTTTTGGTAAATATACCCGCCCAGCAGCACGGTCATGTCAACAAACATGCCCTTCCTTAAGGGGTTAACAGGGTTACCTGGAATGCCGCCATTAGGACAAGAGACTGAAACTGCACGTATGTGTGGAGCACTCAGTCTCAACATTTTATGTATGTATGTATCGTTCGCCAGGAAAAAAATTGACACCCAAATAGCACGAAAGGTCTTAATATTGGCAAAGAAATTAGGTGAAGTCGACAAAGTAATGGGGCAAGCATCATAAGGTCTCTCTCGATATACGATTGGGTTACGTTCCTGAAACCAGATCTTAAAATTAAAATTTTTATAGCGAACCCTAAAATTTATGGGGTAAATGGGAATGCGTTCTGGGACCAGCCAAAAGCCAAACCCAAACACCTAAAGACGTACTGTACTGAATATCGTCAATCTGGACATCGGAAAGCGAGGGAGACCTGTAGTTGGGAACCCAGATAGGAGTGAATCACACACTAGGTTGATCAAAGTGTCTCATTTGTCTTCCTCTGTGGCTGTTAAACCTGTCCCTTGCAAACTTAATACTGCTTTTGATGCCCCCATAAACTACAAATTATATGCATGTCTCCTTGTACCTGCTGTAAATAACTCTTTAAAACCAATATTAGATAGTGTGAGTGCCAGGCTGAGGTTCTGTGTTGTCAACTTTGTCCTGTATGTATTGTGTGTGTGTCTTGTGGTAAACACAATTTTGCTCCATTTCCTTGTCAATATTAAGACCTTTCGTGCTATTTAGGTGTCAATTTTTTCCTGGCGAGCAATAGCGAGCCTAAATTTTAAGAGGAATCAGCCATTTTTCTACCGAAAAATGTACAAATTTATCTTGAAGGGGGCCTAGTTTTTTTTTCTTTCTAAGATTGTTGGAGATCTAGGGAGGAAACTAAGAAATATAGGAATACAGTAAATTATTTAATAGACTAAAAAACAGCCTGATAACCTTTACTGATGTACAGTAGCCTCAATACTTTCCTCCTTGTATAGTGTGAGTGCTGTGTTGTCAACTTTGTCCTGTATATATTGTGTGTGTGTCTTGTGGTCTACACAGTTGTTGTTGTTCCCCAAGCTGCCTGGCCGAACAGCCCCGAGTCCCTAAGGAAGGCCATGGCCATGGTCGGGATTTCCCACAGAGCTCTCAAGGAGTGTAGATTATGTTGTTGGCGTAAGTGGTTGTGTGAAATGCAGTCTTCTATGATGTGTTTAATAGTATGGGGTGCTGTGTTGCAACCTACACAGTTGTTTGGGCGGGTGCCCAACCCCGAAAGGAGTTGAAATAGGGGAGCTATCCCCCCGCCAAAGGTGGCTTTCTAGGGCCTTTCCTAGCTGATGCTGAGAGGATTGGGTTCTAGTCGTGTGGTGATGGGCTGGTCTATCCGAGTGAGAACTGAGCGATCTCTGCCATACCCATAGCTTACTCTGACTGTTCCTTTTACTTATATATCTTCTAGATCTCAAGTGGCGGCGTCTTTTCCGTGGATTGACCTCCCTACTGCCAACCTAGAAGTTGGCAGATTGGGAGCCAAAGTGTCACATTTTTCCCTTACTCCTCAACTTTCCCTTCATAATTGCTGAGGGGCACAGGGCCTTGGGTGGGGCTTTGGTTTCCCGGGCGTTTCTGCACCCTCCTCAGCTCCCTGCCTTGGAGTGGCTTTGTTAGTGGTAAGCAGGGAGGATTTTGTGGGGGCGCTCATTTATGGCCTTGGCCTTGCTCGAGACCTTGGGGCTGTTCGGCCAGACAGCCTGGGGAACAACAACAACAACAACACAGTTGTTTGTAAACATGGTAGGAGCCAAACATGGAGTAAAATTAATTGTGACTGTTCAACTTCTTTTACTATCCAGATATTTCTATCGGTTCCCGGACATCTCAACCAGTAGCTCTCAACCAGTGCCAAATCAACCTAGACCAACCAAACCAGTGCCAAAATATAGTACTAACCTAACCTAACCTAAACATATTGGTTGATTTTGTACTAGTTGAGAGCTACTGGCTGAAATGGTCTGCTGGTTGAGTTGTCCAGTCACCATTTCTATCTATCTCTTACATTTTGAATCCCATTAACCCCATCAGACAGTACGGTCGCGCTAATAAGTCATGTCTCGGCTGTCATTACGTTTGGCTTGCTCTGTGCTGTATTAATGTCCGTCTGATGTTGAATAGGGTGGGTAAGTGTAGGAACATGTTTGTATATTTCACTCGATATGAAGAACTGAAGTTTAGATATTGCTGATACCAATTATTGATCAAAACATATTTGGTTCCGAGACATCACTTATTAGCGCGACTGTACACTAGGGCCACACGGCTGGGAAAGTGTAGATAGTGCTTCTAATGTATGAAGCGTACAACTTTCCCTTCAAAGGGAGAGGGAGTCTTTTAATGGTGAGTAGTGGCAACAGTTCTCTAAACTTTCCCCAGCCGCATTTTATGCTTGCGATAGAGGAATAGTTACAGGATATCTGGAATACAGTATTTTCAAGATACTGTACTGTACTGCATATTTTTTTGTCTTGATTTTTTCATCCAGAATATCAGCGAATTATTGAATCAGGCTGTATGTTACTGCATCGATTTAAGGGAGAATTGAAATACCTGATAGTATAATAAATGTTTGCATATTTTGTGTATATCATGTTTTGGTGTTTGGAATAATGTTGATCATCATAATTTCGGACACCTTGTTTTCTCCTGGGAAACCCCTGCTAAAGGATGGCCATGACAGAAATGTCTGCAGGCTACTTTGTCAAAACATGCTTTCCACTCCATGAAAGTTTCTCCACAATATAATTTTTCACTTTCTTTTCCCATGAGCTGATATCACTACCAATGATGATTATAATATCCACTTTGATTATAATTTGAATATCCACTTTGATTATAATTTTTATATCCACTTAATGATTTTAATATCCACTTTGATTTGTGTCTGTTTATCTTGCTATTTTTGCTATGATCTGAGTGCTTGTTGTTTTTACAGAAGCGACTGCACAAGCGGCAGAGTTCATATACGCACTACACCCTGACTATGGAAGTTCATGATGAATCACTGGAGTATGTGTGAGGAAGAAGTATTTGTGTGATGCTGGGGGAGGGAGGGGGAGAGTTCTGTGTGCTGTTGGGGGAGGGAGGGGAGAATTCTGTATGCTGTTGGGGGAGGGAGGGGAGAGAGCTCAGTTACCTTCATATCTCACTTATCCTTCCTCATCTCACTCATTCACTTCTATTCACTTTACTCTGGCATAAGTAGTGTATCATTGTATTTCTGTTTTTTTTAATCTAATTTATTAATTTCACTCCCAACACCAAACACCTCCCAATTAAATTAATGAAAGCATATGATCCAATCAGGGTTTGAACCTGGGTTACCACATACAGATCTTAAACACTCCCGTTTGTAACTTGTGGTAAATAATTGGCCAGCCAGTTTTCTTGCTGTACAGAATTCAAATAGAAATGCAAAGGTAGTGTTATATAAGACAAGACTTACTTTGTACAGTACAGTTCTAGATTGGATAATCATGACTAGGTTTAAAGAGTTTCTTAAAGTAGGTGTACTGTACATCACTACTATAGTACAGTATGTTCATTCTAGGTTGGGCAGAAATTGTAACCTCTAACCTCTGTTACTCAAATAGGACTAGAGTAATCAAGCTAATATGTCTACCAAATAGGAAGACTTGGCTAGGGAATATGTGTGGAAATTGACAGCTCTTTTGCTTTAGCCCTTTTTGAGTTACAGAGGTTAGAAGTTACGATTTCTGCTCAACCTAGAATGAACAGACTGTAGTTGAGAGATAGCAGCTATTTATACTAAGAGTATATTTACCATATTGGTATTACACTTATAAGTCAACATACAATTATCTGTATGGCTTACTTATGTTAAAAAATATTAACCCATTAAGCCCCAGCTGATTTATTATTGATTGACACCCAGAACCCAGGCAAATTTCTAAAAAAAAAAAAAAAAAAAAATCTGAAAAGACATGGTATGGGTTAGTAATGAAGGAATACATGCATAAAAGTGCTCACCAAGGGGTCATCTGGGGATCCTTGTTTACCCCTATATCAGGGGTAAATAAGGGTGAGAATGCAGTCGATACGGTATCAACGCTGGCGCTGAGCGTTACATAAATAGCCGTCGAACAAGTCTCGACGGTGGGGTTGGAGGAGTTAATGACGGAATATATAAAATTAGTTGTAAGAAAAGTTATTGGTAGACATATTGATAAGTACGGGTATCTCGGTCACATATCTCAGGTTAGAATTATATACGAGGTCAGCAATTGGTTGACAGGAAAATCATATCCAGGATCAGGGAAGGCTACAAAGGAAGACACAAAATAAGACATAAAAGACTAAATTGACTAAAACTGAGGTAGCCAGAGAATGGGTAGACACACGGTAGCCAGACAGAATAGTCGGTACAGGTCTCCCTCGATATACGATTGGTTTATGTTCCTGAAAACCTGATCTTAAATACAAAAATTGTGTAGCAAACCCTAAAATTTATGGGGTAAATGGGAATATGTTCTGGGACCAGCCAAAACACAAACACCTAAAAACCTATAATAATATCGTAAATCGGGGCATTGGATAGTGAGGGAGACCTGTTTGAGTAAGAGTAAGTTTATTTCATTACAGGACTTGCCTAACAGCTAATATAAGACATTGCCTTGGTGAAATAGCTTTCAAAGCTAGACTCAGAATTATGATTTAGTTCAATAATTATTACTGCAATTGGATATTTCTCTGAATCGACTTATGAATCATGTACCTTAACCCCTTCTATGCCGGCGACGTTATTTAAATTCTATTCTGGCGATATTTAGACAATTTTGTGTAGTTTAAGAAGGGTCTCTGGTAGTAAAAAAGGTTAAGTCAGAAAGTTTAAGCCTGTTAATTGCTGGAGGCCCTTTGGAAACTACAAAATCATCTAATACTAGCCAGAACAGAGCTAAAAGGACGTCACCAGTGCAGAAGGGGTTAAACTATTATACAAGTACCCAACCTACACAATTCTCTTCCTTTCATTCATTCGTGTTTGTCATTCATTCGTGTTACAATGAGGGTTCTCATACGCTCCAGTGGTTTATTCTGAACTTCACATTTGGTCATGTGTGTGTGTGTGTTGTGTGCACATGTGTACACACTTGTCCTGCCACCTCACATCACATACAAACACTTTACAATCATTTTTAATTTAGTTTATTTACACTTTCTTTTTAATGAAACTACTGAAACCAAAACGTAAACTTCAGCATTGTTAAAGAGAGTGTAGGAAAACTATTAGATTTGAGTGTACTGTACAGCTGCGGTCAATAATGCTGTCCATACATTTTGGAAGCTTATCATGGTCTGAATTGAATCTCAATACAAAATCCTTCCCTGATATTTGCATTTCGGAGGTTTGTATAATCAGTCCGAGGCTTCAAAATGCACCAGAATTACTGTCTGCATCTATACATGGGTGTTTAGTGCGGTTGGCCTGCCCTGCGCCGTACCTGTTCTGTGCTGTACGTGTGATCTGCTTGTCCCCGCCCTGCCTGATCATCCCTATTGCGTTACTGTATCGTGTGATTTGTGTCCAGTGCTACCGACCCTCTCCACCTGCCTCGTGTTTGCATGTTGTGTATTGTCAAAATCTTTAGTAATTTTGCATTTCTTGACTTTCAATCTAATTGTATGCCAGATACCAACCTGCCTGTGCTATTATCATCATAGCTGAAATTAATACAGTGTGGCATTTATATATTATATTTACTTGCATTCAAAACTTTAACTACCTTGCATTGCTACCAAACAATTATATGGCATTGATATTAAGCTTTTCATCAGTTGTTAATAAAGCAAAGAATCCTGCTGTTTAAGTTTGAATATCAAGAAACATTTAACACTTTCATATTTAGGAAACTTGAATGAAAGCAAATTGTGACAATGTGACAATGATATAAATCATGAAATGCTAAAGCTGTTGCACGCAATAATTTCCAAGAAATATTGTGTTTATTTAACTTGCTAAATTAAAGTACAGTATTGTACAATAGTGTTATACTTTTTTGAGCTAGAAAATGTTTGACTGTAGCAGTCTCCTCTATATCCTGCTTTTATTGTTGTTGTTGCTGTTCCCCAAGCTGCCTGGCCAAACAGCCCCAAGGCCCCGAGCAAGGCCAAGGCCATAACCGAGCACCCCCCACAGAACCCTCCCTGCCGACCACAATAAAGCCCGAGTGACCGAAGCCACTCCATGGCGGGGAGCCGAGGAGGGCGAGGAAACGCCCGGGAAACCAAAGCCCCACCCAGGGCCCTGTGCCCCTCAGCAATTATGAAGAGAAAGTTGAGGGGCAAAGGAAAAATGTGATGCTTTGGCTTCCAATCTTGGTAGATTGGGAGGTCAATCCACGGAAGAGACGCCGTCACTTGAGATCTAGAAAATATATAAGTAAAAGGAACAGTCAGAGTAAGCTATGGGTATGGCAGAGATCGCTCAGTTCTCACTCTGATAGACCAGCCCATCACCAGATGCTTTTGTTATGTTTGCAAGTTAAGCAGGTATCACACGCGCTTTTTCCCTCAACATTTACCCTCAACACTGGTCTGGCAGCTTATGAGGTAAACATATATTATATTTCGGTTACCTAAATGTATCTATTGTCAGTCTAGTTTCTGATACCAGTGCAAAATACTCTCTAAATGTTACCAAAAAAAAATTGATCATCGAATGTTGACTATAAAAGCTCTCGTGTGATACCGACTTTAGATTTGTTTGTGCAATGTGTGTTGAAGCCCAAGTTTTGCTAACGTGTGCAACATTGTATCCTATTTGTGCAGTTTTTATTTTTCTGTTGCTTATATTGCTTGTTATATATATATATATATATATATATATACATATATATATCAACTGGTTTGAAATATGTTACTGTGGTGTCCTATCAATTTTATTGATTTAGAAGTGATATATTTTTTTGTATTTGGTACTGATTTTTTGTCTCAACTCTCAAGACATAATTGTATAGTATGTTAATTTGTTATTGCTATGTTGATAATCTTTGATTGTTTTATTTTTTTGGTAAGAAATAGCAACTGAAAGACTGTTTAACATTGAAGTAACATCTGTTTGATTACAAATGCTATTGCATTATTAAAAACAAAATTCTGCATTTTTTTTTTCTTATAGTGTAGACTAATCTATATTTTATTAATTTCACCACAACACCAAACACCCCCAATGAAATCAATTAAAGTATATATGTTCTAATGCAACGACACTACAGTACAATAAATGCTATATTATTCTGCGTGATAGGCTGAGAATGTTGTATATATGAACAATTGTTAAAAAATGAAATATGTGAGATTTTCCCGGTACTTGTCACTCTCATGGTGACTCGCGTTACCATGTGGATGTGTCGCCTCCACTAATTCACATATATTGACCCCTAAAGCTGATGTCACGCACGCACGTTTTCTGGCAATTTTCAATGAGCAAGTTTTTATGGTAAATTTTTTGGATTTGTCATCACTGGTATCTGAAACTAGACTGAGGATTGTTGTTCTTGTTGATCCCCAGGCTGTCTGGCCGAGCAGCCCTAAGTTCCCGAGCAAGGCCAAGGCCATAACTTAGCGTCCCCACAGAACCCTCCCTGCTTTACAACTGAAGAAAGCCCAGCTGACCGAAGCCAGCTGAGAGGGTGCGGAAACGCCCGGGAAACCAAAGCCCCACCCAAGGCTCTGTGCCCCTCAGCAATTATGAAGGGAAAGTTGAGGGGCAAAGAAGTTAATTGATAAATGTATAACCACTCGTAAAGCACTGACTGGGTTGGAGTATATATTATCTAGGCCCAAGTGACTGAATCTGCTCCCAGGCGAAGGGCTGAAGAGAGTGCAGAAACGCCCGGGACACCAAAGCCCCTCCCAGGGCCCTGTGCCCCTTGACATTTATAAAGAAAAGATTGAGGGGCAAGGGGAAAGATGAGATTTGTCTCTGAGATGGCAGCAAGGGAGGGGATCCTCAGCCCACGGGCTTGCACCCCCAGGCCATTGCCCCCACCGTCTGCAGCCCCCCTTGCAGTGCCACACAATCGGGCGATCTCGCCAGCACCTTGAAGGAAAAGTAGTAGGCTACAGGAAAAGAGACAGACAGAAACGGCTAAGGTTGGGTAGAGGATGCCAAACCTCACTGGATAGGACCAGCCCTCACCCGAGACTGAGGGTAGATTAAGTTTGTTGGCTGAATTCTGGTTAAACTTAAATTTTGAAGCTGCCAGACTACAATTGTATGTAAAAAATTGACAGAATAATTGCTCATATGACACGGCTTAAAGGGGAGATGGGTCATTTTTCTGGTCCCCCGTCTTCCTCATGTTTAGCCCCATTAGTTTTAAGATTTCAAGACATTTGGCCCATTAGTTTGGCGATTTTAAGACCTTTCGCCCAATTTCTTTGTCAATATCAAGACCTTTCGTGCCATTTAGCTGGCAGGAAAAAATTGACATCTAAATAGCACGAAAGGTCTTGATATTAACAAAGAAATGGAGCGAAAGGCCTTAAAATCGACAAACTAATGGGGCAAATATCTTAAAATCTGAAGTCTATCTATCTATATCAATTGCCTGACGCCGTGAACCCCGAAGGGGTGGTGAAAAGTAATGGGGCTAAACATGAGGGAGAAGGGTTATATTGGCATTGGATATGATCGGTTACTTGTCTGTAAGAAGTTTATTATAGATATTGTGACTGAGATAATATGGCTGCCCAACTATGTACACTGTTTTTGTACCTATGGTACATACAGTATATTAACGATGCATATATGTAGAAACGTAGAGGTTCTATATTTTATAAAGTTTAAAATTAGCTTGAAAATATTTGTTTCACTTACAGATGATATTACCTTTTAGTTTTATTTATGTATTTAGTTATTTAATTATTTTTTATTTATTTATTTTTTTATTTATTTTTGTATGTTTTTTGTTGTGTTGTCCCTGTTCTCGAATCGGCCACCCCCAGCTAAATACAAACAAAAATGGGGTATGTGCCTGAGTAGATAGATATAGATAGTTTTATTTATCAATGTTGTACAGTGGTATTACATAGAGTAATATTGTCGCTTATTTTATAGTTAATTTACCATGATAGTATGATATGAAGAATATCATTGGTTGGACTGTGTAAGAAGACGGTGTATATTAATGGTAAGTAAAAACTGTTGATAAATTTCTTTACAATACTTCATACTTGGCATATACAGTATATAGTATTTATATATATATATATAAACGGTATATATATATATATATATATATATATATATATAAACGGTATATATATATATATATATATATATTTTTTTTTATTGTGTACTAGAAAGCTTCAGTATTTAACCTACAGTATTTTATTTGTTGACAGACTCACCTGTAGCTGAAGACAAAGGTGTACAAAGGAAATCAAGCAACAACAGGTCTGGTAACGACTATGAGCGTTACGAGAGTGCTGGTGATGTCCGGGAGCCGTGATAGAGGCAGGAAGTGGGGGCTCCGTACTTATAACAACAACTATAAATATTCACCACTGCAACTATTCATATTATCACCAACCCACCAATTAACCTACAAATATACCTAATTAATGAAATCCATGAAACTAATGAATACATGTGGTACTCCAAGGATTCTAACCTAGGATACTCATACCGAAATTCCGAGCACTAACCATCACGCTATTAAGACAGAAACACAACAAGATAATAAATACTGTATACTGTTGTTGTTGTTGTTGTTGTTGTTCCCCAAGCTGCCTGGCCGAACAGCCCCAAGGCCCCGAGCAATTCCAAGGCCATAACCGAGTGCCACCACAGAACCCTCCCCGCCGACCACAATAAAGCCTGGGTGACCGAAGCCACTCCATGGCGGGGGGCTGAGGAGGGTGCGGAAACGCCCGGGAAACCAAAGCCCCACCCAGGGCCCTGTGCCCTTCAGCAATTATGAAGAGAAAGTTGAGGGGCAAGGGAAAAATGTGACGCTTTGGCTTCCAATCTTGGTAGATATACTGTATACTGTTCTGCCAATCATCTTCTTGGTTTGCGTAACTGTAGTGTGGAGCGGTTCTGGATCCATTAATGGTGGATACGGTTACCATGGCAACCGGTCATCTGGTGTTGTGGGATGTAATTATTGTAGTCAAAACCAATCACCAGCAACTTATATGATAATTTGAGTGAGATCTAGGAGGGACAATACACATACAGTACATACTGTTATATGGTGGACATGTTTTGCTAATTGGGTGATACCATCTCTGCCGGTGGAGGGGCCGAGGCCGCCACTATCGCCAGAATAATATGCGGCTGGGGAAAGTTTAGAGAAATGTTGCCACTACTCTCCATGAGAAGAAGACTCCCTCTTCCCTTGAAGGGAAAGATGTACGCTTCATGCGCAATGACATGCTTCAGAAACGTGGCCTGTCAAAGTGGATGATATCAACAGAATGGAACGTAATGAGATAAGAATGGTGAGATAGATGTGTGGTGGCAAACTGCAAGATAGGATATCAAGTGTAGAGCTAAGGAGAAAGTTAGGTATCAATAGTATCAGTGATGTGATGCATACTAGCAGGCTTGGATGGTTTGGACATGTTGAAAGGATGGATGAACAAAGCTGGATGAAAAGATGCAAGTCCTTGAATGTGGCTGGAGCTGCACCAAGGGGCGGATCAAGAAAGACGTGGGATTGGACTTAGCGGTCTGATCTGTCAATTACTGGAGGCCCTTTTTAAACTAAATTAAATCATTAATAGTAGCCAGAGTAAAGTTAATAGGACGGCACCGGTACTGAACGAGTTAAGGGATGGAAAGCTAATTTACTGACTTTATAAATGTCCGTCTTGCAGGGAATAGGTCCGCTTGGGGGCATTTTGTGTATGGTCACCCTCATTAAGGGGAGTAAGGCATCCAGCAGTAGATAGATAGATAGATAAATGGAATCTTTTCTTATCTATAAAGTTATTGCTGTCTTGAGGTGTAATATGGTCGGTATTTTATGCAGACCGCCACATATGCCATTTCTCCTTCCATGAAAAATTAAACTGGATTATTTTTTTTATTTTTTATTATTTTTTTCATTTTTTTCTCAAAAATAGAAGTCCGCAGGGTTTTTTTCCAGTAACGGACATCCTCCCCATCTATTAGTCTGTTAAATCAAGGGTCGACTGTACTGTACAGGCTATATGTTATCCATCAATTTACTGTAAGTGGTTATTGTAGGTTACGCTTCAGTTTAATTAGAGCGAGATTTAAAGTATGCAAATGTTGAAATACTCTTTATTGAGTTAACTGTTGTAAATTTGTACATTAGGATCATCTATGTAAATACTGTATCTTCCACATATCATAGCTAAAGTTGGAGATATTGATTGACTTAGTACTTTAATTTGCTTAGAATGATGTTAAAAATAATGTCAATAGTTTCAAGAATATTTTGTAGCGAGGTCGGTGATCTGTGCCCCATAAAAAAAAAAATCCTCTCTCTTAAGCATAAGGCTATTCATAGTGCAGTTGGGTACAGTCGCGCTATACGTGATGTTTCGGCACCAAGTATGTTTTGATCAATAATTGGTATCAGCAATATCTAAGCTTCATTTCTTCATATCGAGTGAAATATACAAACATATTCCTACACTTACCCACCCTATTCAACATCTGACAGACATTAATACAGCACAGAGCAAGCCAAACGTAATGACAGCTGGGACATGACTTATTAGCGCGACCGTACAGTACATGATTAGATTAATATCCAGTATTCGATAAATGGATATCAATCGTGGCTATGTGCTGTACTTCTAACTGTCTTATATACATACACAAATTTAAAAACCGAGTGCTCCACATGAAGGGCGGTTCCGGTCTCACATCCTAATGGCGGCGCTCCAGGCAGCTCTGTTAACCCCTAACCATCGGGGCCCGACTTAAGTTCGTACCTAAAAATCTGGACTATGTGGCGGGGCCCGACTTTAGTCCGTCTGCAATTTTGGCGCAATATTGGCTCTTGAGAGAGAGACGAACGACGGGAGGAGCGTAGATTACCTCATGACCGCTCGCCACGGCCGCCATGGGCCTACTGACATCTACTCCACACACATCCACCACCACTCCCTCGCTACACACGTAATTATGTAATGAAATGACCGTATTTTAGCAATTTTGCCCTTCGGTTGCACGATCGTTGCAAGACAACCAGTGATCGTAGAAGGATGGTTCGGGTGTCATTGCAAAGCTCAATTTACGCCCTTTCAGGGATACATAATTGTATTATGCTCTGGCTCTTGTTTATGCATGAAAAAAAGCACGGAAACAAGGCCATTTATGGTAAAAAAAAAAAAAAAACGCTGGGCACGTAGTGGAAAAAAACTGACCCACCCGCTCGTAAGGCGTTAAGAGCTGCCTCACTTGTCAGGTTCTTTGATTAAAGATCCTGATGGTGTAGCCTAATGGTTAGAGTGTGTAAGTTCTGTATGTGATATCTTAGGTTCAAATCCTGGGAAAATCACATTGCTTTCATTAATTTAATTTGGGTTGTTATTGGTGTTAAGAACGATATTAAAAATAATCCCAGGGTACTTTTTATAGTTACACTGCAGGCACCCACCCATAGCCAATGGACAGTTTTAGGTCCATAAATTGAATTGGATATAGGTAGCACCAACAAACTTGACAATAATCTTGATCCCTGACCTCTCTGCAACTCAAAATAGCCTAGAGCAAACGGGCTGTAAATATCCACACATATTTCCTGGTGGACTCTTCCCAAATGATAGTAACGTCAACCAGATTGCTTTCATTAATTTTGAGTTATAAGAAATTAAGGAGTCAAGATTATTGTCAAGTTCGTTGGCGCTACCTATAGTTACATATATATATACTATACTGTATATATATATTTGTTTTTAATTAGTTTAACCAGACCACTGAGTTCCACAAAAGAACTCTCATAGAGCTGGCCGGAAGGTTTAGATCAAGATGGATAGGGAAGGGCAGGAGGTGAACAACTTTAGGAAGGTGAAGATACGCAGACATATCTCGCCATTTCACCAGTTCAGCCGGACCACATGAGCTCTTATAAGGCAGGGCCGAAGGATGAGGCAAGAACTGCTACACTGCAGCACGAACCAAGAAGTGATCAGGGTGAAGGATGAGAGATCAGGTCGAAGGTAGAAAAAAATCACAGCGAGATGCAAAAAAATGCACTACTGAGGGGAATCAAGTCAGCTCGTCCGCAGCGACCGAATGGACAAATCGGGTCAGGAGCCTACAGGCCAGGGAGGCATGTGATATAGGTTGCCCGAGGAAAACCGAATGGGACAAGAATAGAAGGGGAAAAACATAGAAAGAGGAAAGAAAAACTACTCAAAATTAGTCAAGCCGACGACGAAAGCTCGAGGGGAAAGGAAGGGAAAGAAGTAAAGAACCACAACCCTCCCCCATCAAGCTCCAGTTGCTGGCCCCGAAGCCCCCCAACCGCGACAAGGAGAGTAGTACCAGGGGGGACCTATAGTTACAAACCCTTGAGTTGTGCAGTTAACCCGTTCTGTACCATCGACGTGTGTTATAATTTTTTCTATCAATATTTAGATGATATTATGCATCTTAAGAAGGATCTGTGGTAGTTGTTGTTGTTGTTCCCTAAGCTGCCTGGTCGAACAGCCCCGAGTCCCTAAGGAAGGCCATGGCCACGGTCGGGCTTTCCCACAGAGCTCTCAAGGAGTGTAGATTGTGTTGTTGGTGTAAGTGGTTGTGTGAAATGCAGTCCAAATAGAAATAGACCAAACAAACAGCCAGCCTCCCCTTAAAAATATTATTTTTTATTTTTTTAATCACTGTGCATTTGCAAAAATAATATTGTAAATTATATTGTTAACTTAGCAAAATAAACAAACCAAAATTGGGACGACACAATATAAAAGCAAAAGAACTTATCGAAATGGCCATGTGGGAATAATGCTTTAGCAAAATAATATTTAGAAATTATAATGTAAAACTTGCAAAAGAAACAAACCAAAACTTATACGAACATGGTAAAAAGACAAAACAACAAATAAAAATCGCTATGTGGAAACAACGCTTAAGCAAAATAATAATGTATAAATAAAAGAACACAATCCACCACATAGGGTGTACATTACTACATGAGCAAGTTAATCTGTTTCCCAAGCAGAACAGAAAAATAAAAGTATGTAGTATGAGAAGAAAAAGAAAAATCCACATCGATACACTGTGTATTGGAAAATATAACACTTAGGGGGGATGGGTCGCTTTTCTGGTCCCTCTTCATGTTTAGCCCCATTAGTTTTCACATTTTTAGATGTTCTGCCCATTAGTTTGGCGATTTTAAGACCTTTCGTCCCATTTCTTTGTCAATAAGACCTTTCGTACTATTTAGGTGTTGATTTTTTTCCTGGCGAACGATAGTGAGCCTGTAATTTTAGAAGAACCGGCGAAAGGCCGGGACATTTTTCTACCAAAAATGTACAAAGTATTCTACAAGGGGGATCTAATGAATGTGTTTTTTTTTAAGTTTGATGGAGGATTAGGGAGGAAACTAGAAAAATAATGAATAAATGCATTTTTTTTTACCAAAAAGTGAACCATCTTGGGTAGAATGTAGAATTCGGGTGTACCGCCAGCCTTGTTTACAATACGCGGAGCTGGTGCGTATGCTTGCCATCATGTTCCCGTCTATTTTGACTGCCTTTGGATACAATAATATGTTCCCCCCCTCACCACCCCATGACATATTGTCATCATCATATATATTGCCAGCAGGGGGCAAATAACCGAAAAAAATCGCCGTCAAAATAGACGTGAAGTTAACCGCGGCGATCGCCCTATGTAAACATGACGACCCCGTACGCCAGGAATCTACATCCATCCCACCATCTCCTCTTAAATAACTTACAATATAACTGTAGAATATAATTTGTTGTGAAGTTGGGTTTATCGCTGGCAGCCTGCAGGATCAGGTGCCAACTGAGCTATTTGCCTCATTGTTATTTTATTGAATAAGTTAATGTATGTAAATAATGTATTGGGTATTGAGGAAAATATCTGTATATAATTATGATGCATAATGTTTCTGATCTGCAATTGACCACTTGCGAGTTTCAGGCTATAAGAAAGTTGGAGCTGTAGACATCGATAATTAACAGAATTATCACCTAAATTGCGGTTGTAGTGCTTATATAAATAAATAAAACCAAATTCAACATACTTTTTATCCATTAGAAACCTACATTGGTATTATATTTCTGTTTAATATCGATGTTTACCGCTCCAACTTCCTCATAGACCAAAACTCGCAAGTGGTCAATTGATGTAGTGCAGTTTGAGGTCTATTAATTAATGTGTAATTTTCATGACAGCCAATACTCATCTTATGTAATTCAAATATAGAAAAAAGTATTGCACTGTGAGTTAGAAATCTTAGTGTATGGAGCTGTTATATTTATGAATACATATTTAAATTAAAAATTCAACTGTGTTTTATATCCACATAGTTTTTATTAATATTGTTAAGAATTACGAGTGTAGACTTTTGCTATAATAATAATGATAATAATGATTGTTTTTTTTTATTTCTCAAAAGCGCCAGCTCTTCAAAGAACTCGGTAGCGCTCTATTTCAGAATTGAAATTTACTTAAAGTTCCATTATTTCATTACTGTAGCGCTATTGTACGCATTGCCATCTACTAAGCCATATATTTACTCATCACCACACTATTTACACAACCATAAGCTTTTAAAAAGAGATAGGTCTTCAATTGTTTCTTAACCCGGGAGCTGCAGGAAGACTCTTAAGAGTTCCCCCAGCGCACTGCGGGAAGACTCTTAACCCGTGGAGACCCGGCTAGTTTTGTAATGTTTGCGCACCAGAACCCGGCCGGTTTTCAAAAAGTGGTTTTATTCCAGAAACAATAGCGAATGGGTTAGGAATGAAGGAAAAACCACGAAAAACTGCTCAAAAAGCTTTAAAAATGGTCCTACAGAGCCCCCGAAAACGGATTTTACAACAGTAAAAACTTGAAGGCAATTATCCCAAAAAAAACAGGTTATTGCGCGCTCGCGCGCACGCACGTGGACTTTGAGAGTTTTCAACCATCGGCACGGTTGCGTGGGATACGTACACAGTTCCCATACAAATCTGAGCCCTCTTGAGTGGCTACACCTGAGGTTACGGTCGGCGCAATTAGGGTGACGCGTCAGGCGCGTCTCTGGGGCTGTGCGTTACATACATCGCCGACGCGTCAGACGCGTCGCTGGGGCTGTACGGGTTAAGAGTCAGAAAAAAAAAATCAATTTTTTTTTTGCCCCTGGGCCATGCAAAATATCACTCCTCTACCTCCCCTCCTTCAGTTATCACCTATTTTCCCTGTTATTCCCTTATTCTGAGGTATATTTTTATGCTAACATTTGCGAGTTGCAAGCAGGGCATTGTCATCACTGTTAGCAAGCGAGTGCAAGAGAGAGAGAGAGAGAGAGAGTGTCGATCGACAGTGTCTCGGTGGCCTTGGGGGAAAGGAGGTTGCCTCACCCATACATTATGTAACTCGCGGCCTGTATCGCCGATTTTGACCATCCAAACGCTGTTTTCACTCGTTTTATTGTTGTAACAGGTTAATACCTTTATAATCAACCTATAATAGGCGCATATGGATAAGTATTAATGCTATTTATGGTAAAATTAATATTTTAGTGATGGAAACAGCTCAAATACGTCAGCACAGGCGGACGTTTCTAATTACCCCCATGCGCAGTTCAGAGGTTAATAACTTCTACAGAAGTTGACTGCCTTAATAGAGTTGGCAGTTTATTGTACAATCTAGGAGCTTTATAGGAAAGGATCGATCAGCAAAAGCGCACTCACAAACAGCCCTGGGCTCTTGGAGGCGTAAGAGATCATCATCCCGACGTAGTGACATTTCAGAGAAAGAGATAGGACGCTTTACTAATTCATTGAGGTACTTTGGTAATAAAACAGGAATGAATGGAGAATGCTTGTGAATAGATAAGTGAACACATGGTCATTTGGGAGAAGGGGTCGGGCGCCAGTAGACTAGGTAATAGTCCGTCGGGCGCCTGGCCCGGGGAGCCAGTATATATGAAGGGTGCGCCTGGAAATGTGGTGGGCGGGCTTGCGGTTTCGGCTCGCTGCATGTCTGCCTGCTGAGACCAGAACCTCTCTGGGTGGTCGGGGGCCGGGGGAGTGCTGGAGGGACCTTGGTGACCCTGATCTCTGGGTGACCTAGATATGTGTGAATTAGGATTTTGTTTTTGTGTGTTCATTGTTTTTCTGTTGTGTTGTGATGTCCCTCTTCGGGCTTTGTCTCGAGTCGACCACCCCCAGAAACAAAAAATATAAATTTTTTGGGAATGGGCCTGAGTACATAGAATAGACTTTAGCATTCTACACAGGATAGCTTTGTAGGTCACAAGACAGAGTTAAACTCTATTCTTGCTTTTATCGGGAACCAATGCAGTTCAATTAAGAAGTATATGTGTGAAAGTGGTGCTGGACGGGAGGAGGGGCTCCAACTGGCTGGGGACAGAGGTGCATGGGAGCGTTTCGTTCGTGGTCATCCCTTCAGGGATCACGACGTCCGGCGATAGATAAATAGAGAAGTAAAAGAGCACAACAAAAGGGAGGGGCCGTTGTAAAGGCCTAGATTCCCGCCCCTAACAACTGACTGAACTTGACAAAACAACAACATTCCTTCCCTAGAAACCGCGGCTCTTTGAAGAAATGTTCAAGAACACGTTTCAGAGTGGATTTTTGTCCATATTATACAGTATAGGGAGTAAGCCTTTGCAGATATGGGATAAAAAGGTAGGTGAAACTACAATGGGTAACATTTTAATGTAAGATAGCCTCGCCAAAGCCTAGGCTATCTTGGTTACGTTAGGCCGACAGGGTAGCCTAATTATTTACTGGAGTTGCAAATAACGACTGGCCACAGGAAAATTTCAGAATTATAAGTCAAATCCGACTCGTAGAGCGTGCGAATTGTGCTGTGGTAGCCTAGGCTAATTGGTAACCAACTTACTTAGTTATACTGGGTCCTGGGATGGGTTAGGCTACTGTGTAACTTATGGGTAGCCTAGTATTCAAGAATCAAGTCTCGAGAAGGCTAGAGAAGCCTTATTTACCAAGTTTTCTTGGTAGGCTAGCGTTCAACAAAACTACATCGGACTTATTTAGGCCTAGGCCTACCATGTTTTTTGTTTTTTCTTCAAGGAATAGGCTAGGCCTAGCCAATAGTGTTTCATAGTTGTTTTGCATAGGCCTAGGCCCAGGGGAGAATTTAGGTGTCTAAAACAGTATTTCCTGCAATAAAAAAACAATCAAGATGGAAAATATGGAGACCAAAATTGTGTCAATTTAGCCTAGCCTACCTTTTTTTTTTGGGGGGGGGGGGAGTTTCTGTTATCATTATACAAAAAGTTCATTGCGTTATCACTCAAAAAAACAGCGTCGTTTGACACCCTGCCTAGGCCTAGTTTGAGTGGAGGACATAGGCGTTCATGTAAACAATAACGGCAAGAGTTCAATTGTGTTATCGGGCGTACCACTACCGACATAGGCTAGCCTACAACATAAATTATCTAGCCTATAAATACTTAACCTAACCAAAAAGCCTAACCTAACCTAGTAGGCTAGGCCTCTTCTCATTACTACATGAATATCCTACTAGGTTAGGTTGTTTGGTTAGGTTAATGTTTTAGAGAGGTCGAGTTATGCTGTATGTCGGTAGGCCCTAGTGGTACGCCCGATAACACAACTCGGCAAGATTGTTAAGTGCGGGCGTACCGCCATGGCGCCATCCTTGTTTACACTATGCATAGTGGCGTCGGACCTTTGCCATCATGTTCCCGTCTATTTTGACTGCCTTTGGAGTTTGGAACCCCTCAACCCCCCCGTGACATATTGTCATTATCATATATATTGCCAGCAGGGGGCAAATTACCGAAAAAAATCGCCGTCAAAATAGACGCGAACTTAACCACGGCGATCGACAAATTTAAACATGACGGCGGGGGAGGCGTCGGACCTTTGCAATCATGTTCCCGTCTATTTTGAATGCCATTGGATACAATAATATGTTGAGGGGGGCTCACCCCCCCATGACATATTGTCATCACCATATATATTGCCAGCAGGGGGCAAATACCCGAAAAATCGCCGTCAAAATAGAACCGCGGCGATCGTCCTATGTAAACATGACGACCATACGCCCAAACTCTACATCCATCCCCACAACTCTTACCACAATTACCGGAATTTATCTAGTTTTACACCGGGTCAAAACCATCGATATATTATTTAGACAAATATGTTAGTTAGGTCATGTACTTCATTGCTATATAGGCCTATGTCCACCCCGTCGGTAATTCATTATACAAAAAATCCCTAAATCTCTAAAAAAAATCCCTAAATCTCGCACGGCTCACCCGATCTCCATTTTCTGTTGCGTTGCTGCGGGACGGCCACCCCTCTCGCTCCACCACCTTCTTTCATTTAGCCACGCCTGCGCAGTAGTGTTTCACACCTGCCAATAACAATCAATCATGTTAATGACGTAGTATCAGGTTACATGCCTCAACCACTCACAACCACAACCCCCTCCCCCCCCCCACCGTGCCTGTGATTTTAGTTTTCACCACTCGAGTCATGGCTTCCGTCTGCGATGGTTGTACACCTTCCTGTGGCTGTAGTCCTACACCTAATATTATTATAATTAAGGTATGTCGTCTATGGAACATAAACTAGGTGTTGGGTGAAGGTAATGTTAGGTTCTTTGGTTAGGTTAATGGCAAAAGTTGGCTCGGATTTAAGGGATTTAGCGGGGGTGTGGGGGCAGCAGCCCCCACCCATAATACTAGGTTAGGTTAGGTTAGGTTAGGTTAGGTTAGGTTAGGTTAGGTTAGGTTAACCCCATAATACTAGGTTAGGTTAGGTTAGGTTAATGACTAAACTTGGCTCGGATTTCATGGATTTAGCGGGGGTGTGGGGGCAGCAGCCCCACCCATTATACTAGGTTAGGTTAGGTTAGGTTAGGCTAGGTTAGGCTAGGCTAATGTTAACCCCATTCTTACTGTCTTTTTCCACGTTGAAAAACAAGAAAACCCGAGCCAACTTTTGAAATGAGGTTACTGTGATTTTGGACTCTGAAAAATTGAAAAACCCGAGCCAAGTTTGGTCAAAACTTGTCTCGGAGTTTTCCATTTTCAGGTTTTGTTACTTTTAAATATTGTATTTTCAGAGTTGTTCCAATATTACCCCTTTATTTACGTCTTTTACCCCGCAATTTCCCTGATCTTCATAGCCCTCCCCACAATCGGGGGCCGTGTCTTAAGATTGATGGATACGACTTTTTTTGCATTTTCCGATGGGGTTCATAAAAAAACACACCTAAAAACTCACAAATCAAGGAAACAAAATAAAAAATACTTGTAAAAATCGCCCCCCGTGTAAAACTTGATATTTACCCAATTACCTTAGGCTATTGTCAAACAGAGCTTGTTTTGCCCTTTTTATCCTCTTTAACCCTCCATTTACCTTGATCTTCATAGCCCTCCCCACTAGGGAGGGGTTAACCGTTAGCCTATAGATTGTTCATTGTTGAATAATGAGTAAATAATCACTTCCAGCAGTCCTTGCTGTAAAACAACACAAATTAATGAATATATAATATATAAGTAAATGCTAAAACTCTTGGCTGTCACACGATAAAAATTTACCGAAATCAAATATTTGTTTGTTTAGTACAGTTATATTTAAAGTGACTACAGTACTTAAATATCACAATGTATCTCTCTTTCTCAGGTTCGCAATGGACACATCAAACGCATCACAGATAATGATATTCAGAGTCTTGTATTGGAGATTGTTGGTGTTAATGTAAGGTAAGTACTGAGGGGGACAAGTGTTCATACAGCTATTGTAAACTGAAGTACTGGGCAAGATCCTTTGTAGCGGAGAGAACTGTTTTTCAGATGCCCATTTACTAAGAAACATTGAACAATATCTTTAACCTAACCTAATCTAGTATATTAGTGGACTATTTATAAATGTTAAATGTAAAAATATATTGTAACATTACCAAATTATAGAGATATAAGTACAGGTCTCCCCACTACACAGGATTATACCAAAATGTTTTCACAATAAAATTATATGTACTATTTGTATTACAGCACAACCTACATCACTTGTCCAGCTGACCCTAAGAAGACTCTGGGTATTAAGCTGCCTTACCTGGTCATGATTGTCAAGAACCTCAACAAATATTTCACCTTTGAAGTTCAGGTACAGTCATGCCTAGGTGTTTATACAGTACTCAGTAATTTTATCATATCAACATTTTATTTTGCTAAGGCGTTATTTCCACATAGCGATTTTCATAAGTTGTTTTGCCTTTATATTGTGTCGTCCCTGTTTTGGTTAGTTTATTTTGCAAGTTTTACATTATAATATACAGTACATACAGGTTTCCCTCTCTATCCAATGCCTTGATTTACGATATTTCTCGCATACGATTACTCTTCTTTACTACCCAAGTTTTGCTTTATGATGACCATGACTCGCACATAATATCGCCCGACTGATGAGCTGAATGCAGCGTCACCAGGTATTGTTAAAGCCTGCTAAAAAAATAGCTTCTTTTTCAGGTCCTGGATGACAAGAATGTGCGTCGAAGGTTCCGTGCCAGCAACTACCAGTCTACGACACGCGTGAAGCCTTTCATCTGCACCATGCCCATGCGTCTGGATGAAGGCTGGAACCAGATCGTCTTCAACCTCTCGGACTTTGTCAGGAGAGCGTACGGAACGAACTATGTGGAGACCCTTCGTGTTCAAATTCATGCCAACTGTCGAATCAGACGCGTATACTTCGCCGATCGTTTGTATTCGGAGGAAGAGCTGCCGGCAGAATTCAAACTATATTTGCCTGTTCAAACTAAAGCAAAGTCCGCAATATAAAGATCAGTAAACACTATTGCAATGTGAATGTGGTTAGGGAGAGAGATATTTGATTATGTTTTGCAGTCATAAGGAACAACTCTTCAGTATCAAGGAATAATTGGAGATATTATTTAATTGATTTACTCCATCAGTAAATCAGGTATCATACAGTTGCCTACATCCAGTAAGTGGTTTTCTCTGTGATCTTGTATATGAAAGTAAAACTTGCAAAATATACAAACTAAAACAGGGACGACACAATACCAATACAGAAGAACTTATCAAAATTGCTATGTGGAAATAACGCTTTAGCAAAATATTTTTTTTAAATCAAAGAACACAAAACCACCACATAGGGTGTACATCACTACATGAGTAAGTTAATCTGTTTCCCAAGCAAATTAATCACACATATAACACACTCTCATCATGTTCAAGGACTTAGTCAATTTGGGAAGTTCAGGACGTTCTGGTAAATTGTACTAAATTCTGTATGAATAAAGAAACTACAATTTATTATATCTTTTTTCACCAACCAACTTTACTTCTAAACTCAAATAATGAAATTAACAAATACATGTGGCACTCCAAGGACTCGAACCTAGGATACTCACACCAAAATTCCGCGCATTTATGCATTACGCTGTCAACGCTCCCTATTAAAGCAAATGTAAAAATATATAAGATCTCAGAAAGGACCAAAACTTTTGTAGGAAACTGTACATATAAAACTATTTCTGGTGACTATCTTTCAAGAGATGTAAAGGCTTTAATATACTAAAAACTTTAAATTAGGTCCACTTCAAACCCATCTATGTTTCCTCTCATTCAATACAAGGAGGCCCGGTAAAATTCTAGCAATGGTTCCAAATCGATTTTATCATTGATATATGTTTAATTCCCTAGTTTTCCTTTATATTTCATGTTTTGTGATGTTAAGATTTGGTGCAATTTAGTTTTTTATTAGGCTCTGTCTCGAGTCTATTAGACTGTTTCAAATTGGTAGGCCAGAAATTGTGAACCCTAACCTCTGTAATTAAAAAAAGGATATCCATACCTATTTCCTGGCTGACCTTTAAAATAAATTGTAAAACTTGCAAGATAAACAAACCAAAACAGGGACGACACAATATAAAGGCTTAAAAACTTATAAAAAACGCTAAGTGGAAATGACGCTTTAAGGGGGGATGGGCCGGTTTTCTGGACCACTTTCTCCCTCATGTTTAGCCCCATTAGTTTTCAGTTGTCAAGATGTTTGCCCCAGTAGTTAGTCAATTTTAAGGCCTTTCGCCCCTTTTCTTCGTCAATATTTAGACCTTTCGTGCTACTTAGGTGTCGTTTGTTTCCCTGTAATGTTGTGTCATAATCCACAAATGGTAGACCTATTAGCTCAATTACTCTATTAGTTTGTGAGTTATAAATTAAAATGTAAAACTTGCAAACTAAACAAACCAAAACTGGGACAAAGACAATATAAAGTCAAATTAACTTATCAAAATCGCTATGTGGAAACAACGCTTAATTAAAGGTTAATTTTCATGAGTTTTGGTCTACTTGTTTGAAACAGGATATAGATTAGTCAATGTGTACAGTCGCGCTAATAAGTGATGTCCCGGCACCAAGTATGTTTTGATCAATAGTTGGTATCAGCAATAACTAAGCTTCATTGCTGATACCAACTATTGATCAAAACATACTAAGCTTCATTCATTACGGCGGGTGCCCAACCCCGAAAAGGGTTGAAATAGGGGAGCTATCCCCTCGCCAAAGGTGGCTTTCTAGGGCCTTTCCTAGCTGATGCTGAGAGGATTGGGTTCTAGTCATGTGGTGATGGGCTGGTCTATCAGAGTGAGAACTGGGCAATCTCTGCCATACCCATAGCTTACTCTGACTGTTCCTTATACTTATATATTTTCTAGATCTCAAGTGACAGCGTCTCTTCCGTGGATTGATCTCCCAATCTACCAAGATTGGAAGCCAAAGCGTCACATTTTTCCCTTGCCCCTCAACTTTCTCTTCATAATTGCTGAGGGGCACAGGGCCCTGGGTGGGGCTTTGGTTTCCCGGGCGTTTCCGCACCCTCCTCAGCTCCCCGCCATGGAGTGGCTTCGGTCACCCAGGCTTTATTGTGGTCGGTGGGTAGGGTTCTGTGGGGGCGCTCGGTTATGGCCTTGGCCTTGCTCGGGGCCTTGGGGCTGTTCGGCCAGGCAGCATGGGGAACAACAACAACAACAACAACTAAGCTTCATTTCTTCATATCGAGTGAAATTATAAAAAACATTTTCCTACACTTACCCACCCTATTCAACATCTGACAGACATTAATAAAGCACAGAGCAAGCCAAACATAATGACACCTGGGACATGACTTATTAGTGCGACCGTACCCACCCTATTCAACATCTGACAGACATTAATACAGCACAGAGCGAGCCAAACGTAATGACAGCTGGGACATGATTTATTAGCTCAACCGTACACAGTAACACTACACCTTATTGACATTTCCTAATGGTTAAGGGGGAGGTAGTCATTTTTAATTGACCCCCTTTTCCCTCATGTTAGCACATTAGTTTTAAGATTAAAGACCTTCGTTCCGTTAGTTTGTCGATTTTGAGACCTTTCACCCCATTATTTTGATCAATATTAAGACCTTTTGTACCATTAAGGTGTCAATTTTTTCCTGGCGAGCCTTTAGTTTTTGAAGTAACCGGCCTTCAGCCGGGAAATTTTTCGACTAAAATATGTACACGTTTATCTTGAAAGCGGGTCTAGGGGGTGTATTATTAAAGCTTGATGGAGGTTTAGCAAGGAAAGTCAAAAATAAAATAATAAATAAATATATAGACCAAAAAAACAAGCACTACCCCCTTAAGTCTTCAAAGATTGTAATTTAAAAATATATGCTCAAAATCTTAAACTGCCAATTTGTTTACTAACCTGTTGCTTTTTCTCTAATTGTTTTGATATTAACCATTTTAAGTGTAATATAGAAGTCGATACTGGAACCTTTAGTTTTTTAATATTATTCCTGCTATATTTAGACAATTTTGTGCAGCTTGAGAAGGATCTAAGGTAGTAAAAAGGGTTAAGTGAGATTGTTCGAAACCTGTTAATTGCTGGAGGCCATTTTTAACTGAATAAAATTGTGTAAATATAAATGGAATAAAATCATAAAGATGTAGCCGGTACAGAAGGGATTAACAGAGAGAAGTGCTGGAGTGAACTAGATTCAACAAAGGTAAGATAAATAACAATTAGTTAAAGTACTGAATGACGCGGCCCTTCTCGCCTGCACCACGACTAGAGCCGAGATGATGGAGATAAGAGACACTATCGCAGCCAATCTGAACCAGGTAACGAATCCCTTAAGCTTAAACCTCTGGTATTTGGTGAGGTAGGCTTGACGCTGCCATTAAATGCACAGCTGGATTGGAGATCCACAGAGGTAAGCGGGACGCTGCCAAAACAGCCAATTTCGGTACTGGCAGAGGTAGACTCGATGTTACCTAAAGCACAGCTAGACTCAAGGTCAACAGAGGTAGGGTCTACACTACAACAGGCAAGGCCAAGTTTGAAACTGGTCAAGGCAGAGCTGAATTCAAGATAAACAGGTAGGCATGATGCTATAGTCTATTCGCTGTAAGTAGGCGAGAAATCATGAGCTTTATCCTCTGTAACTCAGAAAGGGCTTGAGCAAATTGGCTGTAAATTTCCACATCTATTCCTTGACTGACTTCCCAAATGGTAGAAATATTAGCTCGATTACTCTAGTCGTTTTTGAGTTGCAGAGGTTAGGGGTCATGATTTTTTGCCTATTTTTTTTTTTTTATTTTTTTTTATTTCTATAGGCCTATTCCAACTTACTTCCTCTCGGGCATAGGCTGAGAGCCTTAACATTCACCGCTTTACAATGAACAGTGAAGCCTGTGAGGTCTTGTTCCAGTCTAGGGAGTGAGACATGTGAAGCACGTAGAGTACAACGAGCACCTGCCATCTTGCCTTCACATGAGGCACGGTGCTCACTCATGGCCCGAAACGACCCCATCTCTGAAGCCACCTCGTTCCCGTGCTTCACTGTCTCACCCCCTACACTCGGACTCTCACACTTACACACACACAACGCCACCTGTTGAGCAGATAACTCACCAGCGAATAGTTACAGCGAATAGACTTTACCAGAGGCAAAGTTAAGTCTGGCGCTAACAGAGGGGGACTCAACACTACCAGAGGTGCAGCCAGGTTTGATACTGACAAATTGATAATCACAGCTAGATTCAAGGTCAGCAGAGATAGACATGACATTACCAACCGCCCAGTCAGGTTTGAGGCAGGCACAGGTGAAGGTATTGAGGGATAAGCCTTTACAACAGCACAGGTAGGAGTGAAGCTAGCTCATTTCACAAGCATGTGCTTGAGATGGATTGGGCCTGAGTATATAGATAGATAGATAGAATATTTATGCATATGACCACACATAAAATGAGTTAAGGAAAGGTACAAAATGTCTCGAGTCAGCCACCCCCAGCTATGGGGTATGTGCTGAGCTCTGGAACTCTCCCTGAATCCATCTTTCCCTCATCCTATGACTTAATTGTTCCAAACTCTGTGTGTCCAGACATTTTGGCTCGAACGTTCCTTGATTTTGGCCCTGTCACTCTTTTTAACTCTGGGGGAGGCACTCGTCACAGGCAGTTTTGCCTTTTGTCTCCCTCAAAAAAATATAAATTTAGAAGTGGGCAGAACAAGCAACATTCGGTGCCTGGGACTGGAAAGGGGGGGGGGGGGGGGGAATCTCAATTAACAAATTTCTTTTCTCCCTATGGTAAACTGCAAATGCCATTCCTCTATATTGTTATAGAGGATGGTCTGTGATAGAATTGATAACACGATCGTTTATATCTGCGAAGACTGGGTTTGATTCCCAGCAGGTGGAGATGTTTCAGCATCGTACAATCATGTTAATAAGTGATGTTTCGGCACCAAGTATGTTTTGATCAATAATTAGTATCAGCAATATTTAAGCTTCATTTCTTCATATCGAGTGAAATATACAAACATGTTCCTACACTTATCATAAGAACATAAGACAATGGGAGTCTGCAGAAAGCCGATTGGCCTAAGCAAGGCAGATCCCTGTCCCACACAACCCCAATTCAATTACAAAGCCCAATTATAGGCTCAACACTCTAATACCCTGAGGATCATCTTACCAAAATGGTTAGAGATTAACGCAGGATTATGGGGGTCTGCAGAGCGCTGATTGGCCCAACCCGGCTGATCCCCCTTCACACCCAACCCTTCTCGTCCATATGCTTATCCAATTTTATCTTAAAGCTCCCTACAGTTTTAGATCCCACTATTGTACTTGGTAGTCCATTCCACCCATCTACAACTCTGTTACCAAACCAATATTTGCCTACATTTGTATATCTTTTCTGAAACAAAATTTATCTAATTTGAAACCATTGGTACGAGTTCTTTCGCTATCACTGAGCTTTAGTACATTTGTCATGTCCCCTTTGTTAATCCCACTAACCCACTTGAACGCCTCTATCATATCCCCTCTAACTCTGCATCTCTCTAACGAATGTAAACCTAATTTCTTCAACCTTTCTTCATACGGAAGATTTCTAATATTATGGAAATTTTTTGTCATTCTACGCTGTACTCTCTCCAATGAATCTATGTCCATTCTGTAATAAGGACACCAAAATTGGACAGCATAATCCATATGGGGTCTCACTAATGACAAGTAAAGTTTTAAGATAACATCAGCAGTTCTGTTACTCACACTCCTAGAGATGAACCCGAGAATCCTGTTTGCCTTATTACGAACGCTTATACACTGTTTTCTAGGCTTCAAATCATTGCTAACAAACACACCTAGATCTTTCTCGCAGTCTGAATTTTCTAATTCTAAATTAGCTAGTTTATATTTAACATTTGTTTGCATCTTCCCCTATCTTTAATACCTTGCATTTGTCAATGTTAAACTTCATCTGCCAATTTACTGACCATTCATGTAAGGTATCTAGATCCCTTTGGAGGCACTCTATATCGCTATCTGAATCAATTGATCTCCCCATTTTAGTATCGTCTGCAAATTTACTTATCCTACTAGTTATACCTAAATCTAGGTAATTTATGTATATAAGAAACAACAGGGGACCTAATACCGATCCCTGGGGGACACCACTTTTGACTGCTCCCCACTCAGACTTGGTACCATTTATGCTGACTCTCTGTTTCCTACCAATTAGCCATGACCTAATCCATCCCGACAACGATCCTCCTATTCCATGTGCCTCAACCTTTCTCATCAATCTCTCATGAGGGACTCTGTCGAAAGCTTTACTGAAATCTAAATAAATAATATCATATGACTTGTCACTATCTACTGCTTCATATACCTCTGAGAAAAAGCTAAGCAAATTAGTAAGGCAAGAACGTCCCTGAGTGAATCCATGCTGAAAAGAATTTATTAAGTTAAATTGTTCTAAGTGGCTTCTAATTTTCCTAGCAATAATAGACTCTAGCAACTTAACTATGATTGATGTGAGACTAATGGGACGGTAATTGGATGCATTTTTGAAGATCGGAACTACATTTGCAAGCTTCCAAGCTTCTGGAACTAAACCTGTTTCTAATGACTTGTTAAATAACAATGCTAATGGGCTACTTAACTCATCTCTGCATTCTTTTAATACTCTAGCATATACCTCGTCAGGACCAGGCGATTTTTGAGGTTTCAGTCTGTCAATTTCCTTAAGCACATAATTTCTACTTATACTAACTGTACTTAACATATTTTCTATACTATCACTATATACCATATTGACTTCTGGAATCTGTGCCAAATTTTCATTAGTGAAAACGGAAAGAAACTGACTATTTAATGTACTGCACATTTCTAAATAATTTTCTGTTATTTCTCCTATTGAAGTTTTTAGGGGGCCTATTACATCTCTAACTTTAGATTTATATAGGTGGTAAAAAGCTTTAGGGTTATTTTTTGAGTCACTGGCTATCCTTATTTCATAATTTCTTTTTGCTTTCCTGATTTCCTTTTTGACCTGTCTTGATAGAGTCTGATAGTGTATATGTAGATGATTTTCGCCTTTCTTTATTTTTCTATATAGTCCTTTCTTTTTTCCTATAAGATCTATTAGCTTATTAGTCATCCATGGTTGGTTTTGCGTCGATCTAAATCTTCTTTTAGGGATATATTTATTTTGAGCATTGTGGAGTGAAGCAATAAACTGGTTATATGTAGGTGGCAAGTTTAACTCTGGCATATCCTGACTTAATTGCTTAACAATAGGGTCCACCCTTAAGTCTCTTCTTAGCCCACCATAATCGGCTTTTCTGAAATCTGGGATGTGTCGTATTCTCTTTAGCATTCCCTGTCCATTGTATATTAAAATAAATAGATTTATGATCGCTATTTCTTAGGTGGTCACCAATCTCTACATCATTTATCATATGTTCATTGTTACTGAAAACTAAATCAAGAATATTAATACCTCTAGTCGGTGTATCTATGAATTGAAATAAAAAACTATCTTGTACTACCTCAATAAACTCTACTATCCACCCTATTCAACATCTGACAGACATTAATGCAGCACAGAGCAAGCCAAACGTAATGACAGCTGAAACATGACTTATTAGCGGGACTGTACATTTGATTAACGCGCGCTGTAGATGGCGTCATGTTACCATGGCAACGTATATGTTCTAGAAATGCGTCTTTGTCAAAAATAAGTGAGCAACGATCTGACATTTGAAAGAATTATGGTGAGTATTATATTATCATTCTTAAATATTTAGAGATATATGGTATGTAATTGTATTTGATATATACAGTAGAGTAATTGATTGAACTATCGTAGTATTAATGTGTAATCTACATTTGTAATTAATACAGGTGGTCCTCGGAGTCTGCCGTCTATACAAGTCACATCCCAAGACGAAAGTTCACAACAAAGCCACTCCAACAGCTTCCTCTCTCCAACACCCTTTGCTTTTTACTATAGCCAACTACAGAGACTGGATAAACACTACATAAGCCAAGATGGAAAAGCCCCAGATTCTTGTGTACATAGAGCGGGAACTGAACTATAGTCCGTTTGATGTCAAATGGATTCCTCGCTCAGCCAAGTTCCTGACTATGGGTAGCAACCCAAGGGGCACTGGGGCCCTGCAGGTTAGTTTATCAGCATTGGCTAATGGTCTCTTTGGCAAGGATGTAGCCTAGTATTCGGGCTATAGCCTATAGGTCGATTGCTCGCGGTTAAATTCACGTCTAGCCTATTTTGACTGCAGTGGTATACAATAATAGATTGGGGGGGGGGGCTTTGCCCCCCTCACACCCCCATGACTTATTGTCATCATCATATAGGGCCTATATTGCCAGCAGGGGGCAAATAGAAAAAATAGACGGCAACATAACCGCTTATTGTCATCATCATATAGGCTAGCCTAGGGCCTAGCCTATATTGCCAGCAGGGGGCAAATAGAAAAAATAGACGGGAACATAACCGTTTATTGTCATCATCATATAGGCTAGCCTAGGGCCTAGCCTATATTGCCAGCAGGGGGCAAATAGAAAAAATAGACGGGAACATAACCGCGAGCGCATGACAGATGTAAGCATGACGACTGTACGCCCAGGTACTAGGCCTACATCCTTCCCGTTTTATTATCATAGGCTAATCATCTCTTACTATAGCCGATAAATCTACAGTTATACTACCCCTATTTTGTCGCTATTCTGTTGGTACTAATGGGTTAATATTATTAGTAGTAGACTTAGTATGGTTTGATGATGCGCGGAAATGTATATTTGACTTGAAATAGATACATTGAAGTATTACAAACCTTCGCAAACCCATAAACAGGGAACGTGAGCAGGGTTTAGACCGTCGCGCACCCATAAACAGGGAACGTGAGGGGGAGTTTAGACCGTCGCGGAAACAGGTTACTTTTCGGTTAAGTTAGGTTAGGTTAGGCTAATGTTAAAAATACTAAAATGCGACGGTCCTCGGTATTAAACAACACTGTATATCAAAGAAAAAAATAAAAACAACAACAAATTACCTGAAAAACTCTTATCTGGTTGGTGATAATTTTTTATCAAAATAAGTTTTTTTCCAGTTTCCGCGTCTGCTGAACCATCCAGAAACACGCCTTTTAGCGTGTTTTGAAGGGGGGAGGTGGGGGAGGGGTAGTATAACTGTAGATTTACCTCCCAGATGTCTGACGACGCTACCATGTGAGATTTGTGTACTTAGGCCTACACAGTTTTGTTAATTTCATTAATCGAGTTTAGGAGTAAAGTTGGTTAGTGGAGAAAACATAATAATTGGTATAATTGAAAGAGCATTTTGCTGCGGTTCGCACGCTTTCGGTCACATTCGCTTCTAATTTGACGGTTTTGGGGTTGAGCGGGGGCGTCCCCCCCCCCCCCCGCCCCGCCCCGCCTCAGGGCTTATTGTCATCATCATATATACTGTATTTGGGGAAAAATGGTCAAAGTAGACATGTACAGTAGGCCTACAGAGTGCGCGAATATCGCCACGAAAGTTTCCTTGGGAAGGATGCAGTATCTGGGTGTACGGTTGTCATGTTTACATAGGTTGATCGCTCGGGGTTAAGTTCCCGTCTATTTTGACGGCTATTTTTTTATGTTAATTTCCCCCTGCTGGCATTATATATGATGATGACACTAAAGACGTGATTTTTCGGTCCCGTCGCAAGACCACCGTCTCAACCGAGCCGTCGCAAGATCATCACAAGACGGGAAAAACAACACAGGCTTGCTCCAAGCCAGCGCACCATTTTACAAATATATAGGCTAGGCTATACAACTTCCATTTCATCTGAATAACATTCGCCGCCAATTTAATTATCATAAGGATTATATTCTTACAGTTTCTTACAGTAGATCCTCTGGAAAAAGGCAAACTATGCCTGTGTATCCAGCTCAGTACCAGTACTTGCACTGCTGCGGTCGTTCACGGTGTTGGCGGCGGCGGTAGCAGACGCAACATTTTTACTATTCTGTATTTTTGTTTTATAATCAAACTTCAAATCTTGTCTTCCCCATGCTTTATCAAGATTACTTTCAAACTCCCTTATTGATTCGGAATCGATTACATACTGGGGCAGTGCGTTCCACTCATTTACCACTCTATCACAAAATGAGTTCTTTGCCTTCTCAAGCCTATTTCTTTCTTTGTAAATTTTCTTAGAGTGTCCTCTCGTTCTTGTTCCCTCCCGCATCTAGAAGATACCTTCACACACATCCTCATCGTACTTTCCTGACACTTTCTTAAAAGTCTCTATCATATCCCCTCTCTTTCTCCTATATGCCAGTGTCGGAAGCCCCAGTCTCCTCAACCTCTGCTCATAGCCCGCGTTCTTCAACGTTGGTACCAGCTTGCTAGCTCTCCTCTGCACTTTCTCCACTGCTTCTATATCCTTTACCATATATGGAGCCCACACCTGGTTCGCATATTCCAGGTGCGGCCTAACCAGCGCTGTATAGAGATTCCTGAAGATTTCTTCGTCAAGTGACACAAATGTCCTCCTTATCAGCCCTACAATTCTATTGGCTTTGTTTATCTTTTCCGCTAAATGTTCTGAGAAATTTAACTTATTGTCTATCACTACTTCTATATCCTTTTCTGCATTCACTTCCTCCATCGCTTCATACATACTGTATCCTACCTTGTCTATCTTGCTGGTCCCAATCCGCATGTACTTGCATTTTTTTGGATGAAAAGGCATTAACCAATGTTCAGACCATCCCTTCATGCCCTCCACATCTCCTTGAAGCAAACCCATATCTTCCTTACTCCTCACTCTTCTATACAGCTTAGTGTCATCCGCATACAGGTATACCTCACTTCCATTAGTTATAACTTCAGGCAAGTCGTTGATAAATATATAACGAACAGCAGTGGTCCCAACACAGATCCCTGAGGTACCGGTACCCCACTTGTAATTTCCCTCCACCCCGAGCCTATTCCATTCACCAGTACCCTCTGTCTCCGATCTTTCAGGAAGGCTTCTATCCATTTCACACATTTCTCCCCTATATTATAGCTTCTAACTTTCTCTATTAACCTTTTATGTGGGACCTTATCGAAGGCCTTCATAAAATCGCAATATACCACGTCTATTACATCACCATCTTCTAGAATTTGCATCCAATCATCTACCACCTTAATTAGCTGTAGTACCGTCAACCTCCCCGGCAAGAATCCGAACTGTCTCCCACTGAAAAGTTGGTTTGACTTCATATGATCCATTATTCCTTCTCTAATTACCGTTTCCATTAGTTTACACACAACACTTGTCAAACTGACTGGTCTATAATTCCCTGGGTCATTTCTCTTTCCCTTCTTAAATATAGCTGTTATGTTCGCCTCTCTCCAGTCCATCGGGATTTGTCCTGTATTAAACGATAATAATAATAATAATAATAAGCATGTTACTTATTTCTCATAAGCGCCAATTTTTCCAAAGAATTCACTAGCGCTCGGAAAGAGAAAGAAAAAAGAACAAAATCAATGCATCAAAAGAAGGCTTATATACAACACACATTTAACAATCACTAGCAGTGGCAAAACAGCCTAAACTCTATAGCCATCTGTCATGACACCTCTCCCAAGATCATAGCTCCTCTCAAAGAGAAAAGTCTTAAGTTGTCTCTTGAAGCATTCAACAGAACTCAGTTGTCTCATGGACAGCGGCAACCTGTTATACAACCTCGGAGCCATGTAGGAGAATGACCTCTCAAAGAAAGAAGACTGCTGGAAAGCCCTTGGTTCATCAAGACGAAAAGGGTCATTGTCATGACGCACAACTACACCATGGTGTGCCGGTAGGCGTCTGAGCAGCTCCGCAAGGTACCTAGGCTCACCAAATTTGAGAACCTTAAAAGTCACCAAACACAACTTAAATTCTATTCTTGCTCTTACTGGCAGCCAGTGCAGTTCTATGTGAAGAGATGTAGTAGGAGTTCTAGGTGGAACACCAAAAATGAGTCTTGCGGCCCTGTTAAGAACAGACTGAACTTTCTTTAAAATATAATTTGGAAGACCCACCAACAGGGCATTGCAATAATCAACACGAGAGAAGACCAATGAGTGAACCAACGTCAGGAGGCAACGTCTGGTTATAAACGGCTTCACCAAATAGAGATTTCTGATGTGCAAGTAACAACTTTTAACTATCTGGTTTACATGCTCTTTGAAATCTAATCGAGAGTTCACATATACATCCAGATTTCGAACAGAGTTGGCCGGTCGCAGCTGAGATCCACCCACATTGATGGAGAGGGCACCTACTATATCATCAGCTCTTCTATTTCCTCAGATGATGAGAATATCAGTTTTACCATCATTTAGTTTAAGTTTTCTCGCTCTCATCCACTTCTTGATATCAGACATCAACAATTCCATCTTACTCCGTATATCAACTATATTTGTGATTCTCACATAAATCTGGGTGTCATCTGCATAAAAGTGAAAGGTGACATTATGTGCACGAAGCAGAAGAGACAAACTGCTGATATAAATTATAAATAGGATAGGACCTAAAACTGATCCCTGCGGAACACCATTCTGCAGGGGTGTCGAGTCCGAGACCATTTGATTTAATAATAATAATAATAAGCATGTTACTTATTTCTCATAAGCGCCAATTTTTCCGAAGAATTCACTAGCGCTCGAAAAGAGAAAGAAAAAAGAAAAAAAATCAATGCATCAAAAGAAGGCTCATATACAACACACATTTAACAATCACCAGCAGTGGCAAAATAGCCTAAACTCTATAGCCATCTGTCATGACACCTCTCTCAAGATCATAGCTTCTCTCAAAGAGAAAAGTCTTAAGTTGTCTCTTGAAGCATTCAACAGAACTCAGTTGTCTCATGGACAGCGGCAACCTGTTATACAACCTCGGAGCCATGTAGGAGAATGACCTCTCAAAGAAAGAAGACTGCTGGAAAGCCCTTGGTTCATCAAGACGAAAAGGGTCATTGTCATGACGCACAACTACACCATGGTGTGCCGGTAGGCGCCTGAGCAGCTCCGCAAGGTACCTAGGCTCACCAAATTTGAGAACCTTAAAAGTCACCAAACACAACTTAAATTCTATTCTTGCTCTTACTGGCAGCCAGTGCAGTTCTATGTGAAGAGATGTAGTAGGAGTTCTAGGTGGAACACCAAAAATGAGTCTTGCGGCCCTGTTAAGAACAGACTGAACTTTCTTCAAAATATAATTTGGAAGACCCACCAACAGGGCATTGCAATAATCAACACGAGAGAAGACCAATGAGTGAACCAACGTCAGAAGGCAACGTCTGGTTATAAACGGCTTCACCAAATAGAGATTTCTGATGTGCAAGTAACAACTTTTAACTATCTGGTTTACATGCTCTTTGAAATCTAATCGGGAGTTCACATATACACCCAGATTTCGAACAGAGTTGGCCGGTCGCAGCTGAGATCCACCCACATTGATGGAGAGGGCACCTACCATATCATCAGCTCTTCTATTTCCTCGGATGATGAGAATATCAGTTTTACCATCATTTAGTTTAAGTTTTCTCGCTCTCATCCACTTCTTGATATCAGACATCAACAATTCCATCTTACTCCGTATATCAACTATATTTGAAGATCTCACATTTTTCTGGGTGTCATCTGCATAAAAGTGAAAGGTGACATTATGTGCACGAAGCAGAAGAGACAAACTGCTAATATAAATTATAAATAGGATAGGACCCAAAACTGATCCCTGCGGAACACCATACTGCAGGGGTGTCGAGTCCGAGACCACTTGATTTACCATCACACTCTGGGATCTACCTGACAAGTACGACCCAAGAAGCAAGAGAGCGGAGTCACGCACACCACAATCATAAAGATCACTCAATAACAACTCGTGATCCACTGTGTCAAAAGCCGCAGAGAGATCAAGCAAGACCAATAGTGAGGCCACACCATTGCAAATGTTCTCAACTAGATCATTATGTACTCTAATCAATGCTGTTTCAGTTGAATGATGCTGTCGGTAAGCAGACTGAAAAATTGGGATAGTTTCATTCTGCTGAAGTAGTGGTTGTAATTGGTCAAGTATTGCACGCTCTAATATCTTTGATATGAAGGACAGGTTGGAGACAGGACGATAGTTCAACATGTTCTCAACATCAAGTCCAGGTTTCTTTAGAGTAGGTCGGAGTAGTGCATGCTTTTCAGAATGTGGGAAGCTACCTTCAGAGAAGCACTTATTAATTATTTTGGAAATAAACTCAACTGTGTGATCATAGACTCTTGGTAGCTTGGAAACATTTATGGGATCCAACGGGCAAAATGTTTTATTGAGGTTTCTTATGTAGGACGAGATCATGTCCACCTCTACTGAGTGAAAGGATGAGAGGACATTATTAGGAATGTGTCGGGGTTGGAGTACAACTGAAAGTTCTTCACCAACAGAAGCATCATCCAATTCCTGTCTTATGCGAGTTATCTTGCCAGCAAAAAATGCCACAAAGTTGGCAGCCAACTCGGCATCAGGTACAGAAGGTCTTAAGCTGACTCTTGTTTTTCCAAGTAAACTGTTTACAATTGAAGCCAACCTCCTCTGGTCGTTACCACACGAGTCCACTTTTCCCTGATAATACACTTTCTTTTCATCTTTGATTTTGTAGACCACAGCTCTTCTGGCTGACAGGTATTGCAACCATGTAGAGTCTGTTTTATTTTTCCGCCATTCACGTTCAGCTCTTCTACGCGCTCTTCTAAGAAATTTAACTCGAGTGCTATACCAGGGCGAATCATCTCGTACTATGATTTTCTTCTCTACTTCTGGACAGTGATGATCGAACACTAATTTAAGTGCATTTCCATGTACCTCCACCAGCTCATCTGAAGTAAGGTTGGAAGTATCAATACTTCCCAAGTACTGTTTTACTTCACTGCTAGCCAAATTTAGGTCTGCATTTTTATAATTTCTAAATCTGATGACTTTTTCATGTGTGAGTGGCTTAGGGAAATCAAAGCTGAAAGTAATCAAAGCATGATCAGAGGTGTTAGGGTCAGCATTCTCAACATCAACATCCAGAACACCACCACAACCCACAGGAGAGAAAACCAAGTCAAGGGTGTGTCCTAAGATATGAGTTGGGTGGGACACATGGTTTACAAAATTGTTCTGATCAGTCAACTCAAGGAACTCAGGAGAGAATGGCTTCAGATGAGGGCTGTCAACCCAGTAATTAAAATCTCCACACATCAAAAGTCTTCCAGTTTTAGCAGAAAATTCCTCGAGAAACTGCCCAAACTCTTCCATAAAACCCCTATCTGTGCCACGATAGCCAGGCCTATAGACAACTGCCATTCTTAGAATTTGTTGATGGAGTTTTATTTCCACTTCCAACAGTTCATAATAAAGAGGGGCTGGGTTATGGCTTATTTGCAAGATATTCACCAGAGATGTGGAGTAGACAACTGCCACTCCACCACCCGGATGATCTCCCCTAGGCCTAGGAACATTTATTATGGAATGGGTTTTAGGCAATGCCGCCTGGATAATATTCAGATCTGACTCGAACAACCAGGTCTCAGTGAGACATAATACATCAAGGTTACGTTCATCCAAGATCTCGCAAATATGATCCATTTTGTTACGCAAGGAACGAACATTCAACAGACCCAGTTTCAACCGGCTCCCATGTGCATTTTTCATTTTTTTGAACCTACAAAATCGGTGTTCTCAATAACTTTATTTCTCTGAGCTGTCATTAAAGGACAATTTCTACTTGAGGCGAAATGATTTGGCGGCTCCGTAACTGATGTGGAGCTCATACAATTTATACATTTGGGAGAAGTCCTGTTGGTGCAGTCTTTTGAGTTATGAGTACCAGCACAGAAGTTGCATTTTGGATCCTCATTTTTCCGATAACACCTGTCACTGGTATGACCAAAGCCCTGGCAATGGTAACATTGTGTTACCCAGAAGCGATCGTATGCACGACATCTCACAAGTCCAACATACACAGAATTGCCATCATCCACAATGGAAGAGCGTATTTCAGGTGACATTTTTACTACCGCAATCTTAGTGTATGCATCACTCTTTTGCTTAGTGAATAGCAAATTCATAGCTAAGCCATCGTCGACCAGGGACTTTATTCTTGGGTTCTTGTTGAGGATGCTGGGAATGATCTCATTATCCTCAGCGTCATTAGCAATGCCTACCAGAGTCATTTTTGGCATCATCTTCTTTGGTTCGGAGACACTGAAGGCACTGTCCACCCCCAAATACTGATTGATGGCCCTTCCTGCATCTTCTTTGGCTTTCTTGGATGGAAGTCGTACCACCAGTACACCTGACTCAGTTCTAGTTAACTTGTTAACCGGAACCGAAGCCAAAGCAGTCTCGATTGCCTTTGTATCTGGTGGGCTTACTGGCTCGGAGGATCGGTCTTTTGGCTTTACTACCAGGACCTGATGGTCCCAGACAGTTTTTTTCTTTCCACCATCTACCACCTCAGTGGTGCGTTTGGTCGGCTCCTTTTTGGTCTCCGCTGTTTCCCTCACTACCTTTTCCTTGCTCTTCAAAACCTGCACTACATTCTTCTCAAACTCTCTTTTCTCTTTTTCTCTCTCTTCCACCTGCTCCTTCATGATTTCTTCCAATGCATCCACCTTAGCATTCCCCACCCTTGTCCACTCATCTTTCTCCTCACTTATTACTCCCTTTACTTTCTCACTTAAATGGCCCTCATACTCCTTTAGCTGCTCCTTGAGTGCCATGTTCTCTGCCTCCAGCTCATCTACTTTCCTTATCACTGCATCTAGGTTAGCAATTAATGGCCCATCTGCAGTTGCTACTGAACTGGCTCCACATATTTCTGTCAGTGACTCCACCTTCACACCTATATCTCTCCTCCAATTCTCCATAACTCCCTTCCATCTTAACAGACCCATCATCTGTCTTTTCACTACAGTCAATTGATCCTCCACTTCACCACCCTCTGCCAGAAATCCCTCAAACTCGTAGCTCTCTTCATCTCCCAATAAACTCTGCCTCCGTTTGCCTTGGCCGGCCATTGTTTATATTTATGTAGCCTACAATTAAAAATATACAAAACACTTAATAAAATTTAGAGTAAAATTAAACTACTACCTTGGATAAACCCAGGTAGCGCCGCCCCCGTTTGTGTCACCCTATCTTGAAAAAATGGAAAAAATAAATAGAAATGGGTGTTTGCGAGGTCACCACGAGCAGGTGGGGTACGACTTGATTACCTTCCAAAGAAGGTAACCCAACCGAGGTGTCGCAAGTACTAGGCAAAGATGAAATGTGAAAACTTTAACCGTGTTTTGGGCCTTCAGCAGTAGCAGATACGTCACTCGGAAAACTAAACCTCATTGGTTACGATACTGCCACTGCGCAAAGCTTTACCATCACACTCTGGGATCTACCTGACAAGTACGACCCAAGAAGCAAGAGAGCGGAGTCACGCACACCACAATCATAAAGATCACTCAATAACAACTCGTGATCCACTGTGTCAAAGGCCGCAGAGAGATCAAGCAAGACCAATAGTGAGGCCACACCATTGCAAATGTTCTCAACTAGATCATTATGCACTCTAATCAATGCTGTTTCAGTTGAATGATGCTGTCGGTAAGCAGACTGAAAAATTGGGATAGTTTCATTCTGCTGAAGTAGTGGTTGTAATTGGTCAAGTATTGCACGCTCTAATATCTTTGATATGAAGGACAGGTTGGAGACAGGACGATAGTTCAATATGTTCTCAACATCAAGTCCAGGTTTCTTTAGAGTAGGTCGGAGTAGTGCATGCTTTTCAGAATGTGGGAAGCTACCTTCAGAGAAGCACTTATTAATTATTTTGGAAATAAACTCAACTGTGTGATCATAGACTCTTGGTAGCTTGGAAACATTTATGGGATCCAACGGGCAAAATGTTTTATTGAGGTTTCTTATGTAGGATGAGATCATGTCCACCTCTACTGAGTGAAAGGATGAGAGGACATTATTAGGAATGTGTCGGGGTTGGAGTACAACTGAAAGTTCTTCACCAACAGAAGCATCATCCAGTTCCTGTCTTATGCGAGTTATCTTGCCAGCAAAAAATGCCACAAAGTTGGCAGCCAACTCAGCATCGGGTACAGAAGGTCTTAAGCTGACCCTTGTTTTTCCAAGTAAACTTTACAATTGAAGCCAACCTCCTCTGGTCGTTACCACATGAGTCAACTTTTCCCTGATAATACACTTTCTTTTCATCTTTGATTGTGTGGACCACGGCTCTTCTGGCTGACAGATATTGCAATCATGTAGAGTCTGTTTTATTTTTCCGCCATTCACGTTCAGCTCTTCTACGCGCTCTTCTAAGAAATTTAACTCGAGTGCTATACCAGGGTGAATCATCTCGTACTATGATTTTCTTCTCTACTTCTGGACAGTGATGATCGAACACTAATTTAAGTGCATTTCCATGTACCTCCACCAGCTCATCTGAAGTAAGGTTGGAAGTATCAATACTTCCCAAGTACTGTTTTACTTCACTGCTAGCCAAATTTTGGTCTGTATTTTTATAATTTCTAAATCTGATGACTTTTTCATGTGTGAGTGGCTTAGGGAAATCAAAGCTGAAAGTAATCAAAGCATGATCAGAGGTATTAGGGTCAGCATTCTCAACATCAACATCCAGAACACCACCACAACCCACAGGAGAGAAAACCAAGTCAAGGGTGTGTCCTAAGATATGAGTTGGGTGGGACACATGGTTTACAAAATTGTTCTGATCAGTCAACTCAAGGAACTCAGGAGAGAATGGCTTCAGATGAGGGCTGTCAACCCAGTAATTAAAATCTCCACATATCAAAAGTCTTCCGGTTTTAGCAGAAAATTCCTCGAGAAACTGCCCAAACTCTTCCATAAAACCCCTATCTGTGCCACGATGGCCAGGCCTATAGACAACTGCCATTCTTAGAATTTGTTGATGGAGTTTTATTTCCACTTCCAACAGTTCATAATAAAGAGGGGCTGGGTTATGGCTTATTTGCAAGATATTCACCAGAGATGTGGAGTAGACAACTGCCACTCCACCACCCGGATGATCTCCCCTAGGCCTAGGAACATTTATTATGGAATGGGTTTTAGGCAATGCCGCCTGGATAATATTCAGATCTGACTCGAACAACCAGGTCTCAGTGAGACATAATACATCAAGGTTACGTTCATCCAAGATCTCGCAAATATGATCCATTTTGTTACGCAAGGAACGAACATTCAACAGACCCAGTTTCAACCGGCTCCCGTGTGCATTTTTCAGTTTTTTGAACATACAAAATTGGTGTTTTCAATAACTTTATTTCTCTGAGCTGTCATTAGAGGACAATTTCTACTTGAGGCGAAATGATTTGGCGGCTCCGTAACTGATGTGGAGCTCATACAATTTATACATTTGGGGGAAGTCTTGTTGGTGCAGTCTTTTGAGTTATGAGTACCGGCACAGAAGTTGCATTTTGGATCCTCATTTTTCCGATAACACCTGTCACTGGTATGGCCAAAGCCCTGGCAATGGTAACATTGTGTTACCTAGAAGCGATCGTATGCACGACATCTCACAAGTCCAACATACACAGAATTGCCATCATCCACAATGGAAGAGCGTATTTCAGGTGACATTTTTACTACCGCAATCTTTGTGTGTGCATCACTCTTTTGCTTGGTGAATAGCAAATTCATAGCTAAGCCATCGTCGACCAGGGACTTTATTCTTGGGTTCTTGTTGAGGATGCTGGGAATGATCTCATTATCCTCAGCGTCATTAGCAATGCCTACCAGAGTCATTTTTGGCGTCATCTTCTTTGGTTCGGAGACACTGAAGGCACTGTCCACCCCCAAACACTGATTGATGGCCCTTCCTGCGTCTTCTTTGGCTTTCTTGGATGGAAGTCGTACCACCAGTACACCTGAATCAGTTCTAGTTAACTTGTTAACCGGAACCGAAGCCAAAGCAGTCTCGATTGCCTTTGTATCTGGTGGGCTTACTGGCTCGGACTTTTGGCTTCACTACCAGGACCTGATGGTCCCAGACAGTTTTTTTCTTTCCACCATCTACCACCTCAGTGGTGCGTTTGGTCGGCTCCTTGTTGGTCTCTTCAAATGTTTGCTGAACTATCTTGGCAAACAAGGGAATGTCGGGGGCAGCAACTTTAGTCTCAAGGATATCCATTCTGTTACCAATACTCTCTATCTCCACGGATACCTCAAATAACATTTTCAATGGCTCTACTAACATCTCCCCTCCTTCCTTTATAATTCTTGGGTGTATCCCATCCGGTCCCGGTGACTTACTTCTGTTCATTTTTTCTATAGCCCTTCTTATTCTAGCATGGGAAAACTCTATTAGTTCCAGTGCCGGTGCCTGTTTGATGGGAATAGTAGGCACTGCATCCTCCGACTCCACTGTTAGTACCCCCCCAAAGTATTTCCCCAGCACCTACTGGGATACAATAATATATACAATATGGGATACAATGGGATACATGGGATACAATAATATATAAATGCAATTCTGATGTGAAAAAACAATCGGTAGGCTAAATAACATAGGCCTAGTCACAGCTGGGGTTTGTTGTTTCGTGGACAAAATCTAACGAAGCGTACTGTCCGACATTAATTTATTATCAACAATTGGATATTCGTTACTGTGGGCTCTTATTACTCTACTTCCTAATAATAGGCAAGTAAATTATAAGATCATGTTTGAATAAACAAATCTACCGAAATACATTAGAATGAAGAAACAGTAAGTTGAGTGAGATGTTTCAGCTTGCCGTCAACCCAGCTCCGGAGCTCTCTTGCCGTCGCAAGAGAATATTGGTGTCTCGCTTGCTAAAGGTGGGCTTGCGACGGGACCGGAAAAACAGTTTTTCGGGTAGATCTTGCGACGGTGGTCTTGAGACGGGACCGGAAAAACACCCCTTAAGTCATGGGGGGTGAGTGGGGCTAATTTATTCTACGGCAGTCAAAATAGACGGGAACATGATCGCGAGAGCCCATACAGTGTAAACAAGGCATGCGGGACGCCCGAATACTGTACAGTACCACATCCCTGCCGTTTCCTTCAATATTATCTTGGGTAAGGATGTAGCATTCGGGCATATCACCCACTTTGTTTACATTACTCGTACACTCACGATCACGTTCCAGTCTATTTTGACCGCCATGGGATACAATAATAGGTTGAGGGGGTTTTGCACCCCCATGACCAGTAGGCTAAATTGGCTAATGCATCTACCCACGGTATAGTAACAATAGAAGGTAGACGCAGTGAATTCTTGAACTCGTATACATAAAGGCTTCTAAAAAGCACTAAACAGACTTTTATTAATTATTTTTATTTTGTGACTTCACGCTCAACCATGGTACCGTCATAATATAGGTATAGATGTCGGAATAACGTTGATTATTCTATAAGCGAATATTTAGTGAAATATTCGTATACCATCGTGGCTTGTTTGGCTCCGCTATAGTGTTCTCTCTGGCCGTCAGAGGGCACCACCGTCCGTTCTTCTCCCCCCACTCCGAGTCCCAGCCACCATTTCGCTTCGTAGAAATCTATGTTCCCTCTAGCTGGCCATATACTTATACAAATCATCTCTCCACATCCCCTAGGCCTTCATACACCATCACACGCCATCACTGGGTGAAAGTTGATGAGTGTCAGAAGCAAACTACGTGAATTTAAAGGAAGTTGAGCAAGGGATAAACGAGAATCCGTTTAGGCCTAGCTTTTCTCCCGACCGACGAATCGAAAATCACCAACATCTTCGAAATATCTCTTCATATAAACTACACATATATCAAATAACAATGCTAACATGTAGATTGGGTCCTACTACAATAACATTATCGATATCAATCGACGTTACTCTACATATTAGGCAATTAGGTGGACAAAAATATCATCGCATTTCCACTTTAGCAAATAGACTAGGGTCCTGTCACACTATATATGTCTGATGTTTATCCATGTCACTTTACATTTTCGGTGGAAAACGCAATATACCGATCCTGTTCGAAGACCATATTTACTAAGGCTAAGGAGACGGTACACAGGAGTCATTGAGTGACGTCACAGAGGCCCAAACAAGTGACTGTCGTGGTTCCAATACTACCGCCATGCGCCTACCTCCCTATGTTACTATACCGTGCATCTACCCATGTTAGTTTTCAATGCTGTACAAAATATATGTATATATATACTGTATATATGTATATACTGTACTCTGGCACATACCCAATTTATATATATATACCATATATATTATATATATATATATATATATATATATATATATATATATATATATATATAATTATATACTGGTATATATATTTTATAATGAACTGTTTGTTATTTTCTGCAGGTATACGAGATGAGTGAGGGGAAGGTACAGCTGCTGCATGATGTGGAGCGACCCAAGGCTATCAAGTGTGGTAAATCATCATAAGTAGCTTTGGTTGCATTGTATACTGTAGTTTTATCTTGATATTTGCATATTTGAATCTTTAAAAGTCAAACTTTGGAATATCTGAACTTTACTAAAGCAATGTATGGATCCACTACAGATTAAAATGGATGTGTAGGCCTAGCTAGTATGACTCATGAATGTATAGTCTATTATCACTGTCACTCAACAGTGTGTAGCCTATTGAATATATTTTATCATGGTGCTTTGTTACAATCTATCTAAATACTCAGGCACGTACCCCATAGCTGGGGGTGGCCGACTCGAGACAGCCCGAACAGGGACAACACACACAAAAAACAAAATACAAGTTCACACACATCTAGGTTGCCCAGAAAACCCAGAGACCTAGGCCCATTTGGGGTCCCCAGCAAAAGATTCCCAGGTCCCAGAGGTTCCGGTCTCAGAAGGCAGACACGCAGCTTTACCACCACAAACCCTCCCACCCGCTTTGGTACAGTACCGGTACGGTACCCGATATATTTTAGTAGAATCTTGTGTTTCCATGTTAATAGGAAAATGTTATGACTATGGCCCTTTCAAATACTGATCTATTTGGCTTTTATAATCCTACTTGCACATACAGTAGGATCTCGCTAAAAATGACTTCCACAAAGAGTCATGATTCAAGAAAAACAACATTAAAGTTCTAAATTCTGGGTCAGTGTAAACGACTTTCCTCTACTCGACAAGTGAACTCTGGAACTCTTTCCTTCATCCTATGACTTAGACTGCTTTAAACTTTGTGTGTCCAGGCATTTTGACTCCAACGTCCTGTGAATTTGGCTCTGTCACTCTTTTGACTTTGAGGGACACTGGACTCGACTCTGTCAGGTGAAACAATTTTGGAATCTATCCTGAGTAAATGTAGAGCACGTATAAAATACCTGTATAGACAGGTGGGATGCTTGCCAGCGGCGACCAAAAAGACCCTATGCCAAGCGCTTGTTCAATGCCATTTTGACTATTCTGTGTCATCCTGGTACTCTGCATCATCTAAATCAGCACAGCACAAACTTCAGGTCACTCAAAATAAAATGGTTAGGTTCATGCTGAACCTAGGACCCAGATCGCATGTTGGCCAGGAACAACTTCAGTCACTTGGTATGCTCAATGTCTCTGACAGGGCCAAACAAATCAGACTCACTAATGCCTTCAAGATATTCTATGACAGAGCTCCAGAGTATTTAAAGAGTAATTTTGTTAAAGCAAATGAGAGGAGTGGACATAATACAAGAAATAGGATGTTTAATTTTACAGTCCCGAGAATCCAAGGACAGGGTAAGCTAACATTCTTCTTCACTGCCATCAAAGACTGGAACGACCTACCCCAGTCAGTCTGTGAAAATAGAACACTGTATTCCTTCAGACGTAGCTTGAAGGTGCACCTGAACCGGACAGCTGCGAGAAGGGAGCACCAAGCTTATGTCTACTACTAAATACGACATAAGAGATAGGCAAAACAATCCCATAAGGACCCCAATGGAAATACGCCTAACGGCCTTATTGGGCTATCCTTAGTTGGAATTATGCAAGGCTGGTACATGTCATATTTGTAACATACTGTATTATGTGGTACCAACATTGTAAAATGCTAACTGAATAAATATTATTATTATTATTATTATTATTATTATTATTATTATTATTATTATTATTATTATACAGTAAAAGTCCGATAATCCGACGACCGATAATTGGAATCTCCCAATAGTCCAAATTTTTGAAAATGAGGCCAAATCCGAATTCACCCGATAGTCCGAATTTCAAAAAGTCCCAAAATCCCCTTTTTGAGGCATTAGGCCACCCAAAACCCACCCAATTAACACATAATGGTACACACACATATCATATGAAATCACTTTAAAAGTTTACCATTATGTGTCATATTGGATGTATAGCATTATATTGTGCATATGCATAGCCTATATTGTGTTCAGGTTTTCGTCACGCCATTAATACACAGGTTCATAGGGGTAAATTTCAATAATCCGAAAAATCCGGTAATCGGAACGAGGCCCGGTTCCCTGCTATTCGGATTACAGGACTTTTACTGTATGTATTTACCTAATTGTAGTTTACAGGAGTTGAGCTAAGCTTGTGTTGTCCCGTCTCTCAGTCTACTTTCATCCAATTTTTTCTTGAAAATAGATATTCCTTGCCCCTACCACCTCCTCCTCCAGCCTATTCCATTTGTCAATACATCTATAGGGGAAGCTAAACTTCCTGATATCGTTCTTGCAGGTAGGTCTTTTTACTTTGTAGATGTGGCCTCTAGTTATTCCTGTATCGACAATTAATATATCCTCCCTATCCAGCCTCTCCATGTATTAATCACAAGCTGTCAACTGTACAACCCATAAGTCTATCTATCTATTGCCGGACACCGTGATCCCCGAAGGGCTGGCCACGAATGAATCACCTCCATGCACCTCTGTCCCCAGTCAGTTGACTCTTTCAAGCATATACTTCTTAATTCCATCCTTCCACCTCTCTCTCGGTTTATCTCTCCCTCTTTGTCCTTCCAGCTCACTCTCGTACACTCTCTTAGTCATTCTCACACTTCCCATACGTTCCACATGGCCGAACCATCTCACAGTGTTTCTTTTCACACTTTTCAGCCCATCTACATCCACACCACTGTCACCACTCTTGTACTTCCTCATTCATCTGTCTATCCCTCCATGTAACTCTGTACACACTTCTCAAGTACTGTAGCTCATTTCCACCCCGCTCACTCTTGGTTTGTGTCTCTCCAACAACGTCCATGCTTCAATCCTGTACGTCAATGTTGGGATTACCACACTATCATGTAAGGACTTCTTTACTTCCATGCTGATTACCATATTTCTTGTTACTGCTTTCAGCGTTCCTACAACCCTCTCCCGCACTTTTTCATCCATACTCCCATCTTTTACTCAACACACTGCCCAAATACTTAAATGAGCTGACATTCTCCATAGCCTGACCATTCAACCTCACCTCACACTCTGTGGCTGCACACCTTTCACATTTGAATTTTTCATCAGTTGGTTGGTGTGCATGGCCTTTAACTTTTTTCAGCACAATATTATACAGAAAATTATACCATAATTCTCTTTAGGCACCCTGGGAGCGTCATCTCTGGAGGATCGTCACGTGGCTGTGGGCGACTTTGATGGTAAAATGGAGATCCTGGATTTAGAGTGTCCTCAACTACCAGTCTACTCGGTCCAGGCTCACAGTCAGATCATCAACGCTATTGACGGAGTGGCCGGACTTAACATAGGAAAGGGTACGTCTTTATTCTCATTTTATCACCTACCAAAGAATTTGTTTTATTTTATGAAGCGCTAGATGTGTGTGAATTTTTATTTATTTGTGTGTTCATTGTTTTCTGTTGTGTTGTCCTTATTCTGGCTCTGTCTTGAGTCAGCCACCCTCCCAAAAAAATAGGAAAAGTGGGGATTGGGCCTGAGTATATAGATAGATAGATAGAAGCGTTATTTCCACATACACTATCGATTTTGATAAGTTCTTTTGCCTTTATCTTGTGTGGTCCCTTCTTTGGTTTGTTTAGTTTGCAAGTTTTACATTATATTTGAGAAACTTGTACAGGTCTCCCTCGATATATGATTGGGTTACCTTCCTGAAAACCCAATTTTAAATAGAAAAATCGGGTAGAATGTAGAGTTCGGGCGTACCGCCCGCCTTGTTTACATTACGAGGAGTGGGGACGGACGCTTGCCATCATGTTCACGTCTATTTTGACTGCAGTGGGATACAATAATATGTTGAGCCCCCCTCACCCCCCCATAACATATTGTCATCATATATATTGCCAGCAGGGGGCAAATAACCGAAAAAATCACCATAAAAATAGACACAAACTTAACCGCGGCGATCGACCTATGTACACATGACTGCATCGTCGTCGGACGCTTGCGATCATGTTCCTGTCTATTTTGACTGCCATTGGATACAATATGTGCCCCCCCCCCCCCCCCCATGACATATTGTCATCATATATATTGCCAGCAGGGGCAAATAACCGAAAAATAATCGCCGTCAAAATAGACGCGAACTTAACCACGGCGATCGACCTATGTAAACATGACAACTGTACGCCCGGACACTACATCCATCCCGAAAAATCATACAGCAAACCCTAAAATTAATGGTGTAAATGGGGATGCGTACTGGGACTAGTCAAACCCCAAACCCCTAAAAACCTATAATAATATCGTAAATTGAGGCATCGGATAGTGAGGGAGACTTGTATGTGTAGTAAGCAAAGGAGCTTGTTTTGCATGACCTACCAAAATTGTCAACTTTGGCAGTGAGTCACTGGAGCAGGTGAACAAATTTGGTACTGGAGATGCAATTTCGACGGAAGGTGGGGCCTAAAATGCCACTCCACTGGAAGGAAAAGGTGTATGGTTCATATATTAGAAGCACAATGACTTATGCTTCAGAAATGTGGCCAGTTATCCTTGGTCTCTGGGTCTTCTGGATGACCTAGATGTGTTATTTTTTTATATATACAGTACTGTATATATTTTTTTTCCCTCCTGTTCGGGCTCAGCTACCCCCAGCTATGTGGTTTGTGCCTGAGTAGATACATACATACATTATTATTATTATTATTGGTACTTTCCAGTACAAAATCAATATTACACCATTGTAGTTGAGGTGTTAATCAGTGTTACCCTCCTGACAGGTGCACCAGAGATAGCTACTGGGAGCCGTGATGGCCTGGTCAAAGTTTGGGACCCCCGACAAAAGGACCGCCCCGTCGTCACCATCGAGCCCAAGGAGGGGGAACAGAAGCGAGACTGCTGGTCCGTCGCCTTCGGTAACGCACACTCCAACGAGGACCGAATACTTTGTGCGGGCTTTGACAACGGTGATGTTAAAATGTTTGACTTGCGCTCTATGGCCATCCAGTGGGAAACCAACCTGAAAAATGGTGTCTGTTCCTTAGAATTTGACCGCAAGGATATAGAGATGAACAAACTCCTGGCTACCACTTTGGAGTCTAGATTTTACGTGTATGATGTACGGACTTTCCACAAAGATCAGGGTTATGCTAGATTGTTGAATAAAGGCCACAAGTCGACCGTATGGTGCGGAAAACACCTGCCACAGAACCGCGAGATCTTTGTAACGACAGGAGGTAATGGTTCGTTGATGTTGTGGAAGTACTTGTACCCCTCGTCCAGATGTAAAAAGATGGACGATGGCTCGGAGGTCGGAGTGGTAGGGGAGGTTAAACCCTTACAGAACGCCACCCTCACCAGTCAGCCAATCACCAGTTTTGATTGGCATTTGGATAAGACTGGCCTGGGTGTGTGCACAGGACTGGACCAGACTGTTAGAGTGGTTATTGTTACTAAGTTAAATATTATGTAGTTTTATTTTAGCAATTATGGTACTCTTTTGTTGACACCTAGCAGAATATTATAGTATTATGTCCAAGAAGTGCCTACTTGTATTTATTCTGAGTATGATACGGCTTTTACCACCAGGCACTCCCTGCTCATGAGCTGGGCTAGGGTGCGTACCCACCGTGCCCTGATGATCAGAGACTTCAGTGAATAGTTGCTAAAGATTGCTAGACCGCACCGTCCACCAACCAATAACACACACTGGCTGGCCCGTGACTCGAACCATCAACCTCACAGTTTGCAGGCGAGTGATCTACCAACCGTGCTGTGGTTTGTGTACTGAGCTTTTAATATTTATGAGAAAACTTGGTGCACGGATGGTTCATGTGATAATCTATCTATCTATCTATCTATCTATCTATCTATCTATCTATCTAAGAGGGTGTACGAGAGCGAGGTGGAGGGACAGAGGGAGAGGTAGACCGAAAGAGAGGTGGAAGGATGGAGTGAGGAAGTATATGAACGAAGGCGGTGCTGGTTGGGGGGAGGGGCGTCGACTGACTGGGGACAGAGATTGCATGGGGGTGGTTTGTTCGTGGCCACCCCTTCGGATCACGCATCAGGCAATAGATAGATAGATTATTATTCCCTATTCGGGCTCTGTCTTGAGTCGGCCACCGGGGGGGGGGGGGGGGGGGGGGGGGGCAAAAAAAAAAGTGGGGATTTGGCCTAAGTATATACAGTACATACTGTACAGTCGCGCTAATAAGTGATGTCTCGGCACCAAGATTGTTTTGATCAATAATTGGTATCAGCAATATCTAAGCTTAATTTCTTCATATCGAGGGAAATATATAAACATGTTCCTACTCTTACCCACCCTATTCAGCATCCGACAGACATTAATACAGCTCAGAGCGAGCCAAACGTAATGACAGCTGGGACATGACTTATTAGCGCCACCGTACATACATACATACATTATTTTTCATGGTCTTGAAGTCTCTGTTTATGAATTTTGAAATTGATCTCCTGTGGAAGTTATGTGCAGATACTTCACAAGTCAATGATGTAACTTACAGCCGTCTGCTAGCTCACTGCAGCGTTACACATAGCGAAAACAGCTCATATATAGCGATTTTAGCCGACCTTTGCACGATCGTTGCATGACAACCAGACGTCGTACAGAGATGATTCAGTGTCATTGGAGAGCTCAATTACTGTACTTTCACGAATACAGTACAGTATTAAGTTCTGGCTCTTGTTTATTCATGAACATATGCAGGGAATGAAGTTCAATTAAGGCCAAAACCCCTGCAATGAAAGAGTTAATAAACAAATAATAGTTGTTGTTTGCTATATATCTAATCTGTGATTAATATTTTTTTTTCTTGCCATACGCCGTAATTCCCGAGAATGAAGATTAGGCGTTTGTCACGAATCGCTAGGTCAAGTTGCTCGGGTTTGACATCTACCAATAAAATTTTGACAAAGAGAATTCGATCCGCTGACCCTTTGATCAGCAGCCGAAGCTCTACTGAGTATGCCACGGCTCGCGATTAATATCTGATGTGATGGAATTAAAACTCCTGACATGAGGTAGCCCGGAACAGGGTTGTCTGGAGCGCTACCTTTCAAATATGAAACTGCACTTTGAGCAATTGGTCTTTAAATTTATGTATGTACGTTTTCTTTATGTGTATAAAAATGACAAAAGGCAAAGCTGCCTGTAACAAGTGCCCCCCCCCCCCCCCCCAAGTTGGAATACTGATACAGTACAGCCAAATTCAAGGTAAGTTAGAGTCAACATGTCTGGACACATGGTGCTGTTAAAATATTTTTTAGGTTTAATGGAAGTGATAAAAGGGTAGAACTACAGAATAATAATTCAAGAAAATGTAACAAACCAATAAATGCCATCTTTGTCGTCACTTCACACACTTTTTTATATGATTGTTATCCTCGATTTCTTTGTTGTTGTTGTCGTTCTCTAGGCTGTCTGGTCGAACAGCCCCGAGTCCCTAAGGGAGGCCATGACCGAGATCGGGCTTTCCCACAGGGCTCTCAAGAGTGTAGATTATGTTGTTGGCATAAGTGATTGTGTGGAATGCAGTCTTCTATGATGTGTTTAATAATATGGGGTGCTATGTTACATCCTGGACAGGTGTCGATGACTGAGTCATCCAGTCTCTTCTGATAGCTCAGAAGACCTGGATGGTGCCCACATCTCAGTCTGGCCAGGTGGACTCTGTCTTCGCGAGGAAGGGAGGACTCAGAAGGCTGGATTTCGGTAGATCGTGCATACAGTTGCATGTTGTCTATGAGTGATTGGATGGAACGGCGAGAGATATGAGTATGGATGTGCTTCTGGAAGCTGGTTTGGGGTGGGCAGGGAGGGAGAGAAGACAGTATTTGTGTGTGATACCGTGTGCTGGGTGTCGTTTTGATATTCCTTGGTGTCTGTGGGTGTGCTGCCATGTAGTGTAGTGGGTGGTTTTGGTTTGTGGAGGCTGCAGCCAGGAATTGAGTGCCTCTCATGATCAGGTGGTCTTTGACTTTGAGGACTTTGGTTTCTTGATGTAGGTGATCTGTATGTGTAGTAGCTATGCAGACTGATGATTTTTAGGGCTTTGTTTTGAATAGTCTGCAAGGTCCTGTGATGTGTTTCAGCTAGGTTAGAAGCCCAGGCAGGGCTTACATATTCCATCACTGATCTTATGTATTGTTTGTAAACTATGGTGGTAGTTTCTTTGTTGTGTCCAAATATTGTGTGCGCAAGTGACCTGAGGGCGTTAAGTCTGGGTGTCAGTTTATTTTTATGTTTGTGATATGTTGTTTGAATGTCATTAGAGTATCCTATGTTACTCGTAGGATTTTGTGTGTGTGTGTGTGTGTATTAAGGGGGTGTTGTTTATGGTGAGGAGTAGTGCGTTTCTGTATTCAGCTGTCCAGCTTGTGAGGAGGGTTGCAGTGGATTTGGCTGGGGCTAATTTGAGTGTTTGTAGTGCACCAGTAATTTCTATTTCTATTTCTTTGTTATTTTGACTTATTTGGTTTGAACATGTAGAGAGAATGGATGATCAGAACTGGGTGAAGAAATGCCGGACTGTGAACGTGGGGGTAGACTTAGAAAGACGTGGCATCATTTACTCTGGTCCGATCTCAAAATAAAGAACTTTACAACAGAGGCAGCCCTCGACAGGGTCGCCTGAAATGCCGCCATTTAAGATGTTAGACTGTAACCACACTGTGGACGAAGCAGTCTTTAAACTTGTATGTATGTATCTCCCTATTAAAGAACAGAAATAATTATTATTTGGTTATGTTTGTGTTCGATTGTGTTCTTTTATTATATGTACACCCTATGTGGTGGATTGTGTTCTTTTATTTAATAATTTTCATTTTAGTAAGCGTTGTTTCCACATAGCGATTTTGATAATTTAATTTGACTTTATATTGTCCTTGTCCCAATTTTGGTTTGTTTAGTTTGCAAGTTTTACATTTTAATTTATAAATTATTATTTTACTTAAGCGTTGTTTCACATAGCGATTTCGGTTAGTTATTTTGTCTTTTTACTGTGTTCATATATGTTTTGGTTTGTTTATTTTGCAAGTTTTACATTATAATATTTTCCCAATTGTTTCATGCCTCATTGAGTACAGATGAGGAAAGAATGTTTTTTTTTTTTTTTTTTTTTTTTTTTACTTTTTATAATACCTTTGTGTCTTTATTTGGTTTGTATATATTGCAAGTTATATATAATACTGTAATTTGTAATGAGTTGGTGGGATAATTATTTTGTTAAATTTGACCACGTCAGAAATTAATCATATTTAATACAGGCCAAACTACAATAACCTCAGTTTGTTAATAAGGGAGTTTAGCTGGAAAACACAACATACAATAACACACCGTTTATCCAAAATTCGTACTTTACATCCAAAATTCTCAGTTAACCATCAACAGTCAGACTTATTTTGGGATGGATGTAGATTCCGGGCGTATGGTCGTCATTGTTTACATAGGACGATCGCCGCGGTTAACTTCGCGTCTATTTTGATGGCGATTTTTTTTCTCGGTTAGTTGCCCCCTGCTGGCAATATATATGATGATGACAATACGTCATGGGGGTGGGGTGAGGGGGGGGCAAAGCCCCCCTCAACATATTGTATCCAAAGGCAGTCAAAATAGACGGGAACATGATGGCAAGCGTCCGACGCCGCTCCGCGTAGTGTAAACAAGGCTGGCGGTACGCCCGAACTCTACATTCTACCCCTTTTTTCTTATTTCAAAGAATCAAAGAGAATCGGGATCCATCCGAAATTTCAAACTCCCGCCTGGTGAAATTTATGGTTCATCCGCCAGATGTCATACTAGGTAGCTTCCTCATTCCGCTTTTGTTTCCATATCGAGCGTTGGTTGTGCTTAGCGTCTGAAATTGTATCACTGAATGTCTGTATAATGGTGCCTCCGAAAACACCCACGGCATCAGGAACGAAGAGCAAGAGATTTTTTCTTACGCTTACGCAGAAAATAGAGATATGTAAGAAGATGGAAGCTGGTCTTAGCAGGGCTGTTTTATTGCACGAATACAACACTGGTTCTACGACTGTATGACAGGCTGTTCGCAGGATCCCCTCAACTTATTCTGTATCCCATGGCAAACGGTTATGGCCAAATACAGCTTATTTTTCTCATTTTATCCTCTAACTCCTCATTTTCCCTGATCTTCATAGCCCTCCCCACTAGTGAAGTTTTAGATTGTTGGATAATGGGTAAATACTAATTTCAGTTTGTCAGTATAAGAGAACACTGTAGCTGAAAGAAAAACATAAAAAAGAAAAGAAATAGTTGCTGAAATCACTGTCGGCCAGTCCTCACCCAGTAGAGAAGCCTTTTGTTGTATCAGAATAGCCTATATCACGTTTCTTGAACACGTGACATAACAATATTAGGACAATATGTATTTTAGGTCACGTATGGGATATAATTTTCTAAGTGTTTTCTATACCAAGAAGTATTTCACCGCTGTACATGTCTTTACCGCTGCAAATTAAATTATGTTGCATTAGAATTTGTAGGTTAAACATGGTTGGAAGTAAAAATGGCGGCTATCTTGGATCAGCTGAGAAATGATATTTTTCACTTTTTCACCTTAAATGGAGTGAAGTGTCATAATCGTAAAACTAATAAGGTTATTAGTTATACAAATATTACCCTCTGGATTGATTTTTGGATGGCATATACCTTTTATTCAATACAGTAGTAGGCCTATATAAAGTTCCATTCCTATATTAGTTTCCAGATATAGGCCTATGCTTACATAATTAAAAGCAGGTTAGGTCCTCGAATTTTTATGAGTGACTGTACGCCATTCTGGTATATAATTATCAAACGACGAGTGATACTGTAATTTCGAGTATGTGGATTTCGACCCAAATGCCAAACTACCGCTATATATCCTAAATACTAAACTCAGCTAACCTGGCACAAATCCTGACCCCTTAGCATCTTATAGCTTAAAAATCAAGAGACAATCGAGCTGGCAATTATATTATACTGTAAGGGTAGACCAGTTAAATAGATGTGTGGATTCCCATATGGGTGTGAATAGGAACTGCCTCATGTGGGCCGCATGGCCATATGCAGTTTCCCGCGATCTCATTACCTTATGTTCTTATGTAATTGGGGTTGGGTGTGACAGGGATCTGCCTTGTGTGGGCCGATCGGCTTTTTGCGGACTCCCAGTTTCTTATGTTTTTATGTTAAATTACAGCCTGTTTACTATAGCCGTTTCTGATATATAAATTAAGAAGCTATGGATCAAAATTAAAGTTAGCTGACACCAGGTAACTGTCTTGATAGCGTAATGCATAAGTGCGCGGAATATCGGTGTGAGTGTCCTAGGTTCGAGTCCTTGGAGTGCCACATGTATTTGTTGATTTCATTAATTGAATTTAGAAGTGAAGTTGGTTGGTGAAAAAATATAATATGTATTGCCGAATGTATATTATGGGTATGCATGTATTTGAGTGCAAAAGAGAGGCTAATGGTAAACTAGCATGGCGGAGAACAGGTGATCTGTTACCATAGGAACTCGACCCACGTGACTTCACCTCACCTCAGCCAGCTGGACTCAGGGTTACCAAATCTAGTCCGCTAGATAGTAAATACAGGCCGAAAATCGCTAGAATGATGCCACAATCTCTAGAATAGCGCTCTAAAATGGCTCAAATATCCAGAATATCGCTAGAATATAGCTCTAAAATGGTTCAAATCCATGCTGCTAGATGTAAAAAAAAATTGCCGCTAAATCGAAGTAAATATCTCAAGATCTAGCAGGAAAGTAGCTAGATTGGCAACACCAGCTCTAGCCTCGTACAGTCGTACTGGGCCATTCACTCATTCAGTCAGTGTTCGTTCCTCCGGCGTAGTGAGACGTTGCCCTCCGCCGTCGGGCTAGCGGGAGCATGGGGTCTTTACTTTTACGTACGGATTTATTGGGCTTTGGTTAGTGAAATTATATAAGTGAAAAGTGTGCGCCGCGGGGCTGATATTAAAAGTGAGGCTCAACCTTTGTGTTATTCGTGCTTTGAAAATTAGGCTAAAGTACCGGTAGAGAGTGAATAGTGCACGTGTTTATAACCTATACATCTCAGTAATTAGTGATTGAGAACATATTTTAACAATTACCATATATTTACTAGTGAAGTGTAAATATGCATAACGAATACCATAGCTGGATCCATAGATAATGTTACTAATTATGTAGGGAGAACATATTTAATGGAGATGAAACGCAGGTGGCAAAGTGTAGTGATTTAAAATGAATGTTCAGTGTTCTAATCCGAGTTTGATTTAATAAAGTGGCAATGAAGTGTGCGAATATATAAGTGGATAAATGAGGCTCAATTGGTGTAAATGATATGCTAAGTGAGCTAGGAGTGATCGTGTTAAGTGGTAAATATCCATCAAAGCTGCCGGCTCAACAAGCAAGCATTATGGTGGAGGAGGACGTGACAGCAGACGACATAATTAAGGTAAGACCACGTGGACTCCCGACAGTATAGCCTAGCCTCATATTCTGTTTTATGTATATATAGCCTAGGCCTAGCCTATTTTGTTTTCATCTGACGGTAAATCGAAAAGTTCCCATTAAGATTTCTCCATTAATTTGAAGATTCTGTAGTCAAATATGGTGTTAATTATATAAACTTGGTCTTAATAATTATGATGCAGTCATAGTAGATTAATATTTTCCCATCAAGTATCGATAAATCGCTACTAAGGGATTCTATTTAGGCTACCATCAGCTGAAATAGAACAGACTAGGCCTAGCCTATAGTTCATCGCCTGATGGGGGTGAAGAAAAATTGTTCCAGGTAATCTCAGGCGTTTTTTTTTTTTTTTTTTTTCTCGATGTAGCCTAAAGGTTGGCGCCGTTTGTACTGTCATTAGGCCTATAATGTCAAATGTTCTATGGCCTATATATATATGGTACCGGACTACCGGTAGACTAACACGGGCAGCTATTATTTTGAGACTACAGTAGGCCTAGGCGTACAATAGCTATCCTTTAAGTTCAAAGATATACGGTAGGTTATTGGATCTTTGTTTTTTTTAATTATATTCTAGCTAGGCTAGGCCTATATTTAGACGATTTTGTGCAGCTCGCCCTGAAAATAATCGACACATGAAAGGAGTGAAACGTCTTAAATCGTCAAACTAATGGGGTGAAAAAGACCTTCGGACCAGAGAGAGTGGAGACTCGTGCTAACAGAGACACACGACCCGCGGGACAAAAAAAAGGTGGTGTCAATATTAACTCTGGGATAGGTTCACTTCCGGTAAAACAATGGTCCACAAGTAAAACAGAAAACACACCCTTTTATCCCGCTTTCACCCAAAATTGTAATTGTTTTCCAATTGTTTGTGTTATGTTTACCGTTCACACATTATCGTACTCATACTCTCTGTTTTACCCTTATCACACTTTAACTGTCTTGATAGCGTAATGGTTAGTGCGTGGGATATCCGTGTGAGTATCCTAGGTTTGTATCCTTGAAGTACGGTACGGTACCGGTACCGCAAGTACCGGTATTCATTCGTTTAATTGATTTAATTAATTAGGGTTTATTGGTAAGTTAATTTGTGGGTTGGTTATTATTTAGTTTAATTGATTTCATTAATTAGGGTTTATTGGGAAGTTAATTTGTGGGTTCGTTATTAGGCCCTAGGCTATATGAATTATTACACATTAGCCTATTCATATATTCTGTTTTACCGATCTCACTTTGTCACACATTACCGGCATCCTCGATTACACATTGCTCATAATATGTACTCTCTGTTTTACCTATCTCATATTATCGCACATTCCTCATACTCTGTTTTACCGATCTCACATTAACACTCATTACTAATTTACTCATATATATACCCTCTGTTTTACCGGTACCTGGAACTCTCGTCGACCGGAACTCTCGTCGACGGCGACGAGTGTTCCAATTTTCGCCGTCGACGAGTGTTCCAATTAAGTGGTGTTTTTTCGGGGAGACATCCTTTTCAACTGTCCCCTCTATTGTATTTGTTTTATATATATTATATATATATATATATATAATATATATATATATATATATATAATTATATATATATATATATATATATTTATATTTTTTTTTTTTTTTTTTGTTTTTTTTTTTTTGAGACAGGCCTATAGCCTAATTCATAAATTATAAACAATTTACAAGATATGTTCCGTAGGCTATTTGTATTATATATTTAGTCGTATTTTTCATACATACACAAAAATCAAACCAAAGACGAATCGTTTATTTTGTCGTTATTAGTGTAGACTATATGTAAAGAAGAAATTGTGGTGTATAGTTCAAATTATGTCTTTGGAAGTGATAAAATGGCCAACACATTGCTCTTTCACACTTGTTGAGGTTGTTGTGCCACCCCTCCACATCATTGTTAGTTCGTACTGTCTGTCCGAATACAGACCATTGGTCTGGAGTGAAGTGGAGTCCAACCCCCGGCCCCATGGCTTGGAGTAATCCAGGTGGTCTCAAAGTACTCTAACAACTGATGTAGACCATCAGGGTGACTGGGCAAGACCAGGCTATGTCATTTGCTTGCATTCCTTTTTCTTAAAGCTTCACCAAAACTTCTATATATAATACCATTATTATATATTATTGATATAGGCCTATATGTATTATACCTTTATACCTTAGTGGAAACTAAGAAGAAATCAAATAAAAAACAAAACAATCCAGACGAATAAAACTATAAACAATAAAAGGGAGGTGCTTTTGTAAAGGCATTCGTTCAAATTGGCATTCACTCACAATCCTTCTATCGAATCAGTTACCACTACATAACGAACCACTTACCTACACAACCCCTTCCTTCTATCGAATCAGTTACCACTACATAACGAACCACTTACCTACACAACCCCTTTACTTAAGCTTCACCATAACTTCTAATTATAGTTTATATAATTATAGGCTAAATATATATTTTTAAACTTTATTGTTTCTTTTCAACGTTTTTTTTTGTAAGTGGACCTGTTGACGAGTGTTCCATGTCGTCGACGAGAGTTCTAGGTTCGCGCTTCGACGAGAATTCCGGTCGACGAGAGTTCCATAATTCTTTTACCTATCTCACATTATCACACATTATCCTGTAGGCTACGGTACAGGTATCATAGTACCGGTAATTATACCCTCTGTTTTTACTTGTCTGTCATTTAGGCTATATCGACTTCTGTGTACCGGTTACCGGTACGGTAGTTTCTATTTCTCGATCTCCATGTAGTTTTTGTTTATAGGCCTATAAGAGAAGACTTAAGATTAATTTACTAAATAAATAATGAACTCTGAATAGTTTTTTTTTTCGTGGTATGAACGCAATTATACTTATGTAAAATCACTACTATGAACTACTGCATTTAGGCTACGGTACCGGTACTTTTTTTTTTATTACTGGGGTGTTATATACCGGTATATATTTTTGTATCTATCTTTATGAATATGTGTGTAATTTATGAACAAATCAGGACCCATATGCCGCAGAAAATTATCTGTAATACTAATTTGTGACCATAAACTTTTGGATTACTCTCTCTCTCTCTCACCTGAACTTCACCACTTGTAGGCACTAGGAAGTGATCGTATAGCCGAAGCAATACCGTACCGGTACTCGAATATATAATTCTATAATTCCATATTCACCCATTTAATACCGGGGACATCCTCTTAATTATATTCTGGCAACTATTGAATGATTATATTCAGCTAAGGAAGGACGTCTACCGATTAAAATACTACAGAATATCTCAATTAATATTTTTAGCTACCGGTACCATATATCCTTCCTAACCTTCGTAAAATCGTATACCTGTACATGTAGCTGAAATCTAATGAAGACGTCACCGGTACTGTACCGGTATGGGTTAAACCAAAGGCAGCAGTTTGAGTGTAATATGATGGAATTTAGTATTTACTTACATGACAAAACAAGAAGCAAGAATAATTACCTTTCTATTTACCCCAATATCAAAATATTTGTTCCATTGGCTTATCTATTTTGTCTTTATTAATTGTGTACGCTATTGCTTTGGTTTGTAAGTTTTATCTTTTTATCTTTAAATCTTTCATGTTGCATACTAACTTGTCATTGTCATATACTGACTTTCTGCAAGCCTCGACTAGGCCTAAACCACCATTTCTAAACTCTTAGAGTTTTGTGTCAGCCGTTTCAATTTACCTTTGTTCTACCTTGTTCGCTGAATCATTGTTACAGCACGTAGCCTAGGCTAGATACGGTAACTGTTCCACTTGCTTCATCCGATTCACCTTACACCTCAATCGTCCCACCCAAGTCCCACCCTACCATTCATTCAACCGTAACCCCCCCCCCTCACACTCTTTTACACTCACTCTCACTCACTCTCACTCACTCACTCTCACTCACTCATATTCTCTCACTCACTCACTCTCACTCTCAGGTGAAAACGGTATATATATATATATATATATATATATATATCAATCCCTTCCACCCGTATTAGGCTTAGACCAATGATGTTATCAGATTGGTAGGAGAGAGGGGGCGAATACGGGATGAGATCACTAATATAGACTATCCTATCTCGCTTTATTATCTCTCACTCTTTCTTTCTCTCTCTCACTCTTTCTTTCTCACTTTCTCTCTCTCTCTCACTCTTTCTTTCTCACTTTCTTTCTCTTTCTCTCTCTCTCTCTTTCTTTCTCTCTCTCTCTCTCTCTCACTCTTTCTTTCTCTCTCTCTCTCTCACTCACTCACTCACTCACTCACTATCTATTTATCTAAGTCTTTCTCACTCACTCAATCTCTCTCACTCAGTTAATCTCGCTCTCTCTATATATCTATCTGTCTGTCTCTCTCTCTTTCAGGTGAAAACGGTATATATCAAGGCTTAGACCAATGATGTTATCAGATTGGTAGGAGAGGGGGCGAATACGGGATGAGATCACTAATATAGACTACTCGCTGTATTCTCTCTCTCTCTCTCTCTCTCTCTCTCTCTCTCTCTCTCTCTCTCTCTCTCTCTCTCTCTCTCTCTCTCTCTCTCTCTCTCTCTCTCTCTCTCTCTCTACGGTATTTACCTAAATCTTTCTCACTCAGTCTATCTCGCTCTCTATATATCTATCTATGTCTCTCACTCTCTCAGGTGAAAACGGCATATATCAATCCCTTCCACCCGTATTAGGCTTAGACCAATGATGTTATCAGATTGGTAGGAGAGAGGGGGCGAATACGGGATGAGATAACTAATATAGACTATCCTATCTCGCTTTATTCTCTCTCTCTCTCTCTCTCTCTCTCACATCAGACTGGTAGGGGGGGGGGGGGGGGCCCAAAATGCGATGACGAATACGGGATGATGTCACGAGGTCACTAATATAGACTACGGTATCTCGCATTATTATCTGTGACTTATGTAGATAAATTATGTCTTTGGAAGTGATAAAATTACCAAAACAAGGCTATTTCAAATTAATGTTCTTGTATTCCTTCTCATATTCAAGTCTCCAAATAAAATTACTCCGGTTTGACATCCTGCACGGTTTCTGTCGCTGGGATGGTACCGGTACTCTCGTTTACTGGGATCGGAAGGATGTGGGATAAATTCTTCATCAGTGAACAGTTATCTACACCTTAATTTCCTAGAGCGTTGCAAACTCTGCGGAAAACCCCGATGTGGGGGTAATGGAATCGAACTTTGCATTCTGATCAAAGAACCTGACAAGTGAGGCAGCCTTTAACAGGGTTGCCTGGAACGCCGCCATTACGACGTAAGACCAGAACAGCGTTTTGTGTGGAGCACTCGGTCTTTAAATTTATGTATTTAGCCTATATACCGTATGTATAGAGGGTTCTGTAAGTGAGACGACAAGTTTATATTATAACTACCGGTATGTCCTCAGTCGAGCGACACACAAAGTACCGTACGGTACGGTACACAAAAGTAGCCCTAATGTTGTTGCTAACGTCATCTTGAACATCTATCTATCCCCCCAGCATTCCCCAGCCATGAATAATGTGTGCTAGGAGGTGGGGAGGGAACGAGGAAGGAATATAAAAAGTACAACAGGATGCCAGACTTAGATTATTCCGGGAAGCGAGTGTAACCAAGTGGCTAGTTTTTTGTCCAATGCTTAACTCTTCTTTACACCGTGACTTTCTTGCTCGGGTATCCATTTTTGTGGGGGTCAGGTTTTATTGTTTGATCTTAGACCTCTTTCAGGATTTATTGTTGTTGTTTTTGTTGTCGTTCCCTAGGCTGCCTGGCCGAACAGCCCAGAGTCCCTAAGGAAGGCCATGGCCTCGGTCGGGCTTTCCCACAGAGCTCTCAAGGAGTGTAGATTATGTTGTTGGCGTAATTGATTGTGTGGAATGCAGTCTACTACGATGTGTTTAATAGTATGGGGTGCTGTGTTACATCCTGCCGATGATCCTGGGCAGGTGTCGTCGACGGAGTCATCCAGTCTCTTCTGATAGCTCAGAAGAGCTGGAAGGTGCCCACATCTCAGCCTGGCCAGGTGGACTCTGTCCTCGCGAGGAAGGGAGGACTCAGAAGGATGGATTTCGGGAGGTCGTGCCTGCAGCTGCGTGTTGTCGTTGAGTGATTGGATGGAACGGCGAGAGATATGACTAGGGATGTGCTTCTGGAAGCTGGTTTGGGGTGGGCAGGGAGGGAGATGACAGTATTTGTGTGTGATATCGTATGCTGTGTGTTTTGGTTTATTGATTTATCTTGGGTACGGTATCATTCTTGCTCGGGTAGCCTACTCATATGTGTGGGGCTCATGGTTTACTGTTTTATGCTTTGGTCGTTTGAATTGGACCGACGAATGATTTGAAAGGAGAGAGAGAGAGAGAGAGATTATGACGTGAGGATTTAAACTTAAAGGTGGGTGTGCATGCTATTATTTTCCTCCACAAGCATTACCGGCAGTGTGCACTATAGCTTTTGGTGCAATATTTTCTGCTACAATGGCTTAATTATTAATATAATGGCCAAAATAGGATATGGGTGACACTTTTCTGGATTCGGAGTTTAAGCGCTCTGATGACGTATGCCCAGGAACACAACTAGCTCTTCTGACAGGTGGAAATGGAGGATAGTGACAGTAGTTCCGATTCGTTTGCCAATACTGAGGGTGATAACCGTGATTATGGCAAAGAACCTCAAGTGATGAATATTGGTGGTGTCCAGGCTTATATGTATGAACCTGTAGGACGAGATCCAGCAGCAGGAGAGGAGGGAGAAGCAGCTGTGATTACCGCCCGCCTTGTTTACACTACTCGGAGCCGCGGCGGACGCTAGCGATCATGTCCCCGTCTATTTTGACTGCATTTGGATACAATAATGAAAGCCCGCCCCTCACGCCTCCATGACTTATTGTCATCATCATAATTATACATTGCCAACAGGGTGCAAATAACAGAAAAAAATCGCCGTAAAAATAGACGGGAACTTAAATCGCGGCGATCGATTTTTTTTGTTTGTTTTTTTTTTTAAAGCCTAGTTGCTAGTAGTTGAATTTCAGCCAATATTTGTGTTTAGCCTAGGTTAGGCCTATATCCATCGACACTGACTATAATTTGGGCTAGGCTTAAGTTAGCCCATATTATCCACTCTCCTGACTCCTGAAATTGGCAAGCACGTTTGGGGGATGGTGGGGGGAAGGTAGAAGGGTAATTGACTCATGTTACAAATATGGAGCCGATTGGTGAGGTAGTTTCGCCACCACGGATTTTCATTTTTTTATGTGATGATCTACGGATAGGCTGGAAGTGGGTGGTGGGAGGAAGTTGGGGTTGTGGTGGGGGAGAAGACAGAAGGGTAGGGGACTTGTCACACAAATATGGAACCAATTGGTGCAGTCGTTTCGCCGCCACATATTTCCCTCTTTTTCCTTTCTGATGGCCTGATCGGGTGACCCATGGTCGGCGAGTGGATTGGGGGAGGGGGTTGGGGTGGTGGTAGCAAGACGCCAGAAGGGTAAGGTGGGGTAGAAATATGAAAGCTATAGGTGCAGTCGTTTCGCTGCTACGATTTTTTTTTCGGCGAGTCCGTATATATACGGACCTGGCACTGGGCGTGACAAGACCCCAGTCCGTATAGGCAATCAGCAGGTGCATCTAGCCATACCCATACTCCACTGCACTTTATTGTCAAAGCATTCATCACGAAAATGTCCATTGCATATGAAGCTTGTTTTGGGCTTTGCCTCCCACACTCTGGTTCTTTGTATAAACTTCACCCATTTGTTACAATGGTATGGATCACTTGGAAACTTGTGTAGTGCTATGTTTGGTCCAGGGATGTTGCTACACCCGAAAACAGCACACCTATTCACCATTTTTGCTATACTTGCTGATGTTTACTTCCCAAATGTTTGCCTGGGCGTACGTCACATCCTCACGTGAGTACTAGTTGCAAGGGGTCGCAATTAAATATCTATTTTTTATTTGTTCTCTAATATTGAAGATTAGTTTTGACAAAGGAGTAGTCAGGTTGATTACTGGAGATCTAAACATCTCTTTAAATACATTATAAATTAATTTTAATTTCGGACGCCCCACCACCGTTAACATAGAAAACCATCCTTTTCCCTTATTTACGATGCCAATAATGAAATATGAGTCTGAATATGAGATTAATCATAATGCCGGTACCTTTGATAGGCCTAAATCATCAATGGAAAAACTGCAATAATAAGTACGGTACGGTGGCTCTAATAAGTCATGTTTCAGCTGTCATTACGTTTGGCTCGCTGTGCTGTATTAATGTCTGTCAGATGTTGAATAGGGTGGGTAAGTGTAGGAACATGTTTGTATATCTCATTCAAAAAGAAGAAATCATGTGTAAATATTGTCGATACCAATTATTGATCAAAACATAATTGGTGCCGAGACATTACTTATTAGGCCGAATGTACCGTACATATTGATTAACATACATAGGTAATATATTAATACAAAAAATCGAGAAGTGTCTGTAGTTCTTTCAGACACAACGGACATAGGCCTACCTAGTCCAGAATTGTATTATGTTAATGGAAGGACCTATGATGGTCTAAAGTAGCCTAAATATGCCTTTTATGGCTGCTCTGACGTGGATGGATGTCCTAGAATGAATTTATGGATGAATCATGAATGTGTCTTGGAACTTGTAAACCATTCAGTGGGGTATGTTTAACGGTAATTGATGTTTTATTATTCTTTTATCATATATAGCCTAGTAATTATACATACGGTACCGGGTACATCGTCTTTCAATAATCATTATTATTACCGGTACATATTAAGGGGATATGGGTTTTTTTTGGGGGGGGGGGGGTTTATTACCGGTACATTTATTTTTAAATTTCTTAGTTTCCTCGCTAGACTTCCATCAAGCTTAGACAAACACCCCGTAGACCCCCCTTTAAGATAAATTTGTACATTTTTCGGTAGAAAAATGTCCCGGCACAAGCCCCAGCAGAATTAGGAGAGTTGCTTGCTATGCAGTAATTAATTAAATTTCTTATGCAACTGTTGAATAAAATGCTATAGGCCTACCGTTACTCTAAATAATGCAATTTTAAGATAGACTGTGTTTATACTATCGGTACCGTGCATTAGTTCGGGAGTTGGAAGGTTATTACTGAGAAGCCAAAAATAACAGAGGAATCAATGCTATTCAGTCGGTTTGGGAATGTCAAGGTCAGAGGAATGTGGGGGATCTAGGTATTTAGGAGTTATTAATTACCGGTACCCTCGTATTTATGAAGGTTTAGGGCCTTGTATAAGTGAGGTTTAATCAATCTCGAAATGGGGCTGTTTTATTTTATTTTTTTGCTAATAAGGTCGTTATTTTATCTAGCCTATTATATTTTTCATTAATACCGGTATTTGTTTTAGGGAGGGGTGGAAGAGAAGGGATAGAGGGGGATGGAAGGAAGTGAGGGATGCGAGAAATATAAAGGAAGTGAGGATAATGGAAAGGTTATGTCAGGATAGATGGGAGGGAGGGAAGGGGAGAGAGGGATGGAACGGGAGGGAGGGAGGAAGGAAGGGATGTCAGGGAAGGGAGGGTAGAGTACAAAGGAAATCAAGCAACAACAGGTCTAGTGACCCTTCTAGGTTGCTTGTCCTCCAAAACACTGAGGATCAAGTGTCCAAACAGTGGTTTAGAGTGGGTAAGGGAACATTGGAAAGGGAATTACTGCCCTGGAACTAATGTCCGTGGCAGGATTAGGAAGTTAGTAGGGGACAGATGGGTTAGTTACTGAGGGGGGGATAAAATAAAGTTATTCATTTACAAACGCAGTCAGTCGCGGGTTTGATGGGAGATATTTGTCTAGGCGGAGTTTAAATGAATCAACGGTGATGCAGTCTATATAGAGAGGGGGAAGGGGAGGATGGGAGAAATATACAGGAAGTGAGGATAATGGAAAGGTTATGACAGGATAGATGGGAGGGAGGCGAGAAATATAAAGGAAGTGAGGATAATAGAAAGGTTATATCAGGATAGAGGGAAGGGAGGACCAGGTAAGAACAGTGTTGCCATTTTTACAACGACAAAACCCGCCCAATAGCCAGAAACATAGCCCAATATCTCTGTATATGCTATTGTTTGTAACGTTATTGACAGGGTTACATTCTGTATTATAGCATCGTTTTGTGTTTTATTTTGTGATTATAGTGGCTGAAAAGCACCGTTAAGTCTTCAATCTTAGACATTTTTCCACAACTACCGGTACTTTTCGTAACTATATTCAACCGACTTCTGGAATGGAGAGTGGAAGAAAGGGAGCTGCCTGGTCGCAGTGGAGCCCCAGCTCAACTGTGTCACTAACGGACGGAATACAACAAAGTGTAAGTGAGTTTGATTAAATCTGACGGTAAATTGAATCCCTTAACAACTGATTTCTAGATAACTACGGCAATGGAAACTAGAAACTACGGTCTCTGCATCATATTAAGACTAAGTTTATATAATTAGCATCATTATTTCACTACAAAATCTCCAAAGTAACAGAGATGTTGATGGGAACTTTACAATTTACCGTCAGTTGAAACAGAGTACCGTATAGCCCAATAGTGCGAGAAACTCGTGACCTTGGCAACTCTGGGTAGGAAGGACAATGGGAGGGGCAGTGTAAGTGTTGTCAATTTAGCTATTTTCTGCTAGATTTAGAGATATTTACTTCGATCTAGGGGCAATTTTTTACATCTATCAGCACGAATTCTAGCGATATTTTGGATATTTGATTCAGTTTAGAGCGATATTATACGATTTTGGCATTATTCTAGCGATTTTCGGCGTTTGTTTATTATCTAGCGGGCTTGATTTGGTAACCCTGGGCAGTGTGGTCTTGACAGGACAGGGAGGGAAGTGGAGGAGGCAGGTAAGGTGTCCTGGGGGTGTTTGGGTCTTTTGGATCTTCTTCACTCACACTCAGTGTGCTACAAGACCTTGAAGGGATAGGTGCGTATCTTGCTCCTGGGCCACCGTCTTCACTGGGATATTACGACATTCGCTACGAGACACAGTGTTACACTCACGTCATACACTAATATATTATGTACCTCAATTATCTCATCCCTCTGTCATCAACACGCTCAGTAAATTAGAGGCTCGCTATCGATCGCCAGGGAAAATGGACACATAATGGGCATGAAAGGTCTTAATATTGATACAAAAATTAGGCGAAAGGTCTCAAAATCGCCAAACTAACGGAACGAAAGTCTTTAAAAAAAATCAAAACTAATATGCTAAACATGGGGGAGAAGGGGGTCCAGAAAAAGCGAGTAGTACCCCCTTAAGAATATGGCTGTCTGTTTTACACCCTCGTCATACACTAATGTATTCTGTACCTCAATTCTTTCATCAACACGTTTAGTAAATAATCAAGGTGTCAAACCGGAGCAATTTTGACACCTTGGCATGTACGATCACCCATTCAGTACGGTACCAGGGACATCCTTTTTATCATATTCTGGCAACTACTAGACTATTATATTCAGCGTGGGAAGGACGTCTAGCAATAATAAGGCTTCAAATTATCTCAACCAATATTTTTAACTACCGGTACCATAGATCCTTCCTAAGCTGAATTATATCGTCAAAATATAGCTAGAATTAAACCTGGCACACGTCGCTGGTATTCAAAAGGATAAAAAGTGAAATCCATGAAAGCGCAGTGACTACCGGTACTTAATTAATATAAAACTTAACGATTAACTGTGGAATTGTGTTTGATTGTTGAAGATAACGAAACGAATATAAATTATAGATAAATAATGCTAAGCTGAAAACCAGAGTGAAAACTAGAGCTAAATAACAAACACATATTTCCCAAGTTGTGTGTGTGTGTATAAGTGATTATATATACAGTATATGTGTGTGTGAAAGCGTGTACCGGTACAGTACATAGGATTATGTCAATGCCTCCCGGAAAAATGAAATGTGTCTTATCATTCGACTAAAGTGCCGTGCATGTATCAATCGTAGAAGATAGTGTAGACTGCGTAGTACAGATGAGTAGCGAGTCTCCTTTCTTTTAACCCTGAAGGCAGAAATTAGCCTACTGGTACCTTACAAAAAACGCTGCTCCCTCGGCAAACATTGACAAATATCGACAATGGGAAGAAAGTAGATATAGTGTGGGTGACGAGTAATGTGGGTGTGTGGGGGGAAGGAGTGGAGGTATGGATGTGAACGGAAACAACACCTGAGCAGAACACCTGACTGCACCCTTTGTTGTTGTTGTTGTGGTGCTGGTGGTGATTAAGGTTTAGGGAAATATATATAATTATATACATAAATATATCTATATCGATCTATCAAGCATGTAGAATGAATACCCGGTACCGGTAGGCTAAATGAATAAATCATATAAGTTATAATAAGGCGTGGGAGTAGTCTCTCTCTCTCTCTGTAATGAAAATATGAATAGTCTCCTCATACGATTGCACTAGTTCTGTAGTGCTATTATTTACAACCTGTCAATTAATAATTCAGTCACTACAAGCTTGCTTGCTTTTTTTTTTTTGTTTTTTTTTTTTAATACAGACCATGTGACAATTAAATGAGGAAACTATAATAACACATCTGAATAATGCCAACCTGACTTATAAACACAAATATGAATGTAACCAGACGACGATGCTGTTGTTTCATTGGAATAATGGCTCTTTGAGCAGTACCGGTATGTATCGCCTTACTATAGTGGTTGTCCCCTCACAGGATGGGGGGCGCTGCTCAATAAACTCGCCCCTCGGGGCAAAATCAAAATCAATCTCTCTCTCTCTCTCTCTCTCTCTCTCTCTCTCTCTCTATATATATATATATATATATATATATATATATATATATATCTATATATATATATATATATATATTATATATATCTATATATATATATATATATATATATTATATACCGGTAGCCTACAGTATATTAGAGAGAGAGAGAGGGGGGGGGGGGATAAGGGAGTGGCAGGTAGAAAGGACAGAAAGGAGGGAGTGAGGGTAAGTTTCTGTGCGGTGATTGATGGCAGGTGAGGTGGTGGTGAATAATAATAATAATAATAAAGTTTATTTCCACCGATAGTGGTTATTCTTCTTACATGGTATTTACAAATATATATATACAGTTGGGGTTTAGTGTTTGAAAAGTACGGTAGATAAAAGATCGATAGTAATAGCCTACGTAATTTAGTATGATACCGTATACAGTAGAACATTTTACAATACCGGTACATTAATACATGGAGGGGATGGTTGTAGTGGTGGACGAGAGTGGTAGGGTGGTGGAGGGGAGTGGGTGGTTGTGGGAAAGGGGGGGGGGGGAGGGAGGAGGAGAGTGGGAGTGGAGGGTTTCAAGGATAAGGGGTGGACATTTTTAGAGGGTTCAAACCAGATGGGGACCTTTTACCTCAGTTGTAGCCGGGAACCATTGGGGTATAATATAGTAGTAGTGGTAGTACCGTAGTAGTAGTAGTGGTGGTAATGTGTCAATATCTACATATGTCGATCCATCTGTATATACTGTACGGTACATCTATCCAGGGTCTCAAAAGCAAACCGAGTCCATTATTTTTAGTCTTTATTAGTGCATATGTATAGCTAAAATTATGGTCTATAGTTCAAATTACCGTATGTATTTGGATGCGATGAAATGGCCAGAACAAGGCTATTTCACGTTAATTTTCCTGTATTCCTTCTCATATTCATTCAAATTTTCCATCAAATTGCTACGGTTTGACACCCTGCATCTATTTATCTAGAAAGAGAGAAAGACAGAGATGAACAGTGGTCAGTTAGATTCTGTATATGCATCTATTTATCTAGAGAGAAAGACAGATGAACGGTGGTCAGTTAGATTCTGTATATGCATCTATTTATCTAGAGAGAAAGACAGATGAACGGTGGTCAGTTAGATTCTGTATATGCATCTATTTGTCTAGAAAGAAAGACAGATGAACGGGGGTCAGTTAGATTCTGTATATGCATCTATTTGTCTAGAAAGAGAGAAAGACAGATGAACGGTGGTCAGTTAGATTCTGTATATGCATCTATTTATCTAGAAAGAGAGAAAGACAGATGAACGGGGGTCCGTTAGATTCTGTATATACATCTATCTATCTAGAAAGAGAGAAAGACAGATGAACGGTGGTCAGTTAGATTCTGTATATGCATCTATTTATCTAGAAAGAAAGACAGAGATGAACGGTGGTCAGTTAGATTCTGTATATGCATCTATTTGTCTAGAAAGAAAGACAGATGAACGGTGGTCAGTTAGATTCTGTATATGCATCTATTTATCTAGAGAGAAAGACAGATGCACGGTGGTCAGTTAGATTCTGTATATGCATCTATTTATCTAGAGAGAAAGACAGATGAACGGTGGTCAGTTAGATTCTGTATATGCATCTATTTATCTAGAGAGAAAGACAGATGAACGGTGGTCAGTTAGATTCTGTATACCGTATGCATTATCTATCTAGAAAGAGAGACAGATGAACGGGGGTCAGTTAGATTCTGTATATGCATCTATTTATCTAGAAAGAAAGACAGATGAACGGGGGTCAGTTAGATTCTGTATATGCATCTATTTATCTAGAAAGAGAAAGACAGATGAACGGTGGTCAGTTAGATTCTGTATATGCATCTATTTATCTAGAAAGAGAGAAAGACAGATGAACGGGGGTCAGTTAGATTCTGTATATGCATCTATTTATCTAGAAAGAGAGAAAGACAGATGAACGGGGGTCAGTTAGATTCTGTATATGCATCTATTTATCTAGAAAGAGAGAAAGACAGATGAACGGTGGTCAGTTAGATTCTGTGTATGCATCTATTTGTCTAGAAAGAAAGACAGATGAACGGTGGTCAGTTAGATTCTGTATATGCATCTATTTATCTAGAAAGAGAAAGACAGATGAACGGTGGTCAGTTAGATTCTGTATATGCATCTATTTATCGAGAAAGACAGATGAACGGGGGTCAGTTAGATTCTGTATATGCATCTATTTATCTAGAAAGAGAGAAAGACATGCACGGTGGTCAGTTAGATTCTGTATATGCATCTATTTGTCTAGAAAGAAAGACAGATGAACGGTGGTCAGTTAGATTCTGTATATGCATCTATTTATCTAGAAAGAGAGAAAGACAGATGAACGGGGGTCAGTTAGATTCTGTATATGCATCTATTTATCTAGAAAGAGAAAGACAGAGATGAACGGTGGTCAGTTAGATTTTGTATATGCATCTATTTGTCTAGAAAGAAAGACATGAACGGTGGTCAGTTAGATTCTGTATACCGTATGCATTATCTATCTAGAAAGAGAGACAGACAGATGAACGGGGGTCAGTTAGATTCTGTATACCGTATGCATTATCTATCTAGAAAGAGAGACAGACAGATGAACGGGGGTCAGTTAGATTCTGTATATGCATCTATTTATCTAGAAAGAGAGAAAGACAGAGATGAACGGGGGTCAGTTAGACATAATTCGTTATATTTACGATATAAAGCATTATTTTTGTTCAATGTGCTTTTATTTTACATACCGTATATGATGAATATATGAACCTTGAAGAGCGATTTACCTAGAGTAAAGTATAAAGAACCAATCTTCCAGACCCACCGAACCTTTCCAGTCCAATGAAACTCAATACGACAATCGTACCGTACAGTCAAGCTAATAAGTGATGACTCGGCACCAATAGTGTTTTGATCAATAATTGGTATCAGCAATATCTAAGCTTCATTTTTTCATATCGAGTGAAATATACTAACATGTTCCTACACTTACCAACCCTATTCAACATCTGACAGACATTAATACAGCACAGAGCAAGCCAAACGTAATGACAGCTGGGATATGACTTATTAACGCGACCGTATAGCCTATTCCAATTCAAAAGTACCCCGACTGGGTTGTATAGGCTATAGAACTTGGACCTTGGACTGGACTGGGCTAACTTGTTTTGAGGTTGCGTAGTGTCACCATTATGCACTGACTGTACCGCACTGTTTCCTGCACAAGTAGGCTACTGGCCCTCTCTGGAAAAAAAAATATATATTCGCTGAGTAAATATTAAATAGTACATATTTGTTTTTAGTGGATGCGTACTGGGTATACCGCACAGTTTTCCGTGTTTTTTTGTGCTAGTGATGTGTATGTGACTGTACTGGTATGTGTGTACACATGTATATGTCTGTATTTACTGAATGTGTACACGTGTTCATACATCCACGTATGTAATTCTTTATACTGTTGTAAAGAATGTACCGGTACCTTTAAAATAATTAGTCCTTCCTAGCTTGACTACGGTACTGTATTTTCAGGTCATTTAGCTTTCTGATACACATCTTCGTGAACGGCTAAATACTCTACAACTATAATTTATTTTGTGATAATGATTTACGGCGTGTTCCAGTAATATTGACCATCATATACTGGGTAGCCTACATAGGCCTATGCAAAATATTCACACTACGAGAAATATGTAACTCCGGAATTTTGAACAACACGCATATGCAAGTGAATATAATCATGGTAGCATAATAGATTGTCAAGGGAAAAGTATTCATATTTACATCGACAAAGTTAGATACCGGTATAGGCTATATACACTGGTGTCAAAAACTGTCCCATAGTCTACTTACTACCGGTATCTCACAACGCACATAGCAGTTAAAATCTGATAATATTTTAGGAAACTCGCCCGAGAAAAGACTGCTACTATACCGTACATCTACAAGGCATAAGACAAATTTACTAGTGTGAACAAGTACTATGCCTCGCTCCAGTGGTTGTGTTGAGGGGCTTCAGTGATTGATGGGGGTGTGAGGAAGGTTTTGAGGCAGTAAAGAAGCAGGATCAGTACAAATCTACGCTACCGGTACCATGTTTCTCGCAGTTCAGGTAAGACAGTTCTGTAAATGCAGTCTTATTTTCTGTATTTACATATTGTATCCGTTTATTTTTGTAATTATTATTATTTTATTATATATATATATATTCTTTTCCTGCACTTATCTTGAAATCCAACAAAGTGTAGAGCTCATCAAGTGTGTACCGTACCGCACGCATGGTACTTGCTTGTTGCCATGACTTAAACACTACGGTAACTACAATTACTTGTCAAAATATCCCCCCACCAAAAAACGCCCTTCCGCCCAAGATATTTATTATAATGGAAGTAACTCCTCCCTCCTATTACGGTACATTACAAGTTACTACAGTAATCGTCCTTAACAGTTATTTTGTGTCCCTAACACTCGTCTGTTTTGTTACTGTACCATTTTCGTGTACCGGTATCTGCTGTAGCCTATATATATACTCTCAATAATTTTACCTGCTACCTTTAGTATTCCGCTTACTCCACAGTTTCCTCCATTTCCTTGCCCTGCCATGTTTTGCCTTTACCCTTGCCTTTACCTCTGACCTTCGGTATATTCATGGCCACCCTAGTTCCTTCGTCGGGTGTAGCGGGGGGCGTCCAGCCGTGCATCCTGCTCCCTCTCTCTCTCTCTTGTTGCTACCTACATCACTCTCTTCTTTTACATACCGGTACGTGCTTTTCTTGCCACACCCTGTTCCAAATAAGTAGGCTAAAACTCTTAAAACTTCACCTCTATAACTAACAAACGATTGGTTGTTGCTAGCTGTGGAGCAATTCTGTTTGAAGACTTGAATGAATATGAGAAGGCACACAAGCAAATTAACGTGAAATAGCATTGTTTTTGGCCAGTATGTCACCTCCAAAGATACCGTATGATTTGAACTATAAACCATCATTTTATCTTTACACATATAGGCCTATAATAATAATGTTGCTACTTACATAAATAAAATGGCAGATGAGTTTCAATGTAGACAAATGTAAGGTACCGGTATTAAGGATTGGAAATCGTAATTTAGATGCTAAATACAAACTAGACAATGTAGAATTGGATAACTCAGAGTGTGAGAAGGATCTGGGGGCGCTCGTTAGTAATGATCTGAAACCCAGAAAACAGTGTATATAGAAGTGTTAGGAATAGGGCAAATAGAATTCTAGGATTCATAGCTAGGAGTGTTAGCAACAGGACTGCTGAAGTTTTCTTAAAACTATACTTAGCTCTAGTAAGACCCCATTTAGACTATGCTGTTCAATTTTGGTGCCCTTATTATAGAATGGATATCGACCCTTTAGAGGCAGTCCAAAGAAGAATGACCAAAAAGATACATAATATTAGAAATTTATCGTATGAGGAGAGGTTGAAAGTCTTAGGCCTGCACTCACTAGAGAGACGAAGGTGTAGGGGAGACATGGTAGAGGTATGTAAATGGATAAAAGGTTTAAATAAGGGCGATATAGATGAGGTATTAACACCTTACGAGCGGCCTATGCGGTTTATTTATGTGTACCGCACAGCGGGGTGTTTTTAGCCAAAATAGGGCTGTTTACGTGATCATTTTCATGCCTAAATAAGACCCAGAATGTTACAAACATACTTATCCCTGAAAGGGCATAAACAGAGCTTTCGAATGACACCATAACGATCCTTGTATGATGGATAGTTTTCTTGCAATAACCGTGCAACGCGAGTGCAAAAAGCAGGTAATTCGGTACTTTCAGTACATAATTGAGTATGTAGCGAGTGAGAGAGGGAGGAGGGAGCTGAGATTTGTGTCAGTAGGTTCGCCGCGGTGGTCTGGAGCAGTCATACGCTCGCTAGTCTCCTGCCACCACTTGTCTCTCTCTCTCAGCCACATTACGTGCTGAAATTGCCACTCGAGTTATGTCGAGCGCCGCCACATAGTCCAGCTTTTTTTAACTCGACTTATGTTGCTCGCCGCTAATTAAGGGTTAAAGCTAAAGAACGGCGACATAACCCGCTCAAATGGTTTCAAGTTAGATAAGTTTAGATTTAGGAAAGATATAGGAAAGCAATGGTTTGGAAATAGAGTTGTTAACATGTGGAATGCACTGCCCAGAACAGTAATTAGCTCAGAAACAGTTGAAAGCTTTAAGCATAATGGTGGGGTCACACATTCACGTATATTGCTCCCGTCAGCTCCCGTCCGGCGTAATCGCCAATTTATGTAAAGACGCGAGTAGTTCCTGCCGTGAACGCCCGTTCTTACCACGACTATTGCACTTCCCGACAGACGTACCGTAACGGGGCCAGTGTTACGTCAGACGTAATGGAGTCTTATTGAACTACGTACGTGTTTGCGACGTGCGTAAGCATAGCCCCGTTCAACCGCATGGGCTGCCCGATTTGCGGAAACCCAGGCCACGCTCATGCCACGCCCCCACAAGACCGGCGTAGCGGAGGCCGCACGTCTTGGGATTTGTTAGGTCGTACCTGGACCGGTTCCGGCCAATCGTAGGCACACCCCGTCTGACCAAACACAGACAAAGACAGTCTTTGTCAACCACGTCTGTCGGGGTTGCAATCTGGGAAGTACAAAAGGGCAGGACTGGCCACACCTTTCCCATTCCCACTCATTCCTTGGTACTAATTTTATTGGTACTGTTGGCTGTTCCTGTCTCTGTCCCTGTTCAACGTCGTCGGGGTTTTCCTCACTTTCATCCACGTCCAACACCTCTCCATCATCGTCGGGTATATTCATCAACACTTCACCATCAGAGGGGTTAATCGGCGAGGTTCCAGACGACGAGGGGACAGCCGGTGAGGTTGCAGAGTTCGAGGGGAGACCCGGTGAGGTTGCAGAGTTCGAGGGGCCAGGCGGTGAGGTTGCAGAGTTTGAGGGGACAGGCGAGGTTGCAGGCGTCAAGGGGACAGGCGGTGATGAGGTTGCAGGCGTCAAGGGGACAGGTGGTGAGGTTGCAGACGTTTTCTTCACGCTTCTCTTGGTAGCCATGGTGACAGGGCAGGGCAGTGTGCAGAGGGTGGCAGGGTGGCAGAGTAGTAGGGATGGTGGTGGTCGTCGTGGTGTGGTGAGAGGTATGACGGCAGTACCTCCCGTTGTCCCTCCCGTTGTCCCTATATACCCCCCCGTACGACGTTGCCGCGTCTTCCCGGCAACACGCAGTGCGGCGGTGTTGCCAAACTAACGTAAACTTCCATGTTCGACTGGAACTTTCCACGATGGGAGCAGCTCACGTCTGACGGGCGAGCGGCTATGTCTGACGGGCGAGCTGCTACGTCTGACGGGGCTGCTCCCGTCAGACGGCCGTGGTGGCCCGGTCAGTCGTAAGCTTTCCCGTCTTTTGACATACGTGAGGGCGAGCCACGTATTTGATTCCACTCGAATCAACAACCGCGCGGCCTTGGCCGCACCCACAACATTCCCGACCCACGTGGGCTACTCGTTTCTACTCTCGCCATGCGTGAGTAACCCCCCGACTGGCCGCAATTTCATTTACGTTTTGCGTATTATGCCCTTACGTTTTACGTAATCGGTTGCCAACTACCAATATACCTTCGTTTACAAAAGACGGGAGAAATATACGTGAATGTGTGACCCCACCATAAGTTGGATTCCCATATGGGTGATATGGGCTGGGTGTGAATGGGAGCTGCTTCATGTGGGCCGCATGGCCATATGCAGTTTCCCGCGATCTTATGACTTTATGTTATGTAATTGGGGTTGGGTGTGACAGGGATCTGCCTTGTGTGGGCCGATCGGCTTTTTGCAGACTCCCATTTTCTTATGTTCTTATGTACATCTCTCTCTTCTTTTGCCAGTCTATACTTTTCGGTACTCGACTTTCAGCATAATATCCAGGAAACCGTTGACATATTTCTTTAACTGTCTTGATAGCGTAATGCATAAGTGCGCGGAATTTCGGTGTGAGTATCCTAGGTTCGAGTCCTTGGAGTGCCACATGTATTTGTTGATTTCATTAATTGAGTAATTGAGTGGATGGGACTCGTTAGCTTTGGTCGGCAACTCATCTAGGGGAGACAACCTTATACAAATCCGGGTGGATGGGACTCGTCAGCCTTGGTTGGCAACCTGTCTAGGGGAGTAAACCTGATACAAATCCGTACTGCTTACCTAAGGGTAAGGCAGGTTTGTGGATGGATTAGCCGAACACCACTGTAGAAAAATAGTGCTAACAAGATACACAGAGGGCCTCCGAGTCGGACGGATCCTAAATTGAGTGGTCAATCCTATAAGTCCTTCACTAAACTGGCTCGGGTTGTCCCTCTCACAAGGAATAGGTCCGCTTGGGGGCATTCTGTGTATGGCCACCCTCGTAAGGGGAGTAAGGCGTCCGGCAATAGATAGATAGATAGATTAATTGAGTTTAGAGATGAAGTTGGTTGGTGACAAAAACATATAATTAAGGGGTTATTTGTATTTAATGTGTTCATTTTAGTTCACTGAGTGACCTGAAGAAGCTATATGCGAAACGTTGTCAATAAAGTGCTCCTCCTCATATGGTGTTTATATTCATGACATAAAGAGTATGGTAGGTAGAATAGGATTCTCTCTCTCTCTCTCTCTCTCTCTCTCTCTCTCTCTCTCTCTCTCTCTCTCTCTCTCTCTCTCTCTCTCTCTCTCTCTCTCTCTCTCTCTCTCTCTCTCTCTCTCTCTCTCTCTCTCTCTCTCTCTCTCTCTCTCTCTCTCAACCAGCCTACTCTGTTCCGCAAGGATGGCACTCATCTAAACCCTGTGGGTTCAGCACGCATGGGTCCTACACGAAGCAGTCCGCAGCCATGGATCAAAAAACGCCATCCGAGAAGAAGCAGCAGTGACATAAATCATCCAACGCCAAGAAAAAAACAGAGGCAACCGAGGACCACCAGCGATAAGGACCGAAGACAGCGAGGACCGAGGACAGCCATGAACATAAATGTAGATCCGACAAGAACCAAAAATATTATTAAAGAGCGTTCCGTGAGTTCTAAAATAACAAATTTAAAGATTTTCTATGCAAACGCTCGTAGCATACGCAATAAATTTTCAGATTTAGAGGAGCTAGTGTTTACAGAAAATTATGATGTGATTGGCATAACAGAATCTTGGCTCAATACAGAAGATAGAGACTTTTTAGCAGAGTATTCACTTCCCGGTTATGTAATGTTTGAGAAAGCCGAATAAATCGAAATGGAGGTGGCGTTTTACTTTATATCAAAGAAAGTCTTAACCCTACCCTCTTGTCAAAACCTCAAATTGTGAAACGTCGACGCATCTTTTGTGCTAATAAAGAATAATAAAGGTACAAAAATAATACTTGCATTAATATACAGACCTCCAGCTCAATCAGTGCAAACTGACCGAGATAATTACAGGCAAATTGCAGATGTAAGTAACTCACAAGATACCGTAATTTTTGGCGACTTTAATTTACCTGTGACCAAGTGGGGCGATACTCTTACTTCACACTCCGGACATGACTTGTATACGAACTTGCAAGGAGAGTTCGCTTTATCAATTTGTTCGAACGCCAACCCGTGGTAATAACGTTCTTGACATTGTACTTGCAACAAAAGAAGAATTTATAGAGAATTTGAATGTTGGTGATGAATTCAGTAACAGCGACCATCGTACGATAACTTTCACTTTAAAGTTTACTAGTAACGAACCAAATAGTAGCATCGAAAAAAGACCCTAATTTCAAGAAAGCAAACTTTCATAAACTTAGTGCTATGTTTAAAGAAACTGACTGGAGCTTTTTAATTCACAATAACGACATAAATACATCTTGGAAGTTATTCGAAGCCACTTACCTAAAAGCAGTGCAAGACTGCATACCATCGAAAATACGGCGTCCAGGCCATAATAATAAGCCCAAATGGTGGAATAAAGATATTTCAAACTGCCTGCTTGCTAAAAAATTTGCTAATGATAGATTAAAATCCTCACAAAATGACGAAGAACGGCTGAAATTTGTAGAGCTACGACGCAAAGCCAAAAAGTTAATTAAACAAAGTAAAAAGACCTTAGAGTTACATATTGCGAATCAAAGTAAAACAAACCCGAAAGAATTCTATAGTTATATCAGAAAGAAAAAAGTAGTTACTTCAACTGTTGGACCGTTAGTCGATGAAATGGAGAATACACCAAAGACGAAGTACAAATGAGTAATGCCCTCAATACCTTCTTTGCATCAGTTTTTACAACAGAAGACCTCAGTGATATCCCTACACCATCACTGATTCAGATTGATAATTCAGATGTTCTAAGCAATATCACCGTTACAGAGAGAGAAGTATTGAATTGTTTAGATAAACTCAAGGTAAATAAAACGCCTGGACCTGATAAAATCTCGCCTAGAGTTCTAAAGGAAGCTAAGGATGAGCTCTCCAAACCACTGACATTACTATTCAATAAATCCTTGCAGTCTGGAACTATGCCCGATCAGTGGAAGCTAGCCAACGTAACACCGATATTCAAAAAAGGCAGCAAATCCCTACCCAGTAACTATCGTCCAATTAGCTTAACCTCAGTTGTATGTAAAATGCTAGAAACGGTCATACGAGACAGACTCGTAAATCACTTAGAGGAAAATAACATACTTAAAGATACTCAACACGGCTTTCGTAAAAAAACGTTCCTGTTTAACAAACCTCTTAGACTTCTTCCACGATATCCTCAACCTCTACGATGAGAGTAAAGCTGTAGATATTATATACCTTGATTTTCAAAAGGCCTTTGACAAAGTTCCCCACAAACGTTTACTGCTAAAACTAAAAGCGCATGGAATACAAGACGGTGTGTTGAAATGGATAGAAAATTGGCTCAGCGACAGGAAAGCAAAGAGTAGTCATAAACGGTAAGGCATCTAAATGGACCAATGTAAGTAGCGGGGTACCCCAGGGATCGGTACTAGGACCAATTCTCTTTCTAATTTACATCAACGACATAGATGAGGGTCTCACCTGTACAATCTCAAAATTTGCTGACGATACAAAAATTGCAAATAGCGTACTCTCAAAAGAACAAGTTGACGATATGCAACACAATCTAGATAAATTGTCATGTTGGGCCCAAATTTGGCAAATGAGTTTCAATGCGGATAAATGTAAAGTACTACATATCGGATACCTAAATGAGGAAGCAAACTATTCGATGAATGGCACTCGGCTTAAGAATGTAAACAGAGAAACCGATCTGGGAGTAACAATATCGAGTAACCTAAAACCGAGTCAACAATGTTCAGAAGTTGTTAAGAAGGCAAACAAAATAATTGGCTTTATAGGCAGGTCATTTGAGCATAAATCCAAAGAAGTTATCCTAACCCTTTACAATTCCTTAGTCCGCCCTCTTCTGGAATACTGCGTTCAATCCTGGTGCCCGTATTACCAAAAAGATATAAACAAGCTAGAACGAGTTCAACGTAGAGTTACCAAAATGATACCTAGCCTAAAGAACAAACCATACGAAGAGCGTCTTAGAGAATTAAATCTATTTCCTTTAACCCAGCGCAGATTAAGAGGTGACTTAATTCAAGTGTTCAAAATCATCAAAGGCATCGACAATATGAACTGTAGTAAGTACTTCACTATCGACCAAGCTAATTACACGCGGGGAAACGGTTGCAAAATTATTGGTAAATCTTTTAACTCACACGAATCTAAGAATTTCTTCTTCAATCGAGTTGTCAACTTGTGGAATGGGCTTCCCCGAAACGTTATAGACTGCATCACCGTTGATTCATTTAAACTCCGCTTAGACAAATATCTCGCATCAAACCCGCGACTGACTGCGTTTGTAAATGAATAACTTTATTTTATCCCCCCCTCAGTTACTAACCCATCTGTCCCCTACTAACTTCCTAATCCTGCCACGGACATTAGTTCCAGGGCAGTAATTCGCTTTCCAATGTTCCCTTACCCACTCTAAACCACTGTTTGGACACTTGATCCTCAGTGTTTTGGAGGACAAGCAACCTAGAAGGGTCACTAGATCTGTTGTTGCTTGATTTCCTTTGTACTCCTTTGTACTCTCTACACTTCCCTTCTCTCAATATATACACTTCTCAGTGAGGGTTTGTGGAGGAAATAGTTAATATCAAAGGCGCTCAAAACAGTGTTATGATTCCCACTCCCTCCGTAAGGTATATGGAAGTTCAGCTCATATCTTGTAGTGGTAGTAGCCTAGTGGTCGTTCCCTAGGCTGCCAGGCCTAACAGCCCCGACCTCCTAAGGCCACGGTCGAGATCGGGTTTTCCCACAAAGTTCTCAAGGAATTTACAGTATATTGTGTTGGCGTAAGTGGTTGTGTGTTATGCAGTCTTCCATAATGTGTTAATATGTGCGGTTGTTGTTGTTGTTGGACCAGACAGAGTTTTTATTCCAGAATCAGCAAAGATCTCTGGGAGAGGGTTACCGGTACATGAAGACAATAGGAGAGAGGGTGGTTGGCCAGATTCAACCGCTCAGACGAATTCGACTGCATCAAAACAGTCTACCAGTCCATAACACACACACACACACACACACACACGCACGCGCGCGCGCGCGCGCACACACACACACACACACACACACACAGACACAGACACAGACACAGACACACACACACAGTAAAAAGACCTACCTGCAAGAACGATATCAGGAAGTTTAGCTTCCCCTATAGATGTATTGACAAATGAAAGGGGCTGGAGGAGGAGGAGGTGGTAGGGGCAAGGAACATCCATATTTTCAAGAAAAAATTGGATGAAAGTAGACTGAGAGACGGGACAACACGAGCTTAGCTCAACTCCTGTAAACTACAATTAGGTAAATACACACAGACACAGAATGACTCAACACACACACCTTGCTATTAAACTCACCTACACTTACGACATCCGGTTCCTCGGGTGACCGGTCAATTCAACCAGTAGACCATTTCAACCATACCAAATCAACCAAAACGGTTAGGTTAGGTTAGTACTATATTTTGGCACTGGTTTGGTTGGTCTGGGTTAATTTGGCACTGGTTGAGAGCTACTGGTTGAAGTGACATGGAACCGGTTCCTCGTGCTCCTGATCTGACCCTTAACCCTTAAGGCGTTGTTTTATCTGAACCCCCTTTTCCCTCATGTTTATCCCCATTAGTTGTGAGATTTTAAGTCGTTCGGCCCATTAGTTTGGCGATTTTAAGATGTTTCGCCCGTTTTCTTTTGTCAATATTTAGATGTTTAGTGTCATTTAGTTCAACCTACCAGGTCCAACATTGTACTGGTCAATTGGAAGCTAATATGGGCGTGTTGGTCTCGTGTGTGTATATATCTCTCTCTCTCTCTCTCTCTCTATATATATATATATATATATATATATATATATATATATATATATATATATATATATATATATATATATATATCGGTACATATGTGTCATTTTCGTTTAGCCCAGACTTTTTTTTTCTATGAGTGAGAGAGGCAAAAACTCCCTCATAGTTGAAAGAGTGACACGGCCAAAATCTATGTCCTTATAATTATAGCTGTATATATCTCATGTCTCATAATTACTACGCTATGCTTATAATCTAATGGTAGCTTGTTAATTCATCTATATTAGGATAAGCAATATATTTTTACATGCATGATATTCCACGCCTATTGGATAAAACTAGTCATGTGAAATCAAATAACCTTTCAAATTAAATGTCACCGAACTGTAAAGAATGAGGGTGTTCACTTTCTCCTTTAGTACTTATGTGAATTTCTACGCTCCAATATATTATCAGTGGACCAATCGGCTCTCTGCAGACTCCCGCTTTCTTATGTCCTTATGTATCGAAATTCATTGTGCAAGAAAGTCATGTATAGTCGCGCTAATAAGGGATGTCTCGGCACCAATTATGTTTTGATCAATATAATTGGTATCAGCAATATTTACACATGATTTATTCTTTTTGAGTGAGATATAAAACCATGTTCCTTCACTTTCCCACCTTATTCAACATCTGACGGACATTACTACAGCACAGCAAGCCAAACGTAATGACAGCTAAGACGACTTATTAGCGCGACCGTTATTGTTGTTCCCCAAGCTGCCTGGCCGAACAGCCCGAAGTCCCCGAGCAAGGCCAAGGCCATAACCGAGCGCCCCCACAGAACTCTCCCTGCCGACCACAATAAAGCCTGGGTGACCGAAGCCACTCCATGGCGGGGAGCTGAGGAGGGTGCGGAAACGCCCGGGAAACCAAAGCCCCACCCAGGGCCCTGTGCCCCTCAGCAATTATGAAGAGAAAGTTGAGTGGCAAAGAAAAATGTGACGCTTTGGCTTCCAATCTTGGTAGATTGGGAGGTCAATCCACGGAAGAGACGCCGTCACTTGAGATCTAGAAAACATATAAGTAAAAAGAACAGTCAGAGTAAGCTATGGGTATGGCAGAGATCGCTCAGTTCTCACTCTGATAGACCAGACCGTACGTACATTTAGCACACTCTTGTATCCCTTTTATTCCTTAATTTGGTCCTCTTGATTTGTGGTATAGTAATTATATACCGGTACCAGTATATATTTCCGATTTTCTTTTCTTCCCGTAGTTGTGTGGTATATATATGTAAAGTATGTAGGCTATATCTTACAATTATAATCTAAATTATTTATATAATTTTTGTCTATATTTCTGTCAATAAAACGCAGAGCTCTATGACTGGTAACTGTTATGTGATGACTCTGGTTCCCTCCTACGTAATTCACCCAGTCTGTGACACTCAACCAGCAGCAGAATCAGCATTTTTTCTTTTTATGTAAGTGAGGGAGACAAAATGCAGAACTACCTGTAGCGAGTGCCTCCCCCAAGAGTTGAAAGAGTGACAGGGCCAAAAATCAAGGGATGTTCGAGCCAAAAGTTTCTGGTATCAGGCACTTGCTGCTGGTTGAGTACCGGTATCCCAGACTTATGTTAAAGGTTGCTCTCAAAGCACCGGCGAACGGATAGTAATTATCATGATATGGAACATAGGCTACTGTCTCTCTTCGATGCTGAGATGGGAGTGGGAAAGGGGTTGGAAAAATGGTAGGCTACAGTACCGTACCGTACCTCTTAAAGTGATTTGCTTTTAAAGGAGGCTGGCTTCTTTCATTGTTTATGATCGCCTTGCCTTATATTTTTTCTTTGTTATCTGATACCGGTATTCCTCCTAAAGGGAAATTATAATGGAATTGCATTGTTTTGGCCAATTTTCTCACTTCTAAAGACACAATGTGAACTGTGATAAACTTTTATTTATTTTAATTCTTAAGTTCAATCACCCCCAAATGAAGTTAATGACAACATGAGCTCTTTCGTATTGTAGCCATGGATTGTAACCATTATATAGGTACCCAAAAGGTTTCTCTCTCATTACATTATATTATACCCAGATACAAATCATACACAATACATTTGGTGTTCAAGAAATTTACAAAGGCTATGGACATACATAACATAAGAAAACAGGAGTATCCAGAGCTCCGACTGGCCCACATACGGCAGATCCCTTTCACATCCAACCCATCTCGTCCATATGCCTATCAAATATTATCTTAAAGCTCTCAATCGTTCTTGGTCCCACTATAGTACTCGGTAGCCTATTCCACCTACCGTATCTTCAACTCTGTTACCAAACCAATATTTGCCTACCGTACGGTATATCTTTTCTGAAACGAAATTGATCTAATTTGAAACCATTTGTTTGAGTTCATCATTCATTTCAAACAATAAGGTGATGGTTGATATTTTTTGCAGTGCGTGCAGGAGACAAAAGGCAGAGCTACCTGTAACAAGTCTATCTCCCCCTCTCGATTGAAAGAGTGACAGAGGTACGTTAGAGGTAATTTAGGTGTGTTGGAAAGAAGTGTGATGTGCTTGGGGGCAGGTGACGGATATTTTGCATGTAATATTGTTCAACTTTTCCTTTCACTCGCGTATACAATTTTGTACTGGTCACTGACAAAAACAGTCCATGGAGGAACCTAATGGAGTCTCTTTACTTTCTCTTCACACACGAATATGAATATATAGGGGAGGTGTGGCAGAGTGGTCTTGCCACTGGACTGGTAATCCAATGGACCCGGGTTCGAATCCCAATATGTCAATGGGAAGATATTATTGGGATGGAATTTGTGCTGTACCTAGTATCAGTGCATTGCCACAGCACACCGAAATGCCATAAAAATACCCTCATTGTTCCCTGATTAAATAGCATTGTATGAATATTCCCATATTCAAAAATATGCTACAGGGGGGCAATGCCTATTGCCTAGTGAGTTAATTGCTCAATAGGTGGCGTTATGAGAGTGAGGGTCCGAGTCTGTGGGGTTGAGACTGTGAAGCACAGAGGCGAGGTGGCTTCAGAGATGGAATTGCTTCGAGCCGTGAAGCTTCGCATGTCTCACTCCCTAGACTGGAGCATGACCTCACGGGCCTCACCGTGTTCAGCGGTTGAGTGTAAAGGCTATCAGCCTATACCCAAGAGGGAGTACTTGGAATATAGAAGAAACAAATATATATATATCGGTAATATTATTTATTGCAAGTACTGGTACCAGTAAGATTTTGTAGAAATATTGCATTTTGATTATTCACGCAATGCATTGTAAAGTTAATACATTTTCCGCCTTAGCCAAAATTGACGTTATGGTCGTGTGATACGACTTTTGAACATGTCCGTACGGTATGTATTTATGTAGCTACGATCATCTTTATTAATTTGTATTTATTTGTTTACGGTTTATTTATTCATTTATCTCCCTCTCCTCTCTCTCTCTCTCTCTCTCTCTCTCTCTCTCTCTCTCTCTCTCTCTCTCTCTCTCTCTCTCTCTCTCTCTCTCTCTCTCTCTCTCTCTCTCTCTCTCTCTCTCTCTCTCTCTCTCTCTCTCTCTCTCTCTCTCTCTCTCTCTCTCTCTCTCTGTATATATATATATATAGCTAGCCTATATATACTGTATAGGCTATACTCTTGAATCTTTTTACTTATATTGATTATTACGTTTTAGTTTTTCTAATAATTGATATAGGCCTACCGGGTCCGGTATCCATTTTATTTTTGTTTAATTTTTTTATTGCATGCTATATATTTGTTTTGTAGTTATTTTTATAATTGGTATAGCCTATTCATTGCATTTTTTTTTTTTTTTTTGTGGTGTTGGATGCTGGGTTACAGGTGTTGGGCGGTGTGGGATAGGAAGTAAGGGTTGATGTTAATTAGTGGATACCGTACCTGTGGCCATGTGGGAAAGGTAGGTGTGTGTGTGTGTGGCTATGTGGGAAAGGTAGGTGTGTGTGTGTGTGTGTGTGTGTGAGAGAGAGAGAGAGAGAGAGAGAGAGAGAGAGCGTGCATGTGGAAGATAGGTGCTAAAATCTTGATAACGTTCATAACATTTTAATAGTTGAGAGAGAGAGAGAACATGTACAGTTATATAAAAACCATTGGACGAGCATTAAATGTAGGCAAAAACTGGAAATATTCAAAGTTCGTCGACTGACTTGCGATTGGTGAATGACACAGTGGTCGGTGCATTTGTATCGGAGTTTTATGATCGGATTTTATTGGTCTTTGCAACTCGGGTTTTGGGTCTTTTTTCCTTAGACCAAATCCAAAAGGTGAAACACATACACACAATCATATAGGCTTACACAAATACACAAGGAGGCACACATACACACATATTCAAAGCGACACACACACACACACACACACACACACACACACACACACACACACACACACACACACACACACACACACACATACTTGACACACAATACACCCACTGCTACACACAATCACATACCGGTACACAAATCCACAAGATGAAACGCATACCTACACTGATACACAAGCACACTGACACACATACACACAAATCCACAAGCTTCCCCCCCCCCCCCCCCCCCACTACACAATGGGCTATGCAGGAGTGTAAAAAGATGCACCAATGTTATGGGGCCGTAATTTTCCCACACCTCCACCACCTTCCATAACAATCTGGCTTTAGATAGGGCTATATTATTGATTCTTGTCCATTTTGATGACAATCTATAGGCTATACGGTCTATCTATCTATCTATTGCCGGACGCCTTACTCCCCTTAATGAGGGTGGCCATACACAGAATGTCCCCAAGCGGACCTGTTCCCTGTAAAGCCCGGTTCACACTAGCAGTTTTTCCTACCGTTTTATTGTACGTAGGGCCTATACAAAAATCGTGACGTCAGAGTGACGTCACTTACAGACATGCGGCGTGTACGTATTGTGAACCGGGCAGCCGTTTACCAAAATGCGTACCCCTTAAAACAATTGTTTCGATTTATCTTTTTGGTGTACCGGTACGTACATACCGGGTACGTATATTGAACATTGTAGTGAAATGTGTGTAATATTTTTCTGCCAATTTCCATTACATTATAGTTAATATCGCATCACAATATATGCTATATGTATAATTTTAATGGCAAGGCAAATATTCTATCTATCTATCTATTGCCTGACGCCGTGATCCCCGAAGGGGTGGCCACGAACGAACCGCCCCCATGCACCTCTGTCCCCAGTCAGTCGACGCCCCTCCCCCCAACCAGCACCGCCTTCGTTCATGTACTTCCTCACTCCATCCCTCCACCTCTCATTCGGTCTACCTCTCCCTCTCTGTCCCTCCACCTCACTCTCGTACACCCTCTTATTAAAGGCCGGTTCACACGGACAAGTTTTTGTCCTCAGTCCCTTGAGGGCTGCCAATTGGGAGGAAAATCTCGCCGGGGTGTGAAATTTCACTGGGGAATTCAGGGAACCAACTGGTTGGTTTTTTGGACATTCACAGCCCTCTGTTCACAGCGATATATCCGATACAAAGGCTTGGTTGCTTGCTTGGCTGCCTCTCGTACCAAAGAAAAACAAAAGACGTTCAGTAATGCGTGTGTTTGTTTACATTCATCTGCTGCGACGAAGAAGACCCTCAACTGCCCAAGCACCTATAACTAATTATGTCTGCCAAAATAAACCGCATCCGACCTTGTGAATGGCCCAAAGATGCACTTGTATCATTAGCCTATGTGAATTGATAAATGAGCGCAGTGTGATATGGGACGCCAGGGACCCGCTGTACTGCAAACTTAAAATCCGGTATCAAAGCTTCGAGGCGTTTGGCGGCGAAGTACCCAGCAGAATTGCAAGAATTAACAGGAGGTAAGACTTCTCTAGTACCGTATCTGTATCTAAATGGTAGCCTAGCCTAGGCAGCTAGGCTATAGGCTAGCCTAGGCCTAGGCATTTACAAAGTTAAAGGTGTAGGCACCCTTAGTAGCCTAGAGTAAGCCTAGGCTATTTAGCCTACTGTTTTTGGCTATTCTACAATACCATATAAATAGGATAGCCTAGCCTATAGCCTAGGCCTAGGCCTATTGACAATATATGAAAGCATTAGCCTACCCTATAGTGCAGAGAACAATGCTTAGTGTAACTGTTTGACACTTTGACTAAGCTAAGGCTAGCATGTTATTTTGTTTTTGCCCAATAGGCCTAGCCTAGGCTTTGTATTTTTTAATGTGAATGAATTTCACCCACTAGCCTACCGTACCTTTGATTTTAGGCTAAGGTGCGTCTATTTTTCTTTGAAAATTAGCTGGTAGCGGAACCATTTCCATTGAGCAAAGAAATGGGTAGCCTAATGGTGTCTGGTAGGCCCTAAATGTAATAAACTTTGGTTGAGCGCTATAGCTATTAAACCTCGGAGTGAAAGCTAGAGAGAAATGGCAGTAGGCCTATAGGCTATAAGTAACCTGAACATTATTATTTTTAGTTCCCATTTACTCGTATTTTTACAAGAATAAAATGGAGCGTTTTGTGTACAATTCTGAAGATAACGCTAGCAGATTGGTCTAATTTAACACATTTCTTGAATTAAGGCATAGGCCTAGCCTAACAAAAATTACCCGTCACCTAAATAACATTAACTCACTAGCTTGGCTATTACAGTGTCTGTATTATTTTTGGTAAATTTCTATAATTGCACCTATAGGCTAGGCCTACGAGCTAAAAAATATATTATTGTATTTAACAGGAAGGTACGACGAGGTAAGTGATATGGTATAGGTGGCAATATGCGGAAATGGATTATAAGGGCATTCCGCCCCCTCTGACCCCCTTACGAAAATCTATGGTTACTCACTCCACCCCAACTGGATTTCTACTGTTTTACCCAACCAGCGGGGGTGTGGGGGCGGCAGCCCCCTCCCATAATACTAGGTTAGGTAAGGTTGTTAGGTTAGGCTAATGTCTCTCTGAAACAATGTAAAATCCGTGTCACATCTAGATTTTCAATAGACTTTTGTCAGAGGGGGCGAAATGCCCTTATAATCCATTTCTGCATATTGTCACCTATACCACATCACTTACCTCATCATACCTTCCTATTAAATACAATAATAATTTGTTTAGTTCATATTGGTGCAATTATAGACCTATACCTTATTTTTAAAATTCACTTAATATTGTGATTTGTGATCCACATTGGAAATGTGTGCTATTATTTCCAATTGGTTAGCGTTAGTTTTATTAGGCTATATTTTCCCATTATTGTCACCGAGAAATGTAATATGGCAAAAAATATGAAGTTTTCTGCATTAGACCTGGGTACTGGTATCGGTTTAATTAAAAAAATCAATAGGGCCTAGGTACGCACTTGGCATTTAAAGAGGTTTTTAAATGCCAAGTGCGTACCTATTGGTTATCTTACCGGGTAAGGTAACCAATAGGTACACACCGGTCCAATAGGTACTCACTTGCCATTTAAAAACCTCTTTAAATGCTAAGTGCGTACCTATTGGACCGGTGCGTACCTATTGGTTAACCTTACCAATATATATTATTATAATCACCCAACCTATCAACTTGCTATTATTTTTGTGATTTACCGCCCTTCTCATTCAATGGGATTTCAACGAAGGGTTATTGAAGACATGTATACTGTACCGGTATGTGTATTATAGTTAGGCTAAACTTAAAATTTATGTTTAGCCTATGCTATACATAATTTTCACTCCTACGTATTTTGGTATCATTCAGGAGGCGCAATAGTCTCCTTCAATATTATCATTATGTACCGGTACCAGTATATGTTTATTTCACTATTGGTCTTAATCATACCTAAACACATCTTTAATGGTTGCTATTTTATTACAGATCATATACGAGAAAAATTAAAGGGGATGAAGGCTTACTACCTTAGGGAGCACAAGTGAGTGAGGAATACTCCAAGCGGCTCTGAGGGGAAGGTTCACGTGAAGTGGGATCTGTTTGAATACTTGGCCTTCTTGAGCGACACCATGGACTACACCACTGAATCTTCTTGGCTCATACCCAAAGAAAGGGTTAGTTATGAACAGTTTTGTCGACGTAACATACATCTACTGCTCTACTCTACTTGACGTACCGGTACCAACCACTCGTCTTGCAACACAATCCCACCCCTACTCTGAAACTCTCACACCCAAGAGCGAAACGATACTGGCAATCTTTTATTCTAGCCAACAGCTAAACTCTGGAACGCTCTCCCTGAATCCATTTTCCCTCATCCTATGACTTAAATTGCTTCAAACTCTGTGTGTCTTTGTATTTTGGCTCAAACATACCCTGTCTGTGGCCATGTCAATCATTCAACTCTGGGAGAGGCACTTGTCACATGCAGTTTTGTCTTGTCTCCCTCATCCACATAGAAAAAAATGGTACCGGTACCGTACACTTTAATGATCGAGTTTGACTGATGCATAGGAAGTTACGGTACACATTTTCTTTGCCTGCGATATGGAATTGAGTTTTGTCAAAATTAAGATGTATTATTACCAGTACTTAATAAATTTGGCCATATTCCACACGGTACCACACACAAACATGAACTTCAAAATTGGGTGGTGTGAAAGCATGTGGTAGATATGTCAGCGGCTCGCTTGGTGTAGTGACTAGCGTCTCGGACTTCCACCCAGAAGGCCCGGGTTCGCGCCCACGCTCGGCGCATTAAAGATTTTTCACAAGCACGGAGTCGTTACCATCCCTCATGAGCAAAGGGATGGAGTAGTAGTACAGGACCCCAATGGAAATACGCCTAATCGGCCTTATTGAGCTACCTGTAGCTAGCTTAGCATGCGCTAGCTTTAAGAACTATTATTATTATTATTATTATTATTATTATAGCGGTATTGAAAATTAACCAAATCTAGAAATTATCTTAAATAGTTTGCTGTTGTGAAAAATTTGTCTTCATACTGTTGCCACTACTTAGCCTACTAATGAACAAGCATTTACTCCACACACCACCATCATCATACAAAGATATCATGGATTGAAGAAAAATATACACATTTTGGTTTATGTATTTACCTTATAAATAATTATATATTACCTATAGGCCAACTAAGATTACCAATAGCTTTGAAAGTACATTAACCTGGGGTTATTAAGTACCGTACGGTATATCAAAGATAAATATAAATGCATATAGCATTAGGCTATTTTTTTTAACTTTTAACTGTCATTTTTCATGTATTTATCTCTGTTTTGGTATAAGAATTGTTGATTTTATACAGTTTAGCCTGTATTATGTATCTATGTATGTACGGTACGGTATTATTATAATCAGGCACATACCCCATAGCTGGGGGTGGCCTACTCGAGACAGAGCCTGAAAACGAAACAACATTAAAGGTTCCAGTTTTTAGGATTTGGAACCACTTTTGCGCTCCCTCGCCCTTGTATCTTCTACAGAAGTACTGTACATATATTATAATTCAAGTTTGCATAATATGTTATGCTAATATAGGCTATTTTCGTTTTGACAGATTTACTCAGATTTGAAGGAAGAGCTGGACCCCTCTACAGAAGTGTTGGTTACACTGGAAGTAGGACCCAACTGTCGACTCGGTACAGATTAGTTCAGAGGATGAAGATAAGGTTCACAAGTTGTTGGCGGATGTTGAAGCTTGTGAAACCTACTACAGCACAGGCTCAAACACACCCAACTCATCGAGTCCTTCAAGCAGAAACGTTTCTCCACCGAGGAAAAAGCTACTAGGTTGCAAAGTATGAACCAATTCAAACACTTCAACTACATCCAGTGGGGGGCTAGCATCTGGGGAACGAACGTTGCCTCAGCCTCAATCTCAGGAACCAGGACGTGCGCAAGCCGCTAAAAAACAAAAACAAATACAGTATGACAGAGCCATAGCGGTAATGTCTAATGCCCTGGAGCCAAAGAACACCGCCACGTTGACACATGGAATTGAGATTGCCGTGGAGTCCATAGCTGCCCGACTCACACCAACTCAGCAGATTGAGTTTGGGGCTCGAATCCTCCAAGCATCGTTGGCAATAGTCAAAGAGATGGAGTAGATGGAGTCGATGGACGTATAATAAAGTGCTGAATTGTTATATTGTTGTTGAACTTTCCCTTTTAACTTTAGCTTAATGTCTTTAGGAATTAATTTTGCCCTTCTGTCTAGTACAAAAAGTAGAGCAGCCAACATTCTGATGAATAATTGGTGCTTTAGAAAAATAAGATACATTGTTGTTATTATTATTTATTAATAATATCAAAGGACACCGATGCTGTCCACCCATCAAATGTTAAACTATACTCACTAGTTCATATAACTTAAGTCACTTTTTCAGTTACATATTAGTTGGAGACTATTTCCATACCTATTTATATAATAATCTGAGGAAGGTTGTTAATAAGGTGCTCATGGATGTCATGCTCTACACTTGATATCCTATGTTGCAGTTTGTCACTACACATCCATCTCACCATCCTATCTATTGCGTTCCATTCTGTTGGTACCACCCACTTTGACAGGCCATGTTTCTAAAGCATGTCATTGCGCTTCCAACACATGCAGCATACACCTTTCCCTTCAAGGGGAGAGCGAGTCTTCTCATGGTGATTAGTGGTAAAACTTCTCTAATCTTTCCCCAGCCGCATCTTATTCCAGCAATAGTGGCACCCACCACCGGCAGAGATGGTATCTCCCAAGTAGCATAACTTGGCCATCATTTCCATTGCCTCATTGCCAAAGTTAACACTCTTGAGCCGGTCATTGAATAATGGTAGAGGTCCCTATATTCTAGTGCAGCATTTCTTCACGTCATGTACCCAGCTGCGGCAGTCGCTACACTGTATCGAGTTCGCGCCCACCTTTTTTTCTGCATACTGTAACTGCGCCATGGTTTGTGATAAGAGGTGCTGCTTACCTATGAATGCTCATAGGGTGAATCTAGATGTGCGGCTGGATGGGGAAATACTCGTACAAGTGCAGTATTTTAGATATCTAGGAGGAATGATAAACAGGAATGGAGGTAAAAAAGAGATTATGTGAAGGAATGAAAGTTATCGGAGCAAAGAGAAATATTTGGAAGGTGAGAAATCTTGGAATGATAGGTAAAAGTGCAATGTATCAAGGAATAGTTGTACCAACATTGATGTATGGGGCTATGATACGGACTGTGAAGGCAAAAGAGAGAAGAAAGCTGGAAGTGATGGAGATAAGCTGCTTGAGGAGTTTGTGTGGAGTGACTCGCAGAGACAGATTGAGGAATGAAGAGATACCTGTACGTAGGAAAGTGGGGCACCAGGAACATTTGTCGGATGGAGTGGACAGAAGGGTGCTGTACTGGTATGGACATGTTCAGCGAATGGAAGAAGAAAGCCTTACAAAGAGAATATATCAGTCACCACTAAGATGGTTTAATACACTAGGCTAATTGGAATCATAAATAAATAGTTAGTAAAATTATAAAACATTTTATTGTATAAATGGAATATGCTTACTAAAACTACAATAATTTAATATATATAATTAACTCTCAACACAAAACACCTCCCAATGAATTTAATGAAAGCATATGATTCACCTGGGATTTGAACCTGGGTTTCCACAACAGATGTTAAACGCTCAAACCATTACACCATCAAGACAGTTAAAGGTTAAGTACATGACTAAAATTCTATATCCATTAATCTAATAATGGATACATTTTTGTTTTGGCCGCTACTATTAATACTGTACTAAATAGTGGCTCCTGAGCATGCACACAAGTACAGAAGCTAATATATGACAATTCATCCAACCCAAGTACAGTATTACCAAAGTACTGTACCCTTCATGACATAGATAATACAAAAATAAATGTTCTGTCTTCATAGGAAAAAGAATGAAGTGACTAAATTTTACAAATATTAAAATTATGTATGTAAGGTCTTTAATCTGAATTCAGAAAAAGTGAGTGAATCCGGCATCACCTATTGCTTGACGTTGAGTTACTTTGAGAATATTTGGGTGAGAAAAGTGGTCATAGGTTATTAGCTCCAGGTCTTGTGCAGGTTATTAGCTCCAGATCTTGTGCAAACACATTTTGGGCTGCAGGTTTCACTTTGTGAATACAATACTATTATTAGGTGGTTAGTGAAGGTTAACCATCCGATCTTGCCATCGAACCCGTCCCACTCCATTAAAATAGGTTTTGAATGAATCACGGACAGCCTTGGCATCTCTAGCAAGATTACCAGGTGGCAAAGGTTGCAGACATTCAATTCCACCTTGAGGATGTTGTCGCCATCGACCTTGTTGTAACCTTCCATTCTGTACATCCTCCCTGTCCAGATCTTCAGTTACATAATTGTCTCTGGAGCTTACTCTCAAGAAATTATGCAAGGCTACAGCAGCAAGCACGATGTTCTTAGCATTTGGAGGAGATGTTCGGATTGGAGTTCTAAAAACCTGAAACCGAGCTACCAGAATTCCGAAAGCATTTTCGGAAGTTCTAGCACGGGAAAGACGGTAATTAAAAATCCTTCGTTCCGGTGTCTGTTCCCTTCCCGCGTAGGGTTTCATTAAGTTTGTTTTTAAAGGAAACGCATCATCTCCTACAATCACATAAGGACATCGTTCACGTGAGATGGGCAGATGATCTTCAGGAGGAATATTGATGACATTGTTATTGTTTTACAAAGCTGATTTAAGAGAACACTGATCCCAAACTACTCCATCACTTGCCCTGCCAATGGCACCAACATCCACATATATGAATTTGTAGTCTGTGTCAACTAAAGCCATGAGAATCATGCTGAAATTACCTTTGTAATCATAGTAATCAGAACCACTGTTAGCGGGCTTTTCAAGAAGTACTCTTTTTTTCCCATCTAGTGCCCCAATACACATAGGGAAATCCCACGTGTTATTGTAGGCCGCAGCAATCTGGCGCCTTCTCCCTCCGAGTCCGGCATTTTCATATATAGAGGGCTTAATACTTTGTAGATGGCTCGGCAGACCTCGGGAATGATGGAGCACACCAGATTTCGGCTGACTCTGAACTGCATCGCCAAGGACCTCTAGGTTTCTCCTGAAAAAAGAAAGTAGCACACTGTAAATGCTGAAATGTACAATATATAATGATAATAATAGTAATAATGAAATTTATGTGTTGGTAATGAGAGTAAATGAAACAGTACTGTAAATAATAAAAGTGTTTGGTAATTATAATGTACAGTTCTAAAAAGTGCAGATTAGGTACCAGTATATGTGGAGAGTATGGGCACGATATTAAATATGCTGCGAGAAAATAAGTACAGTACAGTATAATTTTGTTCACATCTGTGCCACTTAGCGAATTGTGTGGTACACAAGGAAGTTGTCAACTTTAGTACACTAGAGTACTGTACTGTACTTTCAATTATATGGCTGATTTGTTAAGATTTTATATCAAACACCACGTACATTCGCATGTACAGTAATTTGATTAAAATATATATTTAAAATAAATTATCCCAGGCCAGGGCCAGCTGTTAACAAAATTGGCAATAAGGAAGATTCACACCCTTCACAGAGTACCGTCATCTGGGGTGAATTCGGACATCATGGCCTTGCTCGTGATCTTGGGGCTTTGCCCCTCACCCCCACATGACTAGTGTCAAATAACCAAATAACTCGAGAAACAAAAAATCTTGGGAGTTTTTAATGTTTTTCTTGGGATAGCCTATTTTTTTTTTTTTTTTTCATTAACCTAACCAAAAACCCTAACCTAAATGTATTTGGGGGCTATTAGGTTAGGTTAATGACCAAAAAAAACAAAAAACAAAATCTCCAGCAAAAAAAAAAAAAAAAATGCAAAATCCAAACTTTTTTTTCACCCGGGGATAAAAAGTAGGGCCTATATAGAAATGAAGCATATGATGATAGGAACCCAAAACTACCATTATAAATTTGCTACCTATATTGTTGCATCTCCTGTATATTGACCATAGGCCTATCATTACATAAACTTTATATTCTCATTTAAATGTTGTGGCTTCTATGAGGTCTATTGCAATTTCTAGGTTAAAGTAGAAAAATATAAACATGAGTTTGACTTTTATTATGATACATTTGTAGAATTATCGTAGGCTAGGCCTAATCGTGTTCCGAAAAATTATGCCAAATATTAGCCTATTAATAGGCTAGGCCAAAGGCTGATAAGACTGCACTATGCAAATAGAAGTGGCATAACCTACCACTGGCTATCCTATAGCCTGCTAGGCTACTATCGCCTACCAAATAACATGAAAAGTGGAAATGAAATCAGAAATTAGTTTAGTAATAGCCTACCGGTACCAGTAGAAAGTCAATGCATAGCCTAGGCCTATGCATAGTATGCTAATAATTATAACATTTACTATTTAACATAGGCTAGGATAATTCCACTCTACATTGCCTACCCTAGGCTAGGCAGCCTAGGCCTACCTGAAAAAAATAATAAATTAGACTATGCCTAATAGGCTAATTGCCTACCACTTGAAAGTTAATGCATACACTAATAATTATGATAACCTTTACTATTTAACCTAGGCTAGTTCCACACTTCCACTCTACATTGCATAGCCAACTTGCCAAGGGTAGGCCTACTGGTATGTGAGCTCGGAACAAAACAACTGAACAATAATAAGACATAGCCTACCTGTTGCCAAGTAGCGAAGAGTAATCACGAGTCGTTCTCCAGCACTCACAGCTTTTCTCATATTTGTGTCCATTTTTTGGATGAATGGTGTGACAAGACAACAAATATTCGTATTGTCTTCGGTCCAGTCGTATCCATTCATTCAAAGTTTGCGGATCTTCCAGGCTAAGCTCCCTCACCAAGCAATAATATACACTTTCCACTGGTCTCCTGGTGAGCCATTGGCGACTCCAGATCTGTCTCTTAATATAGTAAAAAACGCCGCAATCACACCAAACGCTCTCCTTTGTTCATCCTCCATATTTGTGTGTTGTGGTCCACGCGTTTTCTGCTTGGCAATTCTCCGTCCACAGTCCCTACCTTTGGCTCGACTCTCTCGTGTGAACACTTTTTGAATTTCACAGGGAATTTGTACAGCAACTCTCCCCGTCCTTGAAGGTCGGGGGAGAGAATTGGAAACAAAAACTGTCCGTGTGAACCGACCTTAATGTCGTCAGCATATAAGTGAATGGGACTGGAGGTGCAGTTGAGAAGGTCTTTAAATGAATAATAAATTAATGAATAATAGGAAGAGAATCTGCTGCTGCTGCTGCTGCTACTACTACTGCTGCTACAGGTCGACAACAGAAAAAAGCTAAGTCTGTTTTCATTGTCGGTGATTCAATGGTTAAATACCTTAGCAGGGCTACTAACACACATGTTGGTAAAGTTGTCTGCCTGCCTGGTGCCGGAGCCGGGAGGGTGGCAGAGAAGATAGACGGTGTCCTGGAAGTGAGTGGGGAGGACCCCATCATCTTCCTCAACACAGGGAGCAATGACATATGGAAATGCAGGACTGAGGAGTTGTTCACCAAGTACCAGGAAATGTTGGAGAGGATCAAGAAGAAGGGTGGAGTTCCTGTGGTACACAGTATCCTGCCAAGAAGAGGGGCAAGGAAGGAATGGTCCTCCAGGGCTATTGGTGTAAATAGCCGGCTGGAGAAGTACTGCAAGGCAAATACTATTCCATTACTGGATAACTGGACCCTCTTCTATGGTAAGGATGAACTGTATGCCCCGGATGGAGTACATCTCTCTCGACTAGGAGTTTCGACCTTAGCCAGTTCACTTGACAAGATTGTTGCGGGGTTTTGTTAAAAAAACCTGGGTGTGTAAGTATAATACTGTCTCCAGATGGAGCAGCATATGGTATTTCACGTGACAATCAAATAGAATCCCAGCCACGTGTAACTGATAGTAATGACGAAAATACTGATAGAGTAGAATTTCCGTCTAGGTCTAGACTCTAGTAGTTCAACGGGAAATAATAAGTTAGTTAACACCTTACGAGCGGCCTATGCGGTTCATTTATATGTACCGCCCAGCGGGATGTTTTTAGCCAAAATAGGGCTGTTTACGTGATCATTTTCATGCCTAAATAAGACCCAGAACGTAAAACAAGTATCTATCCCTGAAAGGGCATAAACAGAGCTTTCGAATGACACCATAACGATTCTTTTATGATGGCTAGTTTTCTTGCAATAACCGTGCAACACGAGTGCAAAAAGCATGTAATTAGGCACTTTCCCCATACAATTCCGTATATAGCGAGTGAGAGAGGGAGGGAGGAGGTGGGATTCGTGTCAGTAGGTTCGCCGCGGTGGTCTGGAGCAGTCATACGCTCGCTACTCTCCTGCCACCACTTGTCTCTCTCTCTCAGCAACATTACGTGCTGAAATTGCCACACGACCTATGTCGAGCGCCGCCACATAGTCCAGCTTTATTTAACTCGACTTATGTTGCTCGCCGACAGTTAAGGGTTAAACACAATAGAAAATTAGTTGCAAATAAAAGTAATAGGTTGAGGGTATAATTATTATACAAATTGTAGAAGTTTATATAACAAAATGAACGAACTTAGAGCACTTGTTAGCAAAGAAAATATAGACATAATAGCGCTAACTGAAACGTGGATAAATACAGAATCCAGGCATTTTTTTGCAGAATTTGCTATACCAGGATATAGTTTGTTTAAATATGACCGAACAAGTAGGAGGGGCGGCGGTATAGCACTGTTTGTCAGGAGTACTTTAAAAAGCTGTATTAAATCAGGTATTAGACTAAATATTGACAATGAAAGTGTTTGGGTAGAGGTTAATAAAGGTAGTGTGACCATAGTTATTGGAATTATGTATAGACCGCCAAATATGTGGTAGAAATGACGGAACATCGTTATGGGAGGAAATTAAAATAGCATCAAGGTTTAGCAATGTGTGCATTATGGGGGATTTTAATTTTCCGAATATTGATTGCCAGCATCAAATAGGAGACTCTGATTCTGAGGAGTTTATTGAGGTAATACAAGATAGTTTTTTATTTCAATTCATAGATACGCCAACTAGAGGTAATAATATTCTCGATTTAATTTCAGTAACAATGAACATATGATAAATAATATAGAGATTGGGGACCACCTAGGATATAGCGACCACAATTCTGTGTATTTTAATATACAATGGAAAGGTAATACCAGAGAGAATACAACATTAATACCTGACTTCAGAAAAGCCGATTATGGTGGGCTAAGAAGTGCCCTATTAGCGGACCCTATGGTCAAACAAGTAAGTCAATCCAGGTGTTCAAATAAGTGTAACCCTTCTCGGGTACCTGCCAGCTTAAGTCAGGAAGAGACGTCAAACTTGGTAGATACATATGATAATTTTATTAGGTCAGTAGTCAGTGTTCAAAATAAATATATCCCCATTAGAAAATATAGATCAACACAGAACACAACCCAAATGGATGAATAATAGATTATTAGATCTTCTAGGTAAAAAGAGAGGAATATATAGAAAATTAAGAGAGGCGAAATTTACCTACTTGCTTACTATCAGAATCTATCAAGACAGGTAAAAAAAGGGTGTAAAGACAGAAAAAAGAAATTATGAAATCAAGGTTGCCAATGACTCAACAAATAATCGTAAACTACTGTATATAAATCCAAGGTTAGAGATGTAATTGGTACCCTTAAAACTTTGATAGCAGAAATGACAGAAAATTATTTAGAAATGTGCAGTACATTAAATAGTCAATTTCTTTCCGTTTTCACTAATGACAATTTGGTACATTTTCCAGAAGTCAGTAAGGTATAATACTGATAGCAGGGTCCAGAGAGAGAGATAGTTTAGAAAATAGGTTAAGTACGGTTACTATAAGTAGAAATTATGTGCTTAAAGGTGGTGGGGCGTCCGAAATTAAAATTAATTTATAATGTATTTAAAGAGATGTTTAAATCTCCAGTAATCAACCTGACTACTCCTTTGTCAAAACTAATCTTCAATATTAGAGAACAAATCAAAAACAGATATTGAATTGCGACCCCTTGCAACTAGTACTCACGTGAGGATGTGACGTACGCCCAGGCAAACATTTGGGAAGTAAACATCAGCAAGTATAGCAAAAATGGTGAATAGGTGTGCTGTTTTCGGGTGTAGCAACATCCCTGGACCAAACATACCACTACACAAGTTTCCAAGTGATCCATACCATTGTAACAAATTGGTGAAGTTTATACAAAGAACCAGAGTGTGGGAGGCAAAGCCCAAAACAAGCTTCATATGCAATGGACATTTTCGTGATGAATGCTTTGACAATAAAGTGCAGTGGAGTATGGGTATGGCTCGATGCACCCGCTGATTGCCTATACGGACTGGGGTCTTGTCACGCCCAGTGCCAGGTCCGTATATATACGGACTCGCCGAAAAAAAATCGTAGCAGCGAAACGACTGAACCTATAGCTTTCATATTTCTACCACTTGTACTTTAACCTTCTGGCGTCTTGCTACCACCACTCCAACTGCCTCCCCCAATCCACTCGCCGATCATGGGTCGCCGCATCAGGCCATCACAAAGGAATAAAAGGAAAATATGTGGCGGCCAAACGACTGCACCAATTGGTTCCATATTTGTGTGACAAGTCCCCTACCCTTCTGTCTTCTCCCCACCACAACCCCAACTTCCTCCCACCACCCACTTCCAGCCTATCCGTAGATCATCACATAAATATATCAAAGGCATTTGATAGAGTCTGGCATCAATCCTTATTGTCGAAGATGTCACACTACGGCCTTGCATCATTAGTTCCACTAATTTCTTCTTATCTTCATAACAGAAAAATATGTGTAATGGTAGATGGCCTTTATTCTCAATTTCACTCAATAAATGCTGGTGTTCCCCAGGGATCAGTTTTGGCCCCAACTCTGTTCCTCATTCATATCAATGATCTCATATCTACCACTCATAATCCAATACATTCCTACGCAGATGACTCAACACTCCACAGTTCCTTCACATTTACCAATTCTTCACCCAACCCGATCTTATAAATTCAAAATAACACTGCAATTTCTCTGAACCAGGACCTTTCTAGAATTAATGATGCTGTACATGAGAATCTAGTTTCCTTTAATGCACAGAAAACCAAGTACAATCAATTTCCTAAGAGACAGAATCTCACTGACTTCCATATATTTTTTAATGATGTAAATATTTCCACTTCCCCTAGTATTGACATTCTCCGTGTAACAATAACTACTACTTGAGCTGGACACATTATGTTAGAAGCATTGCTAAGAATGCCTCTAAAAACTGGACTCCTGTACAGAGTTCGAGAATTCTTCACTGACGAGCAGTTGGCCGTAATATATAAAAGTCATGTGCGCTCTCAGATGGATTACTGTTCACCTCTGTGGGGTGGAAGTGGACTGGTTTGCATTGAGGCAGTTGGACAAAATTCAAAATAAAGCTATTAGATTAATCAATAACCCTGCAATCACACAGGACCTTCCTACATTAGCCATACGAAGAAAACGTTGCATCCCTTGCATTATTCTACAGATATTTTCACAGCAATTATTCCGAGGAACTTGCTTCAATTGTGCCGCCTCTCCACATCTTTCCCGTAGAACTAGGGCAGCTGAGAGCGCCCATGAATTTACACTTTCTCCTCCACAATGCAGAACTTCTGCTTATCAGAATTCATTTATCCCCAGAGCTACTACTCTTTGGAATTCACTTCCTCGAATTGCTTTCCACAAACTTACAATCAACAAATGTTTAAATCCAGTTGTTACAAACATTTTATGAATGGAGGATGCCTTTAGGCACATGGACCTTTTTGTTTTATCTGTGTTTTTCCTTCCTCCGTTCATTGTCTCTTAAAAAAAAAAAAAAAAAAAAAAAAAAAAAAAAAATGAAAATCCGTGGGGGCGAAACTACCTCACCAATCGGCTCCATATTTGTAACACGAGTCAATTACCCTTCTACCTTCCCCCCACCATCTCCCAAACCACCCTCCCACCCATACGTGCTTGCCAATTTCAGGAGTCAGGAGAGTGGATAATATGGGCTAACTTAAGCCTAGCCCAAATTATACAGTCAGTGTCAATGGTTATAGGCCTAACCTAGGCTAAAGAAATTTATTGGCTGAAATTCAACTACTAGCAACTAGGCTAAACAAAAAAATAAAAACAAATAAGTCCGCGGTTTAAGTTCCCGTCTATTTTTACGGCGATTTTTTCTGTTATTTGCACCCTGTTGGCAATGTATATGATGATGATAATAAGTCATGGAGGCGTGAGGGGCGGGCTTTCATTATTGTATCCAAATGCAGACAAAATAGACGGGGACATGATCGCTAGCGTCCGCCGCGGTTCCGAGTACCGAGTAGTGTAAACAAGGCGGGCGGTAATCACAGCTGCTTCTTCCTCCTCTCCTGCTGCTGGATCTCGTCAACAGGTTCATACATATAAGCCTGGACACCACCAATATTCATCACTTGAGGTTCTTTGCCATAATCACGGTTATCACCCTCAGTATTGGCAAACGAATCGGAACTACTGTCACTATCCTCCATTTCCACCTGTCAGAAGAGCTTGTTGTGTTCCTGGGCATACGTCATCAGAGCGCTTAAACTCCGAATCCAGAAAAGTGTCACCCATATCCTATTTTGGCCATTATATAAATAATTAAGCCATTGTAGCAGAAAATATTGCACCAAAAGCTATAGTGCACACTGCGGTAATGATTGTGGAGGAAAATAATAGCATGCACACCCACCTTTAAGGCAATTGACAGACTGAAACCTCAGAAATCACCTGGTCCTGGTGAGGTATATGCTAGAGTATTAAAAGAATGCAGAGATGATTAAGTTACTCATTAACATTTCTATTTAACAAGTCATTAGAAACAGGCTTAGTTCTAGAAGCTTGGAAGCTTACAAATGTAGTTCCGATCTTCAAAAAAGGTGATAAATCAATAGTATCCAATTACCGTCCCATTAGTCTCACATCAATCATAAGAAAGCTACTAGAGTCAATTATTGCTAGGAAAATAAGAAACCACTTAGAAACATTTAATTTAATCAATTCGTCTCAGCATGGATTCACTCAAGGACG
>CM064503.1:62233235-62245735 GCA_032716605.1 Paralithodes platypus | reverse complement strand
ATTTGTGCCAGACTCTATTGAAGGCCTTCAATAGTTTGATAGTTTTTATAGTTTTAAAAACTTTAGAGATGCAAGAAATTAAAGCAATTGAGCACCATCTCTCCTCCTACATACCTGATCTTCTCTTCCTCACCGAAACTCAGGTGTCTGTAGCAACATCCAGCAGCCCCTTCTCTGTATCCTCCTACTTTCTCTATCCTAGTTTCAAAGCCAAAGGTGGATGTTGTGCATATGTGCACAACAAACTCACTTGCTCTCGTGTTCCCGATTTCGACTCCTCTGAATTCTCAACTTTATGGCTCAAATTTCCTGTCAGTCTCTTACTAAATATTTCTGTGCTGTCTATCTTTCCCCTAACTCTACCAACTTTCCTAAATTCTTTGACTATCTAAACTCTACAGTGGAACACATTCTATCCATTTCTCCTTTCTCAGAAATCTCCATCTTAGGAAATTTCAACGTTCACCACCGCCAATGGCTCTCCTCTCACACTACTGATCCACCTGGTGAACAAGCCTACATCTTTTCTATCCTAAATGACCTAGAGCAGTTAGTTCAGCAACCCACCCGTATCCCGGATCGCATCGGAGATCGGCCCAACATTCTTGACTTGTTTCTAACTTCTAACCCTTCTTCTTATACTGTCGATCTTTTCTCTCCTTTGGGCTCCTCCGACCATAAACTTATCTCTGTCACCTGTCCTATCTCTCCAGTACGGCCACCCGATCCTCCTAGCCGGCGGCGCTTGTGGCACTTTCGCGGTGCCGACTGGGAGGCTCTCCGGCAGTACTTCTTTGATTTCCCATGGAATGATTTCTGCTTCCGTGGCCGAGGACCCTCGGAGAGTGCTGAACGCATTACCGAGGTAATCCTATCGGGCATGGAAGCATACATTCCATTCTCTTTCTCTCAGACTAATGCTAAAAAATCTTGGTTTACTCACGCCTGTTCTACTGCTGTCCGCAATAAGGAGGAAGCCTTCAAACGGTACCAACGCCTTAAAACTCAAGACTCTCATTCTTCCTATGTTTTTGCCCGGAATCAAGCCAAATCTGTTCTTCGACTTGCCAAACACTATTTCATCAATAATAAATGCACTGAACTATCCAACTCTAGCTCTTCCCAAGCTTTCTGGCATCTAGCCAAAAAACCTCTCCAACAATTTCTCTTCCTCGTCTTTCCCTCCCCTTTCCCACTCTGATGGCACAACCATCACTTCTTCCTCTGACAAAGCTAAACTCTTCGCTCAAACTTTTGCTAGAAACTCCACCTTGGATGATTCCGGTGCTATTCCTCCCTCTCCGCCCTCCTCTCTCTAACTTATGCCTAATATCCTAATATCTTCTAAAGATGTACTTTCTACCCTCTCTGGGCTTAACACTAATAAGGCGTACGGTCCGGACGGTGTTCCTCCTGTTGTTCTCAAAAACTGTGCTTCCGTGCTGACTCCCTGCCTAGGCAAACTCTTTCGTCTCTGTCTATCCTCTAACGTCTTCCCTTTATGCTGGAAGTTTGCTCACATTCAACCTGTCCCAAAGAACCGCTCTCAACCCTCCAACTATCGTCCAATTGTTCTCATCTCTTGTCTTTCTAAAGTTTTTGAAACTATTCTTGCTTCCAAATTTCTTAAGCATTTCTCTTCTCATAATCTGCTCTCAGATCGCCAGTATAGCTTCCTTAAGGGTCGCTCTACTGGTGATCTTCTTTCATATCTTACTAACTCTTGGTCATCCAACTTTCGGGACTTCGGTGAGACTTTTTCTATTGCACTAGACATATCGAAAGCCTTCGATAGAGTCTGGCATAAATCTTTAATTTCTAAACTACCCTCCTTCGGTTTCTATCCCTCCATCTGTGCCTTTGTCTCTAATTTCCTTTCCGGCCGTTCCATAACCGCGGTTGTGAACGGCCATTGTTCACTTCCTCACCCTATAAACTCCGGTGTTCCTCAGGGCTCTGTCCTATCTCCTATTCTCTTTCTAATTTTTATAAATGATCTTAACTGTACCTTAATTCCCATCCATTCATATGCAGACGACTCAACCTTACACTACTCCATTCGTTTTTCAGATCGCCCCAGCCAGCAATCCCTCAATGACAAACGTAATGAAGCCATAGAACTCTTAAATTCTGATCTAAATACTATTTCCAATTGGGGCAGAGAAAACATTGTTAACTGTAATGCTTCCAAAACCCAATTTCTCCATCTATCTACCCGTCAGGATCTCCCAGCGGACTATCCGTTTTTCTTCAACAATACAAAAATCAACCCTTCATCTTCTCTCAATATTCTTGGTGTCTCTTTTTCTTCTGCTCTCATTTGGAAGGACCATATTACCAGTCTTGCTAAGGCAGCCTCCCAGAAGCTGGGTGTGCTCAACCGCCTTAGGGGCTTCTTTTCCCCTGCACAGCTTCTTGCTCTGTACAGGGGCATAGTGCGCCCTTGTATTGAGTATTGTTCACATGTGTGGAGAGGTTCCTCTCACACCGCTCTCCTAGACAAAGTTGAAAGGAAGGCCTTTTGTATCATTAACTCCCGTCCACTCACCAACTCTCTGCAATCTCTCTCTCTCCGCCGCAATGTTGCATCTCTCTCGCTATTCTATTGCTACTATAATAATCAGTGTTCCTCAGGGCTATCCCAGTGCATACCACCTCCTTTACGTAGGGCACATGGTACCCGTTTTGCAACTCAATCCCACCCCTACTCTGTGCAACTCTCCAACCAAAGAGTGAAACGTTACTCTCAAACTTTCTTCTACTCAACAGCTGAGCTCTGGAACTCTCTCCCAGAATCAGTCTTTCCCTCTTCCTATGACTTAAATTGCTTCAAACTCTGTGTGTCCAGGCATTTTGGCTTGAACATACCTTATTTTGGCCCTGTCACTCTTTAAACTCTGGGGGAAGCACTCGCTATAAGCAGTTATGCCTTTTGCCTCCTCAATCACATAGAAAAAAAAAATTGGATGGCTGCGAGCGGTCACCATTCATTGGGACAGGTTGAATGAGAGCAAACTTCTAGCAAGAAGGGAAATGTTAGAGGAGAGACAGAGACAAAAGAGTTTTGCCCAGGCAGGGAGTCAGCACGGAAGCACAGTTTTTTTAGTACAATAGAAGGAACACCGTCCGGCCCATACGCCTGCTCATATTAAGCCCAGAGTGGGTGGAAAGTACATCCATGGAAGAGATTATGATGTTAGGCATAAGTAGGAGAGGGGGTGGAGAGAGAGGAATAGCACAGGAATCATCCAAAGTGGAGTTTTTGTGTAAGTATTAGCGAAGAGTTCAGCTATGTCAGAGGAAGAAGTGACGTGGTGCCGTCAGAGTGGAAAGAGGAGGGAAAGATGAAGAAGTTAAATTGTTGGAGAGGTTTTGGCAAGATGCCAGAGGGCTTGGAAAGAGCTAAAGTAGTATGCAACATATCTCAACTTCGTTCTTTTCTATACATTTCCCTGTAGAAATTTCGAATTTTGTTGGGAAGCTTTTTCCCCAACTAATTCCATGCCTACCCAAAGTCGGAGGGAGTGGTTGGTGGAGACCGCAAAGTCTGTGCAGTCTATGTATATACGGTTGCAAAATTATTGGTAAATCTTTTAACTCACACGAATCTAAGAATTTCTTCTTCAATCCATTGTAAACTTGTGGAATGGGCTTCCCCGAGACGTTATAGACTGCAGCACCGTTGATTCATTTAAACTACGCCTAGACAAATATCTCGCATCAAACCCGCGACTGACTGCGTTTGTAAATGAATAACTTTATTTTATCCTCCCCTCAGTTACTAACCCATATGTCCCCTACTAACTTCCTAGTCCTGCCACGGACATTAGTTTCCAGGGCAGTAGTTCCCTTTCCAATGTTCCCTTACCCACTCTAAAACCACTGTTTGGACACTTGATCCTCAGTGTTTTGGAGGACAAGCAGCCTAGAAGGGTCACTAGATTCTGTTGTTGCTTGATTTCCTTTGTACTCCTTTGGTATGTAAATCTATGTAACACAAACACACCTTCCCTCCGGTTCTCTCCCTCGAGCTCACCAAACACATATGAGCTCCTCGGCGACCACAATGAAAATTTAAACACCACCAAGCAGTGGAGGGTCGCAGGGGAGCTCTGCCGCCTTGGCTCTGAGTTCTGAGGGTTCATAGGGCGCTGTATCCTGCACAACCTCCCAATTCCACAATGGTCTACCAATATTTCTGGTAAATGCTGTCTTGTATAAGGACATATGGATGATATTCTACGGAATGTCTATTTGCCTATATGTTGGCAGATCCCTTACTTTGTGTTATAGGTACCATGCTCATTTCACCTTACCTGATATTAATACTTACTTGGAATCCCTCCATAATGGAAATTCTTGGTCCTGGGGTTCTGTCTTTTTGTATATTGTTCTAATTAAATAGTTTTTCGTTCAGTAATTGAAACTGTATCACAGTGCCCCCCCCCATTTTTTTTTATATAGATAAAAAATCAATGGAATAATAATACAAATGTGTTTCACTTCCCAGGAAAATATTATATTGATCTTGTCGGCGACCATCGTTTGAAGGCTTTTGGCTACACACTAATATACTGTAGCTAATGTCATCTAAGCCCATAAGTTCTGTTCATCACTGTGATCTTATGCATGTAAGTAAAATAGCATAAGTGAATTCCGAGTGTGGCTTCTTTTTAATTATCATTTGACTAATCGGAGGAGTTAATCATTGCATAAGAAACTACACTCGTACTTAAATCCTCGCATTATACAGTATTTTCATGTATAAGATGACGGAGAGGGACAGAACTTACGTGAGCAACTGTACTTCCTTCTCTCCGGTCACAGATACCAGTGTAAATAATCCCGAAACTTTGCCAGAATATTGTTGCCGATCAAAATGTTATGAAAATACGCCTTAACCTCCTCATTACGATTATGCTTTTATGATTATTTTTGGCTGACAATATACAATAATTCATCCAATAGATTCAGACGCATCTCTAGTAACAATAAAGGGCACAAACTATCTTATCTAATTAAAATCGTCAAATGATTACCAGAAATGACATAATAATGACGTCATCTTTTTGCAATAGTGTATTGTCAATTCATTATAGGTAGGCTAGAAATCGTGACCTCTATCCTCAGTCACTCAAGGAGGGCAATAGTAAATGGGCTGTAAATTTCCACGCCTATTCCCTATCTGACTCTTCCCTAATTGAAGACATACTAGCTCAAATACGCAGGACCTATCTGAGTTAGAAGTGGGTGGGGTGGGTATTCTGGCTACCTATAATCAACAGGGTGTAGATTAAATAATAGAAGTAAATTGTAGAAGGAATCCGGCCGACAAATGTTCAGATTTATCTTGACTATGGTGTGTTATTTTAAGTTTGATGGAGGTTTAGCGAGGAAAATCGAAACTAAATAATTAATAGATAATTTATACCTGTATATACAGTATACCAAAAACATCACTACCCCCCTTAATTAAGGCGTGGGTGGAAGGGAAGGGAGTAGGTGTTTGCTTGGTATACAGTCATTTGGGCGCGATTCAACCCGGCCGTGAAATTGGGCTTATGTTTTTGCAATGTTCTCACCATGGCGCAGCCCATACATATTTCCCTTTCGGATTTAATGAGTTTTACCAGGTTAGCTTGGTAGTTGATTTTGCTTAGGTAAACTTAAGATGCTATAACAGGTAACGTACTTTGATTACCGCATACTACTGACTATTATAGTGAAATATGAATACTGTATATAACACTACTATCGCCTTTTACAATCAATAGTAGGATAGTAGGGTAACCAACTACTATGGCAATCATCCAAAGACGATGTTCAACGATGTGTTAAATACTCCAGACATAATATACAGTACTGTATAGTTCAATAACTCCAGACATATATAAGTACTGTATAGTTCAATAACTCCAGACAATATAAGTACTGTATAGTTCAATAACTCCCACATAATATACAGTACTGTATTGTTCAATTACTCCAGACATAATATAAAGTACTGTATAGTACAATAACTCCAGACATAATATACAGTACTGTATAGTTTCAATAACTCCAGACATAATATACAGTACTATAGTTCAATAACTCCAACATAATATACAGTACTGTATAGTTCAATAACTCCAGACATAATATTCAGTACTGTATAGTTCAATAACTCCAGACATAATACAGTACTGTATAGTTCAATAACTCCAGACATAACAGTACTGATAGTTCAACTCCACAATTCTACTGTATGTTCAATAACTCCAGACATATATACAGTACTGTATAGTTCATAACTCCAGACATTATACAGTACTGTATAGTTCAATAACTCCAACATAATATACAGTACTGTATAGTTCAATAACTCCAGACATATATACAGTACTGTATAGTTCAATAACTCCAGACATAATATACAGTACTGTATATTTCAATAACTCCAGACATAATATACAGTACTGTATAGTTCAATAACTCCAGACAAATATACAGTACTGTATAGTTCAATAACTCCAGACATAATAACATTCACTGTATAGTTCAATTCAAATATTCAAATATATTTATTTAGCCTTCAGATATAATAAGTTCAGATTTAAATACATGGAAGTCAACTGGCTAAGCCTTATGAGAAGAAAACTCTCTTTAAGGCACCTTGATTTAACCCGAATTAATTTACTTTTTACATACATATAATATATACTCGTTCAATTCGCACCCATAAACTTACACCACATAAACATACTCAGCACAAAAGTAACTTACAACACCACATAACTTACACCACATAAACATACTCAGCACAAAAGTAACTTACACCACATAAACATACTCAGCACAAATAACTTACACCACATAAACTTACAACCACATAAACATACTCAGCACAAAAGTAACTTACCCCACATAAACTTACACCACATAAACATACTCAGCACAAAAGTAACTTACAACCACATAAACATACTCAGCACAAAAGTAACTTACACCACATAAACTTCACCACATAAACTTCACCACAAACTTACACCACATAAACATACTCAGCACAAAATTAACTTACACCACATAAACTTACACCACATAAACTTACACCACATAAACTTACACCACATAACATACTCAGCACAAAAGTAACTTACACCACATAAACTTACACCACATAAATTACACCCCATAAACTTACACTACATAAATACTCAGCACAAAAGTAACTTACACCACATAAACTTACACTACCTAAACTTACACTACATAACTTACACTACATAACTTACACCACATAAACTTACACCACATAAACTTACACTACAAACATACTCAGCACAAAGTAACTTACACCACATAAACTTACACCACATAAACTTACACCACATAAACTTACACCACATAAACTTACCCACATAAATTACACCACATAAACTTACACCACCTCATACTCAGCACAAAAGTAACTTACACCACATAAACTTACACCACATAACTTACACCACATAAACTTACACCACATAAACTTACAGCACATAAACTTATACCACATAAACTTACACCACATAAACTTACACCACATAAACATGCTCTCACACAAAAGTAACTTACAATTTGATGGAATTTTAAAATATTTACTCAGTAAAAATGATTTGAGGGATATCTTAAAACTAGACAGGGAGGGTTTATCCAGAATATGCCGAGGCAGTGCATTCCTTTACACCATGATAATGAATCTGTTTTTGAGATTGATTTGATGCCAATGGTGGAATTTCTAAATCTCTTGTGTTTCTTACGGTATATCTCTCATTTAAACGAATATTAATAATTTATGGGATTGTAATTATTAATGGCTTTATAAACAAAGATAGCAGTGCAATATATGTTTATGTCTTCCCATTTTAAAAGCCTTAGAGATTTAAATAATTCATTTGTGTAATCATATTTTCTTTTGAAAGTGATTGTCTTAATAATTTTCTTTTGCGCTAGTTTGACTCTTTCTATCTTAGTTTTACCTGCGGTTTCCCAAACTGTGTGACAGTAATGAAAGTACGGGTACACCAAGGAGTAATAAAGTTGTTTAAGTACTTCTGAACGGAAGCAGTTACGAGTTAGATATAATATAACACGTTGTTTATTTATCTTGTTTGTTATGTTTTGTATATGTGACTGCCATGTCAATTGCCTATCCATTACAACACCAAGAAATTTTATATTTGCTCTTCTATTAACATTGAATTTCCTATTTTAATGGAATCTGCATTTGGAGGAACTTTTTTTTTTCTGTGATGAATAATATATTTTGTTTTGTCGATATTTAAGGTTAGCTTATTTGCGGTCATCCAACAATAGACATTATTTAGTTCATTATTCACTGATTTCACTAGAGTATTTAAATTGCTGTGACTGGCATAAAGTGTTGTATCGTCTGCAACATAGTTGTTTTAAATAGTACATTTGTGTTAATTACATCATTCACATATATAATGAACAATTAGGGGCCCAGTATGGACCCCTGTGGAACTCCAAAGGCTAAAGATTGTTCACTAGATTTAATATTATTATATTCTACATATTGTTTACGGTCCTAAAGGTAAGATTCAAACCACCTGAATGTAGTATTTCTTATACCATAATGTTTGAGTTTTCTCCTAATAGAATGTGGTGGTCAACTGTGTCAAAGGCTTTTGACAGATCAAAAAATACACTAATTGTAAATAGTCTATCATCAAAGGCTGCAAGTACGTCATTACTAAATTTTATTAGCGCAGTTTCCGTTGATTTTCCACACCTAAATCCATACTGGGCATCAGAAAATATACGGTTCGATAAACAAAATTCATTTAGTCTATTATACATTAGTTTCTCTAATATTTTGCTCATAACAGGTAAAACTGATATGTGCCGGTGATTATTAAATAGCGTCTTATCTCCAGATTTATATATTGGTAACACCTTCGCAATTTAAGATGATCGGGAAACATACCCGTGAAAAAGGACATATTACAGAGGCATAAAACAACTTGTGACATAGAAGGCATCATGATTCGTAATATGATTTAGTAATTCTTCTGTAGTAACTGGAGGCATTAAGAATGTTGATGCTTGTGGATTAGTTAAGTATGAATTAAAGGAAACATTTGACTCTCTGATGTTTTCAGCTAGATTTTTCCCGACTTTGACAAAGTATGAATTAACTGGTGTGCTATTACATCTGGTTCTTTAATTAAACTGGTGTGCTATTCCATCTGGTTTCTTTAATTAAACTGGTGTGCTATTACATCTGGTTCTTTAAATTAAACTGGTGTGCTATTACATCTGGTTCTTTAATTAAACTGGTGTGCTATTACATCTGGTTCTTTAATTAAACTGGTGTGCTATTACATCTGGTTCTTTAATTAAACTGGTGTGCTATTACAACTGTCTTTATTAAACTGGTGTGCTATTACATCTGGTTCTTTAATTTCATGTTTGTTATGATAAATGTATCACTTAATTTGCTGTATTTTGTTCTTCCTAGAACTGAGTTAATTATATTCCAAGCCTTTTTTACCGTCACCAGCAGCTTCTTCCAACTTTTGGTTTATGGTAGTTTCCTTTGGCTGTTCGTATAGAGGTCGTAACTTGATTACGAAGCCTGCGGTATCTCTCTCTCCAAACGTGATAGGTTTTATGGCATATTTTTTCGCTAATTTATTTTTTTCCTTGATCATCTCTTGTATTTCCGTGTTCTATAAGGCTTATATAGATGATTTTACCTTAATTCGTTTTGTAATAATAGGAAAATGTTTGTTAAATAAAGCTGTAAATATTGTCATAAGATTACTATATATTACATTGGGGTTATTTGAACTATAAACTATTTCCCATGAAACCTCTTCTATTGCTTCTTTAAATTGGTTAATGTTATCAGTACTGTAGTTTCTATAGGTAATATCTTGTTCTTCTTTTTCAGCTTGCTCTAGTGATGATTTTGTACTAGTATGGAAACATGCAAATACTGGAAAGTGATCTGTTATTCTATAATAAACTATGCCACTCATTATGTGCTGGCTGAAATTGTTTGACCATAGTTGGTCTATAATAGTAGCCGTTGCTGACGTCAACTCTTGTAGGTTTAATATTGGAATTAAAGAACAATTGTGAATGAGATAGGGAAATGAAATTGTCTACACAATTATCATTTGCGCTCTTCAATAAGTCAAGGTTAATCACCTGCAATATAACACAGTTTATCCTCTTCACTCACCTTTGAAAGAATAGTGTTATATTTATCTAAAAAAATACCAAAATCAGTATGGGGCCTTCTGTATATAATACCAACAACAGTATTTTTGTAATCCTTATTATGAATTTCAATGAACACAGTTTCAATGCTATCGTACTGAAAAGTTAAATCGTTTCTTATGGTATATTTATATCCTGTTTTTATAAACCTCGCCACTCCACCACTGTTGCGTGTATAGTTGTTTAGTAATCTTTTCATAACTAGGAATTATGTACAATTGCTCAATTTCGTTGGTTAATTTGGTTTCACATAAACCGATAACATTAAAATTGTATGCAAGAGGACTCAGACAGTTCTCAGAAAATTCCTCAAAATGTAGTGGTACACTATTTATATTATAACACATTCTGTTAAAGCTATTTCAGCTGGGAGCTGAGCTTGAGGAGTATTAGGAAAGAGATAATTACATGAAGGTAATTATAGTTCAGCGAATTTAACCAAATAATTATCAGGGTCTATTTCATTGTCATGCCTATCTTCATTTATATTTACATGATTGAATGTAAGATTGTCCAGAATATCAAAGGGTGTTATATCATTATTTTCTAAAGGATAATTATTTATCATTAGGAATTGATGGTCATTGAGATTATGAAAGGGAATACATCATTATAAGGCATGAATGGAAAATAGTACTATATTTATCAACACGTAATATAGTTTCATTGTTGAATCTACCTAGTTGTGTATCTGTCTGTCAATTTTTTGTGCGCTGTTGTTTGTCCAAGGGCGGCACCTGACCCCCTGCCATACTGGGCCTACCATGAGGGGCCGAGTTAGGAGGGCCACCCTGCACTAGGCTAAGTTGGCATAAACATGGTTCGCGGCCGGGGTGTACCTAGGCCGCGATGGACTGGTGCCGTGTGTTTTGATGAAGGCCCGAGGGGGAAAGATGAATGAGAGAGAGAGAGAGAGAGAGAGAGAGAGAGAGGGTGGGGTGAGTGCGAAAGTGAGTCAGTGAGAGTGAGTTAAAGTGAGAGTGAGAGAGGTTTACATAGATACACTGGCCACACAGGTAATAACGATCCCAGCTAGGTTAGTCAGAAATTAATGTTGTTTGAGGTAGTTAACACCAAAGACGTAGGGAAAAATGGAAGACAATTATAGCAAAGAGAAAGAGAGTGAGAGGTGAGAGAGAGATAAAGAATGAATAAATGAAAAGAAGAGAGGAGAGAGAGAGAGAGAGAGAGAGTGAGGGAGAGAGAGATAAAGAATGAATGAATGAAAAAGAAGAGATGCTAGTTGCAGGAGATAGAGAGAGAGAGAGAGAGAGAGAGAGAATTGTTTACCTTAGTCAGGTAAGTAAAGAAGCGGGATGATGATATAATCGGGAGCTAGGCAACAAGGTATAAAACTTTGGTGGGTTTAAACTACTGCAGGCTTCTACCAGCAGTTGATGTTAAAGAGGAGCTATATATTTATTTGTTTTTATTGATATTTGGATTTAGTTTCCTCCGTAACCACTGTCAAGCTTAAAAAAAAAAAAACCCTCTCAAGATAAATGTGTGCATTTTTTTCGGTTGACAAATGCCCCACCCGAAAGACCTTTTCTCCTATTATGCAGGCTCGCTATCGCTCCTCAGGAATAATAATCAACACCTAAACTTCACAATAGATCTTCAAATCGCCCAAGTAAAATCTCATAGCAAATGGACCTAAACATGAGGGTGAAGGTCAAGAACCGCCCTCTTTTAAAACAAAAATTAGGCAATTAGCTTGTAATACATTCAAGCGCATCGTACTATATATATATATACTGTATAATTATATATATATATATATATATATATATATATATATATATATATATATATATATATATATATATATATATATATATATATATATATATATATATATATATACAGTATATATATATATTGTACATGAGATGTACAAGAACACTGGAACCAAACAGACTCCATTATACTTTGTCTACTTCATCTTAAGGCTGGTTCACACATAGCCGAGTCGGTGCGCGAGTCCAACACGATTGATGAAATTTTGCTATTCGGCAATGACTCGTCGATACTCCTCAACACTTGTGTAGACTCGTGTTACACTCGTGTATACTCTTTGTTTACTCGACACACTCGTGGGTACTCGCCACGGGGTCCAAAAATGTCATGCATGCATTAAATTTTTGGGCCCCGTGGCGAGTACCCACGAGTGTGGCCAAATATGTGTAGACTCGTGTACATACGTGTTAACTTGTGTTTGACTC
>CM064503.1:62131073-62233135 GCA_032716605.1 Paralithodes platypus | reverse complement strand
GCCATTGTTGAGCAATGTATATACCCAGCCGAAGATCGAGGTCTTTCAAGTTACAGGTTCGCTATAGCTCACCCATAAGCAAAATCGACACCTGGATAGTATGACCGTCTTATTACCGTCAGGCTAATGGCAGGAAACGTCTTTAAATCTCCAAAATAGTGAAGCGATAGAGGGGAGACTAAAAAACACCCCTCTCTGACCAAATAGGGTTAAACAATCATGAAGCCAGACAATTTGAATATAGTAATAGGTAGAACATTTAATAAACTTTAGTCTTTAAGCAACTAAGTGATAGCAAGTTTGTTGTTATCAGCACTAAATGTCTTGATGTGTGTTCTCTGTGGTACTGTACAACCAATAGGGGACCGTCCGGTATTTACTCTTAGGGTGTCGGTGAAGTTCCTCTGATTTAAATGAAATTTGGCATACGTTTAAAGGACTGTGAGAGCTAATGTTTGATACCATCAAATTGAAAATTGGCTTTATAGTTTTTAATATATGTCAAAAATTAGGGTCAAAATTAGACAAAATTACACACTACAATAATTGACACTGTACTCAAGAATCTAGTGTATTGTCTTTCTTTTTGTGTTCAATCAACTCACAAAAGGTGTTTCTACAATCTAGTCAACCATATTTTGTATATCTCATCTAGTTTTATTTTTAGCCTATATATTTTTAGGTTGAATTTTTGTCACTTGTGTTGCAACTTTGAAGATGTGCTGTGCATGAATGGGGGTGGCTAAAAGAATTCCCCTTGGTGCGTTCATAAAGTTTTTTTATGGGCTTTGCAATGGTATATGAATCATTACTGTAGGACCAGTTGTTTCTGTAGTATAATGATTTCCGTGTTGGAATTTTTTGACTTTTTCGTGTTGAGAAAAAGCCTCCCAAACTTCAAAAACTGTTTTTCAGTAGAATAACTCAAGTCCAATTACAGGAAATGTATTTGTAATTATTTATATTTACATTTTAGTCATTTATACATATACTGTATATTAGTCCTATTACATGAAATGAATTTGTAATGGTTCCTATATACAAAAAAATAATGTATACATGTATATTAGGCCCATATTCAGCCTGCGAAAGCTTTATATAAAGCTCGAAATAATGCACTTAGAAGCGATTTTCGGCATTCAACTTTTACAGACAGGTTGAGGGAATACATAGCCAGCCTTCTATGTATGGGGAGAAAAAAAAAAAAAAACACTATTTTTGGGTTAAAAAGGCGGAGGGTCCCCTTGGGGAGATGGACGTATTTATTTGTTAATTTATGTATCTTTGTTATCATTATATTAGTATCCTCCCTAGACCTCCATCAAACTTATCCTCCCTAGACCTCCATCAAACTTATCCTCCCTAGACCTCCATCAAACTTATCCTCCCTAGACCTCCATCAAACTTATAAAACAAACGCCCAAGTCCCTCCTTCAAGATAAGTTTGTAAATTTTTTCGATATAAAAATGTCCTGGCCGAAGGCCGATTTTTCTTAAATTACAGGCTTGCTATCGCTCACCAGGAGAAAATCGACACCTAAAAGACACGAAGTCTTAATATTGACAAAGAAATGGGGTGAAAGGTCTTTAAATCACCAAACTAATGGAAAAAAATTCTTCTAATCTGAAAACTAATAGCGTTAAAAATGAGGAAGAAGGGGGACCAGAAAAACGGCCCATCTACCCTTAAATATATTTATATATATGGTTCTCGGTCAGTCTGTTCATAGCCAATATCAATGTTAACAAAGATAAGTTTCACAATGCTTCGAGCCTTGCACCCCCGAGTCCTGGAGGGTGGAGGCACATAATATTGAATGTTGCACTGTTGATTATGTGATGGCAATGTTTTTTTATGAGAAATTCTGCATTGTTGTATAAGGTTTGCACTGTAGCGGACATTTTAAGGGGTAGTGCTTGTTGTGTAAGGTTTGCACTGTAGCGGACATTTTAAGGGGTAGTGCTTGTTGTATAAGGTTTGCACTGTAGTGGACATATTAAGGGGTAGTGCTTGTTGTATAAGGTTTGCACTGTAGTGGACATATTAAGGGGTAGTGCTTGTTGTATAAGGTTTGCACTGTAGTGGACATATTAAGGGGTAGTGCTTGTTGTATAAGGTTTGCACTGTAGCGGACATATTAAGGGGTAGTGCCTGTTGTATAAGGTTTGCACTGTAGCGGACATATTAAGGGGTAGTGCTTGTTGTATAAGGTTTGCACTGTAGTGGACATATTAAGGGGTAGTGCTTGTTGTAGAAGGTTTGCACTGTAGTGGACATATTAAGGGGTAGTGCTTGTTGTATAAGGTTTGCACTGTAGCGGACATTTTAAGGGGTAGTGCTTGTTGTATAAGGTTTGCACTGTAGCGGACATATTAAGGGGTAGTGCTTGTTGTATAAGGTTTGCACTGTAGCGGACATATTAAGGGGTAGTGCTTGTTGTATAAGGTTTGCACTGTAGCGGACATATTAAGGGGTAGTGCTTGTTGTATAAGGTTTGCACTGTAGCGGACATATTAAGGGGTAGTGCTTGTTGTATAAGGTTTGCACTGTAGTGGACATATTAAGGGGTAGTGCTTGTTGTATAAGGTTTGCACTGTAGCGGACATATTAAGGGGTAGTGCTTGTTGTATAAGGTTTGCACTGTAGCGGACATATTAAGGGATAGTGCTTGTTGTATAGGGGTTTGCACTGTAGCGGACATATTAAGGGGTAGTGCTTGTTGTATAAGGTTTGCACTGTAGTGGACATATTAAGGGGTAGTGCTTGTTGTAAAAGGTTTGCACTGTAGTGGACATATTAAGGGGTAGTGCTTGTTGTATAAGGTTTGCACTGTAGCGGACATATTAAGGGGTAGTGCTTGTTGTAGAAGGTTTGCACTGTAGTGGACATATTAAGGGGTAGTGCTTGTTGTATAAGGTTTGCACTGTAGTGGACATATTAAGGGGTAGTGCTTGTTGTATAAGGTTTGCACTGTAGTGGACATATTAAGGGGTAGTGCTTGTTGTATAAGGTTTGCACTGTAGCGGACATATTAAGGGGTAGTGTTACGATCCAGGTTCTCAAAGACACAGGGCTCTTCAACATTGGACTAGATAATGGCAAAATGCAACAACGGTAACACTAGATCCAACCCCTGCCTTAAACACTGGAAAACAAAACACCATTACCGCCCTGAGTCGTGCCTGGACCACGAGGTATCCTATGACTCGGTAACTGGTGCACACACACTAGGCTGACGCTCGATGAAACAGCCTATTCTCAAACAGTAAAAGATTACTCGTTTAGGTTACACAAAGAAAAGATAGTAACGTGATTAATTAGCGTTACGGTAGATACTCAAATAACTGGCACTCCTGTATTAAAGAAAGTGCAATGCTAGTCCTGCAACATCAACTGGAAACTTCTGAAATAAGTCTGATGCTGGGAAGATGTTCGTAAAGAATCTTGAACAATTATAATGCAGAATACGGGTCACAATAAATACTAGGACATATAGTAATAATAGGCAGGCGAAGAGTAAAGACTGCGCAAAAGTAGTAATGCTCGACAACTAAAGAAATGCTTCGTGACACAACGCAACAGCCTACTAGGGTTGTGCAACTCAACAACAACCTCGGCTCAAAAGTGCAGTGAATAATAATGTTGCATACATATAATAATGGGGGCTTATCTCTAACCAGTGTCTGCTCGGTTAATAAAGTCTAGCTGGGGTATCAAGGCAGGGCAACCATGGGCGAGCATGCGGCTCGTAGCCTAACGTTGTCCGAAGGTGGTATAATGAAGATTACGTTATATGACGGGGATGCTCTCTTGATAAATCTAGGTCTCTAGTACCTAGTTCTATCCTGGCGATCCCTCAGAAGTCAACACAAAGAGGCAGCACTATGTTGTGAGGGATAGGCTATGGCCCTCTCACACCACAGTGCTGTGCTCGCAAAGTAAACCCACCCGAAGACAACCTAGGCTCCCACAGTACCTGTCGATGTCGTGCAGGGCTTAGCTAACACTGCACACATCGGAGACAACGACACAGTAATCTTACCCCTAGTCTAGCTTTAAATAACTAAGCAGAATCACTCAACACCCTGCCAGGGAGACATATACCGGTCTACAACCTTCCCGAGAGAGGACACACACGGAAAAGTCCGTCTCTCCAAACCTCATTAAAGCCTAATACATAGAAATATCTGAGAGCTTCGCGTACAATACGACTGGCCGACGGTGAACGTCTATGCTGAAACCAGAAGGGATGTTGAGTTTAATAAAGATTAGAGAATGATAAAGGAGAAGTCGAGAGAGAGAAATAGTATGCAAAGTGGCGAGTATGGGGGACAGAATTGCAAAGGATGTAGACGATACGCGTGTCAGGCAAGCTCTGAGCTGAAACAAGGCCGCGACGGGAAGGGACTAGTTGACCACCCGGCCGCCAACGCCGTCAGCGCCCAAGCGAGCCGCGTCATAGCTCAGCCCCCGCTGCCAGGTGTACTCCCTCACCCTCTCTCGCTCGCCTCCCACACAAGCAACATTTATATTATAGCGAATATAAAATACAAGGCGCGGTCACAGACCAAAACAAAGACCATTTCTAGACTGTCTGTGGCAACACGACCCTAATGAAATAAAGCAGATCATTCTAGGACAACTGTAGCCTATCCCCCCATCCTGGCGAGCGCTAGCGAGCTGCAATGCCCCACGCAACCATTCTGCTAGCGCCGGGAGGCGTCACAGTAGTGCTTGTTGTATAAGGTTGCACTATGGACATATTAATAGTGCTTGTTGTATAATTTGCACTGTAGTGGACATATGTAGTTTGTTGTATAAGGTTTGCACTGTAACAAAGGGAGTGCTTGTGTATAATTTGCACTGTACGGACATATTAAGGGGTAGTGCGTGTATAAGGTTTGCACTGTAGCGGACATATTAAGGGGTAGTGCTTGTTGTATAAGGTTTGCACTGTAGCGGACATATTAAGGGGTAGTGCTTGTTGTATAAGGTTTGCACTGTAGTGGACATATTAAGGGGTAGTGCTTGTTGTATAAGGTTTGCACTGTAGTGGACATATTAAGGGGTAGTGCTTGTTGTATAAGGTTTGCACTGTAGCGGACATATTAAGGGGTAGTGCTTGTTGTATAAGGTTTGCACTGTAGCGGACATATTAAGGGTAGTGCCTGTTGTATAAGGTTTGCACTGTAGCGGACATATTAAGGGGTAGTGCTTGTTGTATAAGGTTTGCACTGTAGTGGACATATTAAGGGGTAGTGCTTGTTGTATAAGGTTTGCACTGTAGTGGACATATTAAGGGGTAGTGCTTGTTGTATAAGGTTTGCACTGTAGCGGACATATAAGGGGTAGTGCTTGTTGTATAAGGTTTGCACTGTAGCGGACATATTAAGGGGTAGTGTTGTTTTGGGCTATATATTTATTCATTCTTGTGTTTTTTAGTTTCCTCGCTAGACCTCCATCAAGCTTAGCAAACAAATGTGTACATTTTTCGTTAGAAAAATTTCCCGGCCGAAGGCCAGTACCTTCTAAAATTAGAGGCTCGCTATCGTTCGACCGGAAAAAATCGACAACTAAGGGGCACAAAAGGTCTTAATATTGAAAAGAAAAAAAAATAGGCGAAAGGTCTCAAAATCGCCAAACTATCGGAACGAACGTCTTAAAACCTCAAAACTAATATACTAAATATTAGGGAGAAGGGGGTCCATAAAAAGCGAGTACTACCCCCTTAACGTTGTATGCAGAATAGTTTAGGTCCATTGGCTGAAATGCTAATTCTTAAAAGAGTAATTTTAACATAGAGGCGTTTCTGAGAGAAAACGCTGATTAATTATTTGCGATTTTAAGACCAGAAAAAATAGTTTCTACAAGTTATTTGGAACAGGTGTTACGAGTACTTAGAAATTCGAACACCTTAGTTTGGGCACATATTGTACCCTAGATGTTATCTATTCTGATATAGGGAAAGGTATCAGGACACTTCAACACCATGCCCTTTCACCACTCCAACAACACGAGTCACCTCAACACCAAGTCATATCACCACTAGACCTTTTCTTCACCAGTCGGTTTCATTACCAAGGCATCTCATTACCACACGTTGCCTCATCTGTACTGTACTTTACAGCAATCACGGGTGTGACACCCCCTCCCTCTCTCTCTCTCTCTCTCTCTCTCTCTCTCTCTCTTTCTCTCTCTTTCTCTCATCTATGTAGTAAAGATAGGAAAGAACAATTGAGTTGGGAACCTTATCTGTAATTCATCAAGAGCGAGCCAAAACGGGTACATCCCTAAACACTTAAGATTGACTGTGTCAATTATTTGTCTGGCTGACAAATTTACGTTAAGCATGCATTCTGAACTAATTTTGAACCGTTTAAGTTGGAATGATCTGGGTCTTATTCCAACACTAATATTTTCAAACGTTTCACAAGTAAGCGTAAGTTAGCTAATTTGTGAAGTCTAGATTATTTCTGTTTACATGCATTGTCAATAAAGAAGTATTCAATATACAGTAGGCTTGGCTCTGAAACACTCGGTTTACAGTTTTTCGCCTACGAATCCTTTCGCCCTAAGTCTGTTCGCCCACACTTTACAGTCCGTTCGCCCAAATGAGGAGGTCCATTCGCCAAATCAAAGAAGTCCGTTCGCCCAAACTAGGAAATCCCTTCGCCCAAACAATATAGCCCGTTCGTCCACACTCCTTATTGGTTTCCAAATATTGTATCCTAGCAATCAAAAGCCTCATCTGTTTTCCTGTTATCTAATTAGATCTTAACTCTCTCTCTCTCGCCGACCAATGGTCGGAGGGAGTGGTAAGTGGGAAGAGAGCCTTCTGCTTTGCTAGACTTGCCTTCCACTTTGTAACAAATTCTATTTTAGCATTAAGCCCGGACTGCATAGTAGGGACCGCAAGGTCTGTGCAGTCTGTTAATGTATGTAACTCTATGTAACTCTCTCTATCTCTCTCTGTCTCTGAAAAAGGGAGCTCAATGCTAAGTAGAACACGTAGCAGCAGCGCATTAATATGATTAAAGGAAAGCCATAATTATTCGAGGTAATTGTGATTAATTGCTTGCTTGGCGGTGAGAAATAATTCCTAAGATGAATAGATTCTGACATCTGTTGATGTATCTATCCATACATTAATACCACGGCGAAAACATCGGTTGTGAAGATCCCGATGAAACAATTCGTTAACTGATTTTGTTGCATACATTAACCTTTAGTTAACCCTACAAAGTTTCTATAACCCAACGATAAACTAAATTATATCTGATAAACCACATAAAGCTTAAGATCGAATGGACAAAAATATAGTTGAATATACACTAGCAGGAGGAAGTGGGAGGTACCGGTACGTCGGAAAGAAGTAATAGAAGTAATCCGTGTTGAGAAGGCTATCAACACCTTGATTAAACAAAAAAAAGTAAACGTACTCCCACTTTCTCAGCGGATTAGCATAGCATCCCTCCAACCTCTCTCCCCATTTCTCTCTCTCTCTCTCTCTCTCTCTCTCTCTATATATATATATATATATATATATATATATATATATATGCAAGCAATTGGTTACGGAAATATATTTTATCCCTATTAATTCATATATTTTAGGTAACGGTAGTATATAACAATGATAAAGAATATTATAAATTATGTTTTGTTATTACAGTAAGGCATTCGATAAAGTCCCCACGAAAGATTACTGGGAACAATAGCAGCTCATGGAATAGAAGGAACTATACTAAGATGGTTAATTAAGGTAATGGTTAATTGGTAGGAAGAATAAGTTAGCATACATGGTGTACAATCAGATTGTGGTGTAGTAGGATCTGTTTTAAGCCCCCTGTTGTTCATCATTTATATTAACGACCTTGATGTAGGAATAACTAGCATGATCAGCACATTTGCAGATGACACTAAAATAGGAAGAGAGTGATAACTTATGATAATAACATTCAGGCTCTAAAGAAAAATTGGCAGGTGAAGTTCAGTGTAGCTAAATGCAGTGTATTACTATTTGGGAAATATATAGAAAATGCAGGATATATATTCGATAATATGGACATACGTAACTAGGATAAAGAATATTATTCAGAGTCATCGTCAACTGTGATCTGAAACCAAGAAATCAATGCATCAGAGTTCGAAATAGGCAAATAGAGTTTTTGGGTCTATATTAGAGGCGTGTCATAACACACGAGTCTACAAACTGAGAGCCGACAGGCCCACACACGGGAGATCCCTTTCACACCCAACCCATCTCGTCCATATGCCTATCTAATTTTATCGTAAAGCTCTCTATCATTCTTGATCCCACTATAGCACTCGGTAGCTTATTCTACCTATATACAACTCGGTTACCAAACCAATATTTGCAGACCGGTATATATCTTTTCTGAAACGAATTTTATCTAATTTGATACCATTTGTTCGAGTTTTCTCGTTATCACCGAACTTCATTATATCTTTCATGTTCCCTTTATTAATCCCACTAACCCACTTGAACACTTCTATCATATCCTATATCTGCGTCTCTCTAACAAATGTATGCCTAATTTCTTTAACCTTTCTTCATATGGAAGATTTCTTATATTAAGGATATTATATTAATTATATTAAGGATATAAGGATATTAAGGATATCGTTGTTCCCTCCCCAAGGAATCTATTTCCATTCTGTAATAGGGACACCACAATTGGACAGCGTAATCCATGTGGTCTTACTAACGCTAAATACATTTTTAATTAAGATTACGTCTGCTGTTCTATTGCTCATACTTCTATATATAAATCTGAGAACTCTATTTGCCTTATTTCGAGCACTAATGCATTGATTTCTAGGTTTCAAATCACAGTCGACGATGACTCCCAAATCTGCTTCATTATTTAAGCTTCTTATGTTCACGTTATTTAACCTATATCCTGCATTTTCTACTGATTTCCCAAATTTGTATTAAACTGCATGTGTATATATATATTGAACTTCATCTGCCAATTTACTGCCCATTTGTGTAGTTTAGACCTCTTTGGAGAGCCTGAATATCATGATCTGAATTACTCACTCTTCCTAGGTTAGTGTCATCAGCACATTTACTGAATTAGTTAGTTATTACTACATCAAGGTCGTTAATATATATTATGAACAACAGAGGGCCTAAAACAGATCTTTGTGGGACTCCACTCTTAACTATACCCCAGTCTGATTGTATACCATTTATGCTAACTATTTGCTTCATACCAATTAACCATCAACCTAATCCATCTTAACTTAATAGAGTTCCACTTATTCAGAACAGTTGACGTAATTTGAAAAGTAGCTGTCGTTAGTGAGGCCACATATGGAATATGCTGTTCAATGTTGGTGTCCTTTTACAGAATGAACATAGATTCCTGGAGAGAGTACAACGAATAATGACAATAGTTATCCATAATAATATAAAGGTGAAGACATTAGGCTTACAGTAGTTAGAGAGACGCAGAGTTAGGGGGAATAAGATAGATGTTCAAGTGGGTTATTGGGATTAATAAAGACATTAAAGATGACTGAAGCTCAGTGGTAGCAAGAGAACTCGAACAAATTGTTTCAAATTGGATACATTTCGTTTAAAAAAGGATTATATATTTTTGTTTTTATAACATAAAAACACATACAGAAGTTTTGGATGAGATGGGTTGATTGTAAAAGGGATCTGCCTTTGGTGGGGCCAATCGACTTTCTGCAGACTGCCGTGCTCTTAGGTTCATACTAGACTACAGTAGATCTGGACTGGACACGAAAATGGAACTTTGCAGTAAGGACCCAATCTGGAACGACCCGAAGTTCGAACCTCGAAACCACGAAAAATATTACATTTTCGCGGTTTCGAGGTTCGAACTTGGGGGTTCGTTCTCTGATTTGGGATCCCACTACAAAGTTCCATCGTGTCCAGATCTACTGTAGTCTATGGTCATATTATCAGTAGTGCTCTGATATGATTATACAAAACATAAAACAGTTCAGTACATAGCTGTACGTATTATCCATACCATTTAAAAGCATCTACCATTGTTTGGCTTGTAGGATTTAACTCCAGGCAATACTTGCAGACAAAAAAGTTGTTAAATCGCTCGGATAATGAAAAAATGAGTTCTTACCTGATATGTTTCTCTAACCCATGCTATACTGCGAACTAGTATACTGTATGTGTTGTATATCACAGGTTTAATGGACATTAGTACATATAAAAACCTATCCTAACCAAACCTAAACTGACCTAAACTAACCTAACTTGACACTAGCTAACGAAACCCAAACAGATGTAACTTACAATATGAAAACCTAGCAATCGAACCTAGCCATATCCAATAGCGTCTAAATTAACCTAACCTAATTTGTTTCGTATTATATACTGTATATATATATATATATATATATACAGGGTGTATTAAAAATAGTTAATCATTAATGATTTAAAGGACATAAAATAAAATATTCAGTGCCGTCCAAGCAGGTGCTATTATATAATCCGAACACTGACATTGGTCTGCCCCTTCAACCCCTCTCCCCCCCCAATTTTATAGTTTATACCGTGTATTTCAGACCCGATGTCGCAGCGCCTTTCGCAATTTGTGGCAAGACTATAGGTTACATAATAATGACATTCGAACACAATGTTATTGATACCCCGCCGTAAATTATGGTGTTATAAAGGTTTGTCAAATTATTATAGTTACGATGCTACCTCTTAGGGTAGCCAAAGGGAACGCAACAACATGAGCAAGCGATCGGACACCAGATAGACCCCCCTCCCCTACAGTCATACTGTCCCTCCCCCACCAACCAAGCGCCCCCACCAACCCCCTCCTACACTCATCCTTCTATACCCCCTCCCCACCTCTCTCTCTCACACACACACACACATAGCATATTGGATAATAATTATAAAGACATTCAGTACTTTGTACATTAATATACCGTGGTATTACGCGACATTGGGTTTACAATAGAACTAAAGTATATACAGCAACAATGAGTTGGGCAGCTTTTGCAAATGAACATGACCCATAAGTTGGTTAATCACATTACAGTATACTGTCTTTGCTAGCAAGTTTGGCGGGTAGTTATAATTATAACCCTATAATTTATGGTTGGGTATGGTCGTTTCAGGCTATATGGACCTGTTGTTCGGTTATCCGTATGATGTGATGACATGATTGGCCATAATATTCTAAAGAATTGGAAGAGGTTTGTATAATTACAGAATAAATAATATTAACAAGAGAATTAATGGATAATTAAACAGGCAAATGTACTGTACATATAGTTTATTTTAGTCTTCGTCACTGTCAAGGAAGAGCTCATCCTCATCATCGCTGTCAAAGTTTATAACGACAGGTTCCACAATGTCATGAATATTGTCAGATGACCAATAACCCTCTTCAAACGCCATAGCTCTTCTTACGGCACCTGCCCAAATGTCTTTGGTTGTGCGTAACTGTGCTTCCTCTAACCTGGCCTTCAGGCTGGCACGAGTGAATCGTTGTAACGAGGTGCGTACGTATCTCTTCATACACCCCCACACCTGCTCGATGGCGTTCAGCTCAGGATGCGCCGGTGGAAGTCGGAAAACTTCGTGACTCCATTCTCGGATTATATTATCCACTTTGTACCGTGGCTTTGGTCGATTTTCTTTGCATATACGAAGGAGTTCAGGACGAGTAGCGTGAGGTGAGAAGGGGCGTTTCCTTTCCTCCAACCATTTCACAAGGTTGTGGTGGTAGTAGTGGGACAGCGACTTTCCTCCGTAAACTGGCTGTGGTAGGGTGCATTGTCCAACACAACTACTGATGGCTCTGCCAATGCTGGTAAAAGTTGTGCTGTGAGCCAGTGAACAAAAGGGCTGCTGTTCATTTCCCCGTGGTAGTCACCTGTTTTGTTCTTTGCAGGGAAACATACAAAGGAGCCATCGACAAAACCCTCGACTGTGCCACCTGCTACCACCACAAATCGCTCTCCTTCACCAGGTGGCACCTGACGGCTGTAGGTGGCACTTGTTTCAGGTTGTGTTCTGTCCACCCACTCCCTGTTGTGTGACATCCTTGTTGTGAACCACATTTCATCCACATACACCACCTGTCTTCCTTCCTGCCGATGATGCTGGAGTGCGCGGAAAGCGTCAATACGACGACATACTATATCATTCGACTCTTTCCGTACATACATTTTTCTTTGTGATACCCTGTAACAGAATCCCATGCTGTGCAACACACGCCAGCCATATCCCTGTCTCTGAGGTCTCACTTGGAATAATATCGGCCCTCTTCAAATCATCGGTCAGGGTAACAACAGTAAATTTGTCCTTTGCAGCAAACTTGGCATGCACAAAACGTCGTATGGCACCAATAGTAAAGCTGTCAAAGACAGGTGGTTTAGTGGAGGGGGTCGGGGAGTCAGGCGGTGTAAAGGCCGGTTCACACGGACAAGTTTTTGTCCTCAGTCCCTTGGGAGCTGCCGATTGGGAGGAAAATCTCGCCGGGGTGTGAAATTTCACTGGGGAATTCAGGGAACCAACTGGTTGTTTTTTTGGACATTCACAGCCCTCTGTTCACAGCGATATATCCGATACAATGGCTTGGTTGCTTGCTTGGCTGCCTCTCGTACCAAAGAAAAACAAAACACGTTCAGTAATGCGTGTGTTTGTTTACATTCATCTGCTGCGACGAAGAAGACCCTCAACTGCCCAAGCACCTATAACTAATTATGTCTGCCAAAATAAACCGCATCCGACCTTGTGAATGGCCCAAAGATGCACTTGTATCATTAGCCTATGTGAATTGATAAAGGAGCGCAGTGTGATATGGGACGCCAGGGACCCGCTGTACTGCAAACTTAAAATCCGGTATCAAAGCTTCGAGGCGTTTGGCGGCGAAGTACCCAGCAGAATTGCAAGAATTAACAGGAGGTAAGACTTCTCTAGTACCGTATCTGTATCTAAATGGTAGCCTAGCCTAGGCAGCTAGGCTAGCCTAGGCCTAGGCATTTACAAAGTTAAAGGTGTAGGCACCCTTAGTAGCCTAGAGTAAGCCTAGGCTATTTAGCCTACTGTTTTTGGCTATTCTACAATACCATATAAATAGGATAGCCTAGCCTATAGCTAGGCCTAGATTGACAATATATGAAAGCATTATACCCTATAGGTGCAGAGAAAAAAAAAGAAAGCAAAAAAAAAAAAATGTAGGAAAGAAAAGAAAAAAAAGGACAATAAGGGGGAGGCCAAAAATAAGAGGAAAAAGGAGCAAAAGAAAAAAAGGAGCGGGAAGGGGGGGTCACAAAGGGAGAAAGAGGAAAAGCGTGAAGAGGGAGAGAAAAAGGAAAAAAAAGGGGGAGTAGAGGGAAAAAAAAAAAAAGAGGGAGGAAAAAAAAAAGAGGAAAAAGGAGAAAGAGGGAGGAGAGGAGAACGGAGAGAAAAAAAAAAAGAGGGAAAAAGGGGAAAAAAAGAGAGAGAGAAGAAGGAAAGGGGGAGGAGAAAAAAGGGAGGGGGGGAGAGGGAAGGGGAGAAAAAAAAAGAAGGGGAAAGAAGAAAAAAGGGGGGGAAAAAGACAAAAAAAAAAAAAGGGAAAAGGGAAAAAGAGAGAGGAAGGAAAAAAAAGGGGGGGGAAGGGGAGGAGAGGAGGGAAAAAAAAAAAAAAGGGGGGGATAAGAGGGGGGGAGAGGGAGAAAAAAAAAAAAAAAGAAGGGGGGAGAAGGAGAAGAAGGGAGAAGGCAGGAGGGGGAAGGGGGGGAAGAAAAAGAAAAGGGAAGGAGAAAAGAAAGATAAGGGGAAAGAAGGAAAGGAGAAAGGGAAAAAGAAGGGAAAAAACAGGAAGGAAAAGAAAAAAAAAGAGAAAAAAAAAAGGGAGAGAAAGAAAAAAAGGAACAAGGGGAGGGGAAAACAGAAAAGAAAGAGGGAAAAAAAAAAAGGAACAGAGAGGAGGGGAGGAAAAGAAAAAAGAAAAAAAATAGAGGAAAGGAGGGGGGAGCAAGAGAAACAAAGGGGGGAGAGGAAGAGGGAAAAAAAAACATAGAAAACAAAAGGGGGGGGAGAAGAATAACAGAGAAGGATAGCAGGGAGGGAGAAAGGGGGGAGAAAAAGAGACATAAAGAGAACAAAAACAAAATACTAAAGCAAGACCAAAAAAATGAAAAAACAAAAACAGGTTGCTTAGTGTTTGACACTTGACTAAGCTAAGGCTAGCATGTTATTTTGTTTTTGCCCAATAGGCCTAGCCTAGGCTTTGTATTTTTTAATGTGAATGAATTTCACCCACTAGCCTACCGTACCTTTGATTTTAGGCTAAGGTGCGTCTATTTTTCTTTGAAAATTAGCTGGTAGCGGAACCATTTCCATTGAGCAAAGAAATGGGTAGCCTAATGGTGTCTGGTAGGCCCTAAATGTAATAAACTTTGGTTGAGCGCTATAGCTATTAAACCTCGGAGTGAAAGCTAGAGAGAAATGGCAGTAGGCCTATAGGCTATAAGTAACCTGAAACATTATTATTTTTAGTTCCCATTTACTCGTATTTTTACAAGAATAAAATGGAGCGTTTTGTGTACAATTCTGAAGATAAACGCTAGCAGATTGGTCTAATTTAACACATTCTTGAATTAAGGCATAGGCCTAGCCTAACAAAAATTACCCGTCACCTAAATAACATTAAACTCACTAGCTTGGCTATTACAGTGTCTGTATTATTTTGGTAAATTTCTATAATGGCACCTATAGGCTAGGCCTACGAGCTAAAAAAAAATATATATTGTATTTAACAGGAAGGTACGACGAGGTAAGTGATATGGTATAGGTGGCAATATGCGGAAATGGATTATAAGGGCATTCCGCCCCCTCTGACCCCCTTACGAAAATCTATGGTTACTCACTCCACCCCAACTGGATTTCTACTGTTTTACCCAACCAGCGGGGGTGTGGGGGCGGCAGCCCCCTCCCATAATACTAGGTTAGGTTAGGTAAGGTTGTTAGGTTAGGCTAATGTCTCTCTGAAACAATGTAAAATCCGTGTCACATCTAGATTTTCAATAGACTTTTGTCAGAGGGGGCGAAATGCCCTTATAATCCATTTCTGCATATTGTCACCTATACCACATCACTTACCTCATCATACCTTCCTATTAAATACAATAATAATTTGTTTAGTTCATATTGGTGCAATTATAGACCTATACCTTATTTTTAAAATTCACTTAATATTGTGATTTGTGATCCACATTGGAAATGTGTGCTATTATTTCCAATTGGTTAGCGTTAGTTTTATTAGGCTATATTTTCCCATTATTGTCACCGAGAAATGTAATATGGCAAAAAATATGAAGTTTTCTGCATTAGACCTGGGTACTGGTATCGGTTTAATTAAAAAAATCAATAGGGCCTAGGTACGCACTTGGCATTTAAAGAGGTTTTTAAATGCCAAGTGCGTACCTATTGGTTATCTTACCGGGTAAGGTAACCAATAGGTACACACCGGTCCAATAGGTACTCTCTTGCCATTTAAAAACCTCTTTAAATGCTAAGTGCGTACCTATTGGACCGGTGCGTACCTATTGGTTAACCTTACCTAGAATTATTATAATCACCCAACCTATCAACTTGCTATTATTTTTGTGATTTACCGCCCTTCTCATCAATGGGATTTCAACGAAGGGTTATTGAAGGACATGTATACTGTACCGGTATGTGTATTATAGTTAGGCTAAACTTAAAATTTATGTTTAGCCTATGCTATACATAATTTTCACTCCTACGTATTTTGGTATCATTCAAGGAGGCGCAATAGTCTCCTTCAATATTATCATTATGTACCGGTACCAGTATATGTTTATTTCACTATTGGGTCTTAATCATACCTAAACACATCCTTTATTGTTGCTATTTTTTTACAGATCATATACGAGAAAAATTAAAGGGGATGAAGGCTTACTACCTTAGGGAGCACAAGTGAGTGAGGAATACTCCAAGCGGCTCTGAGGGGAAGGTTCACGTGAGTGGGATCTGTTTGAATACTTGGCCTTCTTGAGCGGACACCATGGACTACACCACTGAATCTTCTTGGATCATACCCAAAGAAAAGGTTAGTTATGAACAGTTTTGTCGACGTAACATACATCTACTGCTCTACTCTACTTGACGTACCGGTACCAACCACTCGTCTTGCAACACAATCCCACCCCTACTCTGAAACTCTCACACCCAAGAGCGAAACGATACTGGCAATCTTTTTATTCTAGCCAACAGCTAAACTCTGGAATGCTCTCCCTGAATCCATTTTCCCTCATCCTATGACTTAAATTGCTTCAAACTCTGTGTGTCTTTGTATTTTGGCTCAAACATACCCTGTCTGTGGCCATGTCAATCATTCAACTCTGGGAGAGGCACTTGTCACATGCAGTTTTGTCTTGTCTCCCTCATCCACATAGAAAAAAATGGTACCGGTACCGTACACTTTAATGATCGAGTTTGACTGATGCATAGGAAGTTACGGTACACATTTTCTTTGCCTGCGATATGGAATTGAGTTTTGTCAAAATTAAGATGTATTATTACCAGTACTTAATAAATTTGGCCATATTCCACACGGTACCACACACAAACATGAACTTCAAAATTGGGTGGTGTGAAAGCATGTGGTAGATATGTCAGCGGCTCGCTTGGTGTAGTGACTAGCGTCTCAGACTTCCACCCAGAAGGCCCGGGTTCGCGCCCACGCTCGGCGCATTAAAGATTTTTCACAAGCACGGAGTCGTTACCATCCCTCATGAGCAAAGGGATGGAGTAGTAGTACAGGACCCCAATGGAAATACGCCTAATCGAGCTATCCTTAGCTAGCTTAGCATGCGCTAGCTTTAAGAACTATTATTATTATTATTATAGCGGTATTGAAAATTAACCAAATCTAGAAATTATCTTAAATATTTTGCTGTTGTGAAAAATTTGTCTTCATACTGTTGCCACTACTTAGCCTACTAATGAACAAGCATTTACTCCACACACCACCATCATCATACAAAGATATCATGGATTGAAGAAAAATATACACATTTTGGTTTATGTATTTACCTTATAAATAATTATATATTACCTATAGGCCAACTAAGATTACCAATAGCTTTGAAAGTACATTAACCTGGGGTTATTAAGTACCGTACGGTATATCAAAGATAAATATAAATGCATATAGCATTAGGCTATTTTTTTTTAACTTTTAACTGTTTCATTTTTCATGTATTTATCTCTGTTTTGGTATAAGAATTGTTGATTTTATACAGTTTAGCCTGTATTATGTATCTATGTATGTACGGTACGGTATTATTATAATCAGGCACATACCCCATAGCTGGGGGTGGCCTACTCGAGACAGAGCCTGAAAACGAAACCACATTAAAGGTTCCAGTTTTTAGGATTTGGAACCACTTTTGCGCTCCCTCGCCCCTTGTATCTTCTACAGAAGTACTGTACATATATTAATTCAAGTTTGCATAATATGTTCTGCTAATATAGGCTATTTTTCGTTTTGACAGATTTACTCAGATTTGAAGGAAGAGCTGGACCCCTCTACAGAAGTGTTGGTTACACTGGAAGTAGACCCAACTGTCGACTCGGTACAGATTAGTTCAGAGGATGAAGATAAGGTTCACAAGTTGTTGGCGGATGTTGAAGCTTGTGAAACCTACTACAGCACAGGCTCAAACACACCCAACTCATCGAGTCCTTCAAGCAGAAACGTTTCTCCACCGAGGAAAAAGCTACTAGGTTGCAAAGTATGAACCAATTCAAACACTTCAACTACATCCAGTGGGGGGCTAGCATCTGGGGAACGAACGTTGCCTCAGCCTCAATATCAGGAACCAGGACGTGCGCAAGCCGCTAAAAAACAAAAACAAATACAGTATGACAGCCATAGTGGTAATGTCTAATGCCCTGGAGCCAAAGAACACCGCCACGTTGACACATGGAATTGAGATTGCCGTGGAGTCCATAGCTGCCCGACTCACACCAACTCAGCAGATTGAGTTTGGGGCTCGAATCCTCCAAGCATCGTTGGCAATAGTCAAAGAGATGGAGTAGATGGAGTCGATGGACGTATAATAATAAAGTGCTGAATTGTTATATTGTTGTTGAACTTTCCCTTTTAACTTTAGCTTAATGTCTTTAGGAATTAATTTTGCCCTTCTGTCTAGTACAAAAAGTAGAGCAGCCAACATTCTGATGAATAATTGGTGCTTTAGAAAAATAAGATACATTGTTGTTATTATTATTTATTAATAATATCAAAGGACACCGATGCTGTCCACCCATCAAATGTTAAACTATACTCACTAGTTCATATAACTTAAGTCACTTTTTCAGTTACATATTAGTTGGAGACTATTTCCATACCTATTATATAATAATCTGAGGAAGGTTGTTAATAAGGTGCTCATGGATGTCATGCTCTACACTTGATATCCTATGTTGCAGTTTGTCACTACACATCCATCTCACCATCCTATCTATTGCGTTCCATTCTGTTGGTACCACCCACTTTGACAGGCCATGTTTCTAAAGCATGTCATTGTGCTTCCAACACATGCAGCATACACCTTTCCCTTCAAGGGGAGAGCGAGTCTTCTCATGGTGATTAGTGGTAAAACTTCTCTAAACTTTCCCCAGCCGCATCTTATTCCAGCAATAGTGGCAACCCACCACCGGCAGAGATGGTATCTCCCAAGTAGCATAACTTGGCCATCATTTCCATTGCCTCATTGCCAAAGTTAACACTCTTGAGCCGGTCATTGAATAATGGTAGAGGTCCCTATATTCTAGTGCAGCATTTCTTCACGTCATGTACCCAGCTGCGGAAGTCGCTACACTGTATCGAGTTCGCGCCCACCTTTTTTTCTGCATACTGTACTGCGCATGGTTTGTGATAAGAGGTGCTGCTTACCTATGAATGCTCATAGGGTGAATCTAGATGTGCGGCTGGATGGGGAAATACTCGTACAAGTGCAGTATTTTAGATATCTAGGAGGAATGATAAACAGGAATGGAGGTAAAAAAGAGATTATGTGAAGGAATGAAAGTTATCGGAGCAAAGAGAAATATTTGGAAGGTGAGAAATCTTGGAATGATAGGTAAAAGTGCAATGTATCAAGGAATAGTTGTACCAACATTGATGTATGGGGCTATGATACGGACTGTGAAGGCAAAAAGAGAGAAGAAAGCTGGAAGTGATGGAGATAAGCTGCTTGAGGAGTTTGTGTGGAGTGACTCGCAGAGACAGATTGAGGAATGAAGAGATACCTGTACGTAGGAAAGTGGGGCACCAGGAACATTTGTCGGATGGAGTGGACAGAAGGGTGCTGTACTGGTATGGACATGTTCAGCGAATGGAAGAAGAAAGCCTTACAAAGAGAATATATCAGTCACCACTAAGATGGTTTAATACACTAGGCTAATTGGAATCATAAATAAATAGTTAGTAAAATTATAAAACATTTTATTGTATAAATGGAATATGCTTACTAAAACTACAATAATTTAATATATATAATTAACTCTCAACACAAAACACCTCCCAATGAATTTAATGAAAGCATATGATTCACCTGGGATTTGAACCTGGGTTTCCACAACAGATGTTAAACGCTCAAACCATTACACCATCAAGACAGTTAAAGGTTAAGTACATGACTAAATTCTATATCCATTAATCTAATAATGGATATACATTTTTGTTTTGGCCGCTACTATTAATACTGTACTAAATAGTGGCTCCTGAGCATGCACACAAGTACAGAAGCTAATATATGACAATTCATCCAACCCAAGTACAGTATTACCAAAGTACTGTACCCTTCATGACATAGATAATACAAAAATAAATGTTCTGTCTTCATAGGAAAAAGAATGAAGTTACTAAATTTTACAAATATTAAAATTATGTATGTAAGGTCTTTAATCTGAATTCAGAAAAAGTGAGTGAATCCGGCATCACCTATTGCTTGACGTTGAGTTACTTTGAGAATATTTGGGTGAGAAAAGTGGTCATAGGTTATTAGCTCCAGGTCTTGTGCAAACACATTTTGGGCTGCAGGTTTCACTTTGTGAATACAATACTATTATTAGGTGGTTAGTGAAGGTTAACCATCCGATCTTGCCATCGAACCCGTCCCACTCCATTAAAATAGGTTTTGAATGAATCACGGACAGCCTTGGCATCTCTAGCAAGATTACCAGGTGGCAAAGGTTGCAGACATTCAATTCCACCTTGAGGATGTTGTCGCCATCGACCTTGTTGTAACCTTCCATTCTGTACATCCTCCCTGTCCAGATCTTCAGTTACATAATTGTCTCTGGAGCTTACTCTCAAGAAATTATGCAAGGCTACAGCAGCAAGCACGATGTTCTTAGCATTTGGAGGAGATGTTCGGATTGGAGTTCTAAAAACCTGAAACCGAGCTACCAGAATTCCGGTAGCATTTTCGGAAGTTCTAGCACGGGAAAGACGGTAATTAAAGATCCTTCGTTCCGGTGTCTGTTCCCTTCCCGCGTAGGGTTTCATTAAGTTTGTTTTTAAAGGAAACGCATCATCTCCTACAATCACATAAGGACATCGTTCACGTGAGATGGGCAGATGATCTTCAGGAGGAATATTGATGACATTGTTATTGTTTTACAAAGCTGATTTAAGAGAACACTGATCCCAAACTACTCCATCACTTGCCCTGCCAATGGCACCAACATCCACATATATGAATTTGTAGTCTGTGTCAACTAAAGCCATGAGAATCATGCTGAAATTACCTTTGTAATCATAGTAATCAGAACCACTGTTAGCAGGCTTTTCAAGAAGTACTTTTTTTTTTTTTTTTTTTTTTTTTTTTTTTCCCCCATCTAGTGCCCCAATACACATAGGGAAATCCCACGTGTTATTGTAGGCCGCAGCAATCTGGCGCCTTCTCCCTCCGAGTCCGGCATTTTCATATATAGAGGGCTTAATACTTCGTAGATGGCTCGGCAGACCTCGGGAATGATGGAGCACACCAGATTTCGGCTGACTCTGAACTGCATCGCCAAGGACCTCTAGGTTTCTCCTGAAAAAAGAAAGTAGCACACTGTAAATGCTGAAATGTACAATATATAATGATAATAATGGTAATAATGAAATTTATGTGTGTTGGTAATGAGAGTAAATGAAACAGTACTGTAAATAATAAAAGTGTTTGATAATTATAATGTACAGTTCTAAAAAGTGCAGATTAGGTACCAGTATATGTGGAGAGTATGGGCACGATATTAAATATGTTACGAGAAAATAAGTACAGTACAGTATAATTTTGTTCACATCTGTGCCACTTAGCGAATTGTGTGGTACACAAGGAAGTTGTCAACTTTAGTACACTAGAGTACTGTACTGTACTTTCAATTATATGGCTGATTTGTTAAGATTTTATATCAAACACCACGTACATTCGCATGTACAGTAATTTGATTAAAATATATATTTAAAATAAATTATCCCAGGCCAGCCAGGGCCAGCTGTTAACAAAATTGGCAATAAGGAAGATTCACACCCTTCACAGTGTACCGTCATCTGGGGTGAATTCGGACATCATGGCCTTGCTCGTGATCTTGGGGCTTTGCCCCTCACCCCCACATGACTAGTGTCAAATAACCAAATAACTCGAGAAACAAAAAATCTTGGGAGTTTTTAATTTTTTTCTTGGGATAGCCTAGTTTTTTGGGTTTTTTTCATTAACCTAACCAAAAAATCTAACCTAAATGTATTTGGGGGCTATTAGGTTATGTTAATGACCAAAAAAAACAAAAAACAAAATTTCCAGCAAAAAAAAAAAAAATGCAAAATCCAAACTTTTTTCTCACCCGGGGATAAAAAGTAGGGCCTATATAGAAATGAAGCATATGATGATAGGAACCCAAAACTACCATTAGAAATTTGCTACCTATATTGTTGCAACTCCTGTATATTGACCATAGGCCTATCATTACATAAACTTTATATTCTCATTTAAATGTTGTGGCTTCTATGAGGTCTATTGCAATTTCTAGGTTAAAGTAGAAAAATATAAACATGAGTTTGACTTTTATTATGATACATTTGTAGAATTATCGTAGGCTAGGCCTAATCGTGTTCCGAAAAATTATGCCAAATATTAGCCTATTAATAGGCTAGGCCAAAGGCTGATAAGACTGCACTATGCAAATGGAAGTGGCATAGCCTACCACTGGCTATCCTATAGCCTGCTAGGCTACTATCGCCTACCAAATAACATGAAAAGTGGAAATGAAATCAGAAATTAGTCTAGTAATAGCCTACCGGTACCAGTAGAAAGTCAATGCATAGCATAGGCCTATGCATAGTATGCTAATAATTATAACATTTACTATTTAACATAGGCTAGGATAATTCCACTCTACATTGCCTACCCTAGGCTAGGCAGCCTAGGCCTACCTGAAAAAAATAATAAATTAGACTATGCCTAATAGGCTAATTGCCTACCACTTGAAAGTTAATGCATACACTAATAATTATGATAACCTTTTCTATTTAACCAAGGCTAGTTCCACACTTCCACTCTACATTGCATAGCCAACTTGCCAAGGGTAGGCCTACTGGTATGTGAGCTCGGAACAAAACAACTGAACAATAATAAGACATAGCCTACCTGTTGCCAAGTAGCGAAGAGTAATCACGAGTCGTTCTCCAGCACTCACAGCTTTTCTCATATTTGTGTCCATTTTTTGGATGAATGGTGTGACAAGACAACAAATATTCGTATTGTCTTCGGTCCAGTCGTATCCATTCATTCAAAGTTTGCGGATCTTCCAGGCTAAGCTCCCTCACCAAGCAATAATATACACTTTCCACTGGTCTCCTGGTGAGCCATTGGCGACTCCAGATCTGTCTCTTAATATAGTAAAAAACGCCGCAATCACACCAAACGCTCTCCTTTGTTCATCCTCCATATTTGTGCGTTGTGGTCCACGCGTTTTCTGCTTGGCAATTCTCCGTCCACAGTCCCTACCTTTGGCTCGACTCTCGTGTGAACACTTTTTGAATTTCACAGGGAATTTGTACAGCAACTCTCCCCGTCCTTGAAGGTCGGGGGAGAGAATTGGAAACAAAAACTGTCCGTGTGAACCGACCTTTAGTCATTCTCTCGCTTTCCATACGTTCCATATGGCCGAACCATCTCAAGTTGTTCCTTTTCACAATTTCCAGCACATCTACCTCCACACCATACCTCCTTCTTACTTCCTCATTAGTCTGTCTATCCCTCCATGTAACTCCGCAAGCACTCCTTAAGTAATTCATTTCCACTGCTCTCACTCTTGGTCTGAGTCTCTCAACCAACGTCCATGCTTCGCTTCCGTAAGTCAGTGTCGGGATTACCACACTGTCATGCAAGGACTTCTTCACTTCCATACTGACCACCCTATTTCTTGTTACTGCTTTTAGCGTTCCTACAACCCTCTTCCCCTGTTGTACCCTTTCCCCCTTACTGCTTCATCCATAGTCCCATCTTTACTCTACACACTGCCCAGATACTTAAAAGAGTTGACGATCTCCATAGCCTGACCGTTCAGCTTCACCTCACACTCTGTGACTTCACCCCTTTCGAAGACCATAACCTTGCTCTTCCCCGCATTTACCTTCAAATTCCGTTTTTCGCACACTGTTCCAAACTCATTTACCAGACCCTGCAACTCCCATTCATTATCACTCATCAGAACTGTATCATCCGCAAACAGCAGTATACGTAGCTTCCACTCAATTCCCTCCCTTTTCAGCGATACACCAACATCCACTGCTCTTGATAGTATTTCTTTCATGACTCCATCCATATATACAGTAAACAACCACGGGGACATCACACACCCCTGTTTCAAACCAACATTCAGGTCAAAGAACTCGCTCTGCTCACTCTCCACACGTACTGCCACCTTTGCACCCTCATACATGCTCTTCACTGCTTTCAGCAACTTGCCCTCTACTCCGTATATTCTAAGTACTTTCCACAAACCTTCTCTATCCACTCTGTCATAGGCCTTCTCCAAGTCCATAAAGGCAACATACACCTTTTGTTTCTTCTCCAGATATTTCTCCACAACACAATTCAGGGTAAAAATCTGATCTACACATCCTCTTCCCTTCCTAAAACCTCCCTGCTCGTCGCCTATCCATTTCTCCGTTCTCACTCTCACTCTCTCTATCACTACCCTACTGTATACCTTCCCTACTACGCTTAGAAGACATATTCCTCGGTGATTACCACACACTCCTCTTTCCCCTTTGCCCTTATATAGGGGGACTATTATGCCAGTCTTCCAGTCATCGGGTGCACTCCCCTTCTCCCATGCTAGTTTGCACATTTTCCATACCCATTCTATCACTATCTCACCACCATACCTCAACATTTCCCCACACACTCCATCTGTTCCTGGTGCTTTCCCCAACTTCACTCTTTTCATGGCTTCCCACACTTCTGACCTCCTGATCCCCACCTCCTCCTCCACTACTTCTCTTCTTCTCCCTCCCATACCATATCCAGCTATGTTTGCTGGCTCTTCATTCCTTACATTTAGCAACTCATTGAAGTACAGGTACTCCCTCCATCTTTCGACTCTCTCTTGCTTCTCGGCTAGCATTCTCCCATTCTTATCTTTCACACCCTAACTGTTTCCCTTGCTACCTTCCCTAACTTTCTTGACTTCTTTCCAGAACAGTTTCTTATTCTCCCTCCATTTTACACTCAGATTCCTTCCAAATTCCTCATCTACTCTTCTCTTACTTTCCTTCACTACTCTCTTCACCACCCTCTTACTCTCCACGTACCTCGCTCGTTTCTGTCTCGAAATCTTCATTCCCTCTACTACCCAACCACTCTATATGCTTTCTTCTTTTCTTCCACAGCTATTCTTACCTCTGTCCACCATGCTGTACCTTTCACTCCCCTCCCTCTTCTCCTCACTCCACACACCTCACATATATACCTTGATTTTCAAATGGCCTTTGACAAAGTTCCCCACAAACGTTTACTGCTAAAACTAAAAGCGCATGGAATACAAGACGGTGTGTTGAAATGGATAGAAAATTGGCTCAGCGACAGAAAGCAAAGAGTAGGCCTAGTCATAAACGGTAAGGCATCTAAATGGACCAATGTAAGTAGCGGGGTACCCCAGGGATCGGTACTAGGACCAATTCTCTTTCTAATTTACATCAACGACATAGATGAGGGTCTCACCTGTACAATCTCAAAATTTGCTGATGATACAAAAATTGCAAATAGCGTACTTTCAAAAGAACAAGTTGACGATATGCAACACAATCTAGATAAATTGTCACATTGGGCCCAAATTTGGCAAATGAGTTTCAATGCGGATAAATGTAAAGTACTACATATCGGATACCTAAATGAGAAAGCAAACTATTCGATGAATGGCACTCTGCTTAAGAATGTAAACAGAGAAACCGATCTGGGAGTAACAATATCGAGTAACCTAAAACCGAGTCAACAATGTTCAGAAGTTGTTAAGAAGGCAAACAAAATAATTGGCTTTATAGGCAGGTCATTTGAGCATAAATCCAAAGACGTTATCCTAACCCTTTACAATTCCTTAGTCCGCCCTCTTCTGGAATACTGCGTTCAATGCTGGTGCCCTTATTACCAAAAAGACATAAACAAGCTAGAACGAGTTCAACGTAGAGTTACCAAAATGATACCTAGCCTAAAGAACAACCCATACAAAGAGCGTCTTAGAGAATTAAATCTATTTCCTTTAACCCAGCGCAGATTAAGAGGTGACTTAATTCAAGTGTTCAAAATCATCAAAGGCATCGACAATATGAACTGTAGTAAGTACTTCACTATCGACCAATCTAATTACACGCGGGGAAAAGGTTGCAAAATTATTGGTAAATCTTTTAACTCACACGAATCTAAGAATTTCTTCTTCAATCGAGTTGTCAGCTTGTGGAATGGGCTTCCCCGAGACGTTATAGACTGCAGCACCGTTGATTCATTTAAACTCCGCCTAGACAAATATCTCGCATCAAACCCGCGACTGACCTGCATTTGTAAATGAATAACTTTATTTTATCCTCCCCTCAGTTACTAACCCATATGTCCCCTACTAACTTCCTAGTCCTGCCACGGACATTAGTTCCAGGGCAGTAGTTCCCTTTCCAATGTTCCCTTACCCACTCTAAACCACTATTTGGACACTTGATCCTCAGTGTTTTGGAGGACACGCAGCCTAGAAGGGTCACTAGATCTGGTGTTGCTTGATTTCCTTTGTACATGCTTCACAGATATCATCCTTAACCCGTACAGCCCCAGCGACGCGCCTGACGCGTCGGCGATGTATGTAACGCACAGCCCCAGAGACGCGCCTGGTGCGTCACCCTAATTGCGCCGACCGTAACCTCAGGTGTAGCCACTCAAGAGGGCTCAGATTTGTATGGGAACTGTGTACGTATCCCACGCAACCGTGCCGATGGTTGAAAACTCTCAAAGTCCACGTGCGTGCGCGTGAGCGCGCAATAACCTGGTTTTTTGGGGTAATTACCTTCAATTTTTTACTCTTGTAAAATACGTTTTCGGGGGCTCTGTAGGACGATTCTTTAAGCTTTTTGAGCGGTTTTTCCTTCATTCCTAACCCATTCGCTATTGTTTCTGGAATAAAACCATTTTTTGAAAACCGGCCGGGTTCTGGTGAACAAACATTACAAAACTAGCCGGGGCTGGATGGGTTAAACACCTTGCTCATCTCCTCCACTTCCTCCATAACTTCCAGGTCGAACCCACTTAGGCCTAGTCGTCTTTCCACTGGTCTCCTGTACTCCTCCCTGACTTCCTCCTCCTGCAACCTCTCCACCCTCCTCACCATTCCACCCTCCTTTCGCCTCCCTCCAGCTCTCCTCACCCACTTCTTTTGTATCCTAGCCTTAGCTACCACTACATAATGGTCAGACAGACTCCCTCCAATATCCCTATACACCCTAGCATCCATCACAGATTTCTTCATTCGTTCATCCACACATACATAATCAATCAATGACTTTTGTTCCACCACTGTCTTATCCTTCATCGTCAACATCTGTTTCCACGTGTACCTGTGGATCATTCTGTGTCGGAAGAAGGTGTTGGCTATCCACAGCCTCCTCCCCACACATACGTCCACAAGTGCACTACCATTCCCATTCACCTCTGATGGTACCCCCCACCCTCCCACCACTCCCTCAACTTTCCTATCACCCACCTTACCATTCATATCCCCAATCAGAAATATTCTTTCGTTCTTGTCAAACTTCTCCAGGCACGCCTCCACATTCATCCAGAACTCCTCTTTCTTTCTTTCAAGTACCGGTATATCCTCTGTCGGGGCATACACGCATACAATCACCCACGTTTGTATTCCTACTTTCATTCTCACCCACACAATCCTTGAACCCACAGACCCATACTCTCTTACACATTCCTTCCATTTGCTACTTACAAACAAACGTGCACCTTCTCTCGCCGTTCCTTCACTCACTCCAGCACACACAACCATTCCACACTCCCACTCTCTCACATCTGAACCTTTCCATTTGGTCTCTGTCATTCCACATACATCCAGCCTGGCATTCACTAACACTTCCAGACCTCTCTCTCTTGTGTGCCATCATTCATGCCACTAACATTCCACGTAGCCATTCTCAGAATGTCCGAAGGAATGTCCTTAGTCGGTCGTGGTTCGTCAATGTAGGTTCCGTCCGCATCCGAGGCTGTTCGTTCGTTTTTCTTTGCTTAGATATTTTTTCCGGGTGGGGGTCCCAAGCCCACCGACCCAACCTCTTTAGTCGCCTCTTACGACATGCAGAAGGCACGTGGGGCATATTCTATTCCCTAACCCCCGGGGTGGGGGGGAATATTAAGGCAGTTTATTATGTTAACCTATTGATCGTGTACCTGGCAGCCAATGCGGCACCACCAAAGTTAACACGTTGTACTGCTTCGTGCGCCTCCAGATAGAGACAATGTATATTCCTGTTAATATGCATTGAATTACGGTGGTGGTTCATCTTCGTTCCAAATAAAGAAAAAAAACACCAAGAAAGATCGTTTCTCAGTCCATATTGACGATCGTCTAGTAGGTGTTTGCCTACGCCAGAGAAGTACGTGCCCTACCCCTGCCCACGCTCTGGAATGTGGGACGCATTTCATTTCAACTTCCCTTCTCCACGTCCGTTTTTTTTATGTGACGTCACAGGCCCAAAAACGGATCCCCAACAGACGGCTAGTGTGAACCGGGCTTTAACCCTCTCACCACGGAAGGGCTCTTGAACGCCCATAAAAAAGCATATAACAGGTACCCGGAAGGCCTCTTGAACACCCAGTGGTTGAAAGCCTGTGAGCTTCGTGTGCGAGGCGTCGGTCCGACGCATGTAAACAACAGCCGGCTGGACCGACGCCCCGCATCTCCGGCCACAAGAAGGAGAGCGTCGCTTGTTCGTGTGTGCCTGTATGTTGTTGTTAAGTATCGAAAAGTGGTGTAAAGTGGCTGTGTTGGCCATAAAGTTATCTCCAATGAAATCATCATCACAGCTCAACCAGTTGACTTAGAGAGCTCTACTTAATGCCATTCTACAGGTAAATAACACAGCTACGCTTGGGGATGCGCGGGAATGCGGGAAGCAGTCTGATTAACGAATATACGGTAGCCTAGCCTAGACGTTTTTCGGCCAAAACACCCGGGTTTCGAGGAATATATATATAATACATAGCCGGGGCTGGAGGGTTAAGGCCGTGTCACACAGAAGTCGAAAACGTTGGCCGACTGCCGCCCGAAGTCGATGACTTGCATATTTGAACCGAATTACCTGAAAGTTGGAAGTTACTCGGAGTCGAATATAACCAGACACTGACCCGAATGAATTTCGAATATAACCCGATGGACCTGAATGAAAGTCGATGAGTCGATGAATCCCCGTACGTAACTCGAAGAAAACCCGATGTGGAACGAAGAAGCCTCGATCATGCGTCGAATATAACTCGAATATGCCTCGAAAACGGGGAAATAACCAGAATTATTACCGAAGCTCAGCTGAAGCTCAGTCGATCAACAACCGAAATAGAAGAAGTTAGGTCGAACGTCAGTCGAATAGGTCGAAGATCATAGTAAGTAAAATAATCGCTTATATTATCTTTCGTTAACCCTTTCTGTATCGGTGACTTCATATTTATTTGATTTCAGCAACATTTAGGTGATTTTATGAAGCTTAGGATGGATTTATGGTAGCTAAAGGGATTAATTGATATTGTCTGAAGCATTTCAATGGGTAGACGCCCTTCCTGCACTGAATAAAATCGTCTAATAGTTACAATATTTCCCCATCATTTTGTGTATACCGTGGGAAGAAAAAAAAAAACATCAAACGTAAATCTTCTGTCTCCGAAGCTCGGGAGGGGAGGGTTGAAATATTTTGTTGACTATCTTATTTATTGTTTATCTATGTGCTGGAAGGATATTATATTTTTCAATTCCATCGCATTAGAAATTATTCAAAGATTACAAAAAGTCCAAATAAGACAGAGTTATGTTAATGTATAAGGGAGTTAGGTAGATGTATTAGAGAGATAGATAGATAGAAAGAGAGTTGCAGAAGGGGAAGTGAGCGATAAACACGAACTATTATGAGACGGACTTAATTGGTTCTGAAAAGACAAGATAGATAGAAAGAGAGTTGCAGAAGGGGAGGTGAGAGATAAACACGAACTATTATGAGACAGTCGGACTTAATTGGTTCTGAAAAGATAAAGGAGAAATTTTTATTGACTCTTTCATGTTATTATTTGTGTGCTAGAAGGATAATATTGTTTTCAATTCCATAGCATTATAAATGATTTATAGATTACAAAAGTCCACACAAGACATATTTATGTTAATGGCACACAGTCTCGACTTCCCCGGACGAATCACTTCCACAAGCGATATATGAAGATGAATTGAAGAAGGCAATCGAAAATGGCAATATAAACAATGCTGTTTGCAATTAAAATGTAAAACTTGAGAAATAAACACCAAAACAGGAACCACACAATATATAGACAAAATAACTTATCAAAATCGCTATGTGGAAAAAAACGCATTGAAGATTTAGCAAAACCATGTTATGAAATAAAAAAAAGATGCACGAAACTCCAAACAAGGAAACATGTAACTGGCCAACAGACAGGGTGAGATACCAGCCTAAAGCTGGTATCACACAAGAGCTTTTATAGTCCACATACAGTGATAAAACAAAATCTGGCATCATTTCTGGATTATTTTGCACTGGTATCGGAAACTAGACTGGTTATAGATAAATTTAAGTCACCGAAATATTTTAAATGTTAGCCTCATAAGCTGCCAGACCAGTGTTGAGGATAAATGTTGATGGAAAAAGCGTTTGTGTGATACCAGCTTAAGGAAGTCAATAATTCTGATACACATTGGGTTAGGATATATTCGACCCAGGTTCGAGTATTGCGAGTCATCATCGGCAATTCAAAATACAATCGAACACGACCCGAATAGGTCGAATGTAACCAGAATATGACTAATATAACTAGATCATGACTCGATAGTTTTTTAACGGTTTTTGACCTGATTCATCGGCCAAAGTTAAGGCCGCATCATACAGAACTCGAATCCACCAGAACCCAACGGAATGAATTCAAAAATTCAAATTTTAGCCACTTCTTCCCCATTCTGGTCTATTCTTGTACGTGTTCTGGTTAGATTCTTGTCTATTCTTGTGTTTCGAGTGATGTTCTAGTCATCACTCGATTGATCGAGTGAGTTAGCAAAAAGTTAGTAGCATGCGTTAACTTTCTATGATTTATCGAGTGAAAAAACCGTTAAAAATTATCGAGTTACATTTTAGTCGTATCCTGGTCGCATTAGAGTCGCATTCTACCTATTCTGGTCATGTTCTGATGTAATTTTTATAGTCGATGCCGACTCGAATTACTTGAATGTAACTCGATGCCACTCGATAATGACCGGAAGTCAACTGGATGACAAGTTGATTATTCCACTTTAAAATTGAATGTAATGGAATGAGAGTTGAATATAACCCGAATTAAGAAGAATACAACTGGATGCCGACTAGAATATGACTGGTAGATGACTGCATACTTGCTTGATGTATCGAGTGTACACTGGATGTCGACTCGAACATGACTAGAAGTACTAGAATACAAGTGGAATCCAACTAGAAGGTAACTGGAATACAACCAGAATATAACTCGACTAGGTGCGGACCCAAATATATAACTGATTGAAAAAAAAATAATAATAATAATAATAAAATAAAATATAAAATCGGCCCTATACGAGGCCATTGTATTTCAAGTAGGGTAGTACCTGGAATCAAACTTACTCATCTAACTCTCCACACCTTAACTCCGGCTTCCCCTCAGTTGTGTCTACCAATGAAAAGTGTTCTTCCTTCACCCCAGCTGTGTGAGTTAAGGGGGTAGGGTTACTTTTTGGTCTATTTTTTATTTAGCCTATATATATTTTTTTTGTTTTTACTTTCTTCGCTAGACATCCATCAAAGCTTAAAAAACACTCCATTCGAGATTAATTTGTAAATTTTTCGGTAGAAAAGTGTCCCAGCCGATGGCCAGTTCCTCCTAAAGTTACAGGCTCGCTATCGCTCGCCAGGAAATAAACCTCTGCCTAAATGGCACAAAAGGTCTTAATATTAACAAAGAAATAGGGCAATTTGTTTTATAACCGCCAAACTAATGGAATGAACGTCATAACATCTCAAAAACTAATGGGGCTAAACATGAGGGAGAAGGGGGTCCAGAAAAACCCTATCTCCACCCCCCCCCCTCCCCTCGTGTACGTGTATGTGTGTATGTGATTGAAAGTGCTTATGTTGCCGTGGTGAGTGCCCTGTTACTACTGGCGTGCCTGTGAACCAATCCTCCCTTTATATACTCAAAGGTTCCTCATCGAGTCACCTGCCTATTCGAGTCACGTTCCACTTACGTTCGAGTTACGTTCAACTTAGTTCCACTTACGTTCGACTTAACTTCATGTAATTCTGGTCATGATATACTGACATTCTGGTCATTCGAGTTGCATTCGACTTGGGATCGAATAGTCTTCTTTCCACATCCGGTTTCCTTCGAGTCACTTACTGGTTAACATCGACTCATATTTGGGTTACATTCGAGTCTATCGAGTTACGTTCGAGTTACATTCCGGTCATTGACGGGTCGCATTCTACTCTGAAGTCACACTCGATTAAGGCCGCGTAATTCTCGTCAATTCCGGTGAAAAGTTAGATTCCAGTGGGTTCTGGTGGATTCGAGTTCTGTATGACGCGGCCTTTAACGCATGCATTAACTTTGGCCGGATGATTCCACTCAAGCCCAGAACATCCCAAGAACGTCCAGAAGATAACCGGAATTCACCCGAAGTGTTACCAGAATCGACCGGAACTGGCTGAAATTTGAAATTTTTCGTCGATTCGGCCGGTTTCGGGTGGGTTCGACTTCTGTGTGACACGGCCTTTACAGGATTGACCACTCAATTTAGGATCCGTCCAACTCCGAGGCCCTCTGTGTATATAGAGGCCCTCTGTGTATATACGGTACTGCTTGATAATTGTTTTTGAGAGCCTGTAGCCTACTAATAACTCTAATAACATTTGATTTATATAATTATATTTTAGCTTATGTTTTGAATATATCAGTGCCTAATATAAATACATGAATTGAGCATAATGCTTTATTTTCCATCAACTACCTACTGGTACCGGTAGGTATATTACCATAACGTAACTTTCATCGAGACTGAGCAATGTCTTGGTAGCGTAATCGTTAGTGCACTGAATTTCGGTGTGAGTATCCCAGGTTCGAATCCTTGGAATACCACATGTATTCATTCGTTTAATTGATTTCATTAATTAAGTACCGGTACCGTATATTTTCATATCACCAACCTATCAATTAAATCCAAGGAATCGAACCTAGGTTACTCACACCGAAATTCAGTGCACTAACCATTATGCTATCAAGGCAGTTAAGGTTTATGTACAGTCGCGCTAATAAGTGATGTCTCGGCACCAAGTATGTTTTGATCCATAATTGGTATCAGCCATAGCTAAGCTTCAATTTTTCATATCGAGTGAGATATACAAACATGTTCCTACACTTACCCACCCTATTCAACATCTGACAGACATTAATACAGCACAGAGCAAGCCAAACGTAATGACAGCTGAGACATTACTTATTAGCGCGACCGTACAGTCGCGCTAGTAAGTCATGTCCCAGCTGGCATTATGTTTGGCTTGCTCTGTGTTGTATTAATGTCTGTCAGATGTTGAATAGGGCGGGAAAGTGAAGGAACATGTTTGTATATTTCACTCGATATGAAGAAATGAATCTTAGATATTGCTGATACCAATTATTAATCGAAACATACTTGGTGCCGAGCCATCACTTATTAGCGCGACTGTACATATACGGTACCCAACTGCACTATGATAGCCTAATGATTACATGAATGGAAGGGGTAATTATAAGTTAATTGGTGGGTTGGTGATAATATGAATTGTCAGAGGTCCTTCCTAAGCTGAATCAAACCATCTAATAGTTGCCAGAATATAATGGAAAGGATGCCACCGGTACTGTACGGGTTATAAAATAGTCAAGTATCCAATAAACCCTAGGTATAGAAAAACCCAGACAATAAAACCCAGTGTAACTACTTTCCCGCTAGATCTAGAGGTAGTTGTAGTTGTTACAAACATTTTATGAATGGAGGATGCCTTTAGGCACATGGACTTTTTGTTTTATCTGTGTTTTTCCTTCCTCCGTTCATTGTCTCTTAAAAAAAAAAAAAAAAAAAAAATTTTTACTTAGATCTTTGGGTAAATTTTTAGATCTAGCGACATGATTTCTAGCGATTTTTGGAGGTGCGAGCCATTTTAGAGTGATATTGTAGAAATTGTGGCATTATTCTAGCGATATTCTGTAGATCTGAGCAATATTATAGTGATTGTGGCATTATTCTAGCGATATTCTGGATACTTCAGCCATCTTAGAGCGATATTCTAGAGATCATGGCATTATTCTAGCTATTTTCGACGTTAATTACTATCTAGCGGACTTGAGTTGGTAACACTGATAAAACTGGACCAGTGTTGTGTCTCCATCACTTTTATAGCCACCAATCTCGTCTATGTTGCGTGCTGAGCCATACAGTGACTCATTGATGACTGTCCTGCCCTTAACCCCTTCTGTACCGGCGACGTCTGTTAAATTTTCTTCTAGCTAGGCTATTTAGGCCGGTTCCTCTTAATTTACAGGTTCGCTATCGCTCGCCAGGAAAACTTCGACACCTAATTGGCATGAAATGTCTTAAAATTTACCGAAATGCGGCGAAGGTTCTTAAAATCGTCAAACTAATAGGGCGAACGTCTTAAAACCTCACAACTAATATGCTAAACATGAGGGAGAAGGGGGACCATTGTTGTTGTTTCTCCATCACTTTTATAGCCACCAATCTCGTCTTTATGTTGCGTGCTGCACCATACAGTGACTCATGACTGTCCTGCCCTTAACCAAGGCCACCTCTACACATTGTCTTAACCCCTTCTGTACCGGTGCTGTCTTTTTAACTTTATATCGCAAAAACTAAGGGACTGAGCGTCTTAAAATCGCAAATAAAAAACAAACAAATAGGGCTAAACATTAGGGAGAAGGGTGGCCAGGAAAATCAACCTCCCCTCTCCTAAAGAGCCGGTATCACACCACCGCCTCGTTCCCTCTCGTTGATGGGAGTTCTCGTGTGTTAACCCCCCCCCCCCCTCCCCTTTTAAGGGGACAGTGGCTGTTTATGTTTTAGTTTCCTCGCTAGACCTCCATCAAACTTAGAAAAACACCCCCTTCAAGATGAATTTGTAAATTTTTCGGTAGAAAAATTATCCGGCCGAAGGCCGATTCCTTTTACAATTACAGGTTTGCTATCGCTCGCCAGTAAAAGATCGACACCTAAATGGCACGAAAGGTCTTAAAATTTACAACGAAATGGAGCGAAAGGTGTTAAAATCGTCAAACTACAGTAATGGGCCGAACGTCTTAAAATCTCCAAACTAATAAGGCTAAACATGAGGGAGAAGGGGGACCAGAAAAACGACCCTTCCCCCCCTTAACTAAACTCTATACACACGCACACCATCAAGGGGTTTGTGATGTTGTTTTATACGGTCTATACCCTGTTCCAAATAGGTAGGCAGTCCAGAAATCGTGAACCCTAACCTCTGTAACTCAAAAAGGGCTGGAGCAAATGGACTGTAAATTGTCAGACCTATTTCCTGGCTGACCCTTCCCAGATGGTAGAAATATTAGCCCGGTTACTTTAGTCGTTTATGAGTTATAGAGCCTATTTTTCAGGAGTTTTGGCATACTTATTTGGAACAGGGATATATATATGTATATGTCCGCAATGGTTCGATTCTAGGTCATAGACTTATCTCTCTCTGTCATCTTGATATATAGCCTATAGACCTTACCGTTATCCTTTTTTTCCTGATATTTTCTTACTTTTACCGTTATCCTATTTCCTCTGTTACCGGTACTTTCTTACTTTTACCGTTATCCTATTTCCTCTGTTACCGGTACTTTCTTACTTTTGCCGTTATCCTATTTCCTCTGTTACCGATACTTTCTTACTTTTGCCGTTATCCTATTTCCTCTTGGTTACTTTTTTACTTTCTACTTTTATCCTCTTTTCTCTGTTAGCCTACTTTCTTACTTTTTACCGCTATCCCTTTTCCCTGTTAGCCTACTTTCTTACTTTCCCTGTTTTTTGTTACCGTTATCCTTTTTCCCTGTTACTTTCTTATTGTTTACCGTTATCCATTTTTTCCCTGAACTACTTTCTTATTTTTTACCGTTATCCTATTCCTCTGTTACTTTCTTACTTTCTACCGTAATCCTATTTCCTGTTACTTTCTTATTTTCTACCCTTATCCTTTATTTCTCCTGTTACTTTCTTACCGTTATCCTTATTTGCCTCTGTTATTTTCTTTTTTGTTTCCCTGTTACTTTCTTAATGTTTATCGTTATCTTATCCCCTGTTACTTTCCTACTTTTTACCGGTATCCCTTTTCCCTCGGTTACTTTCTGCCCCAAAGGAGGGAATGTGGCTCCCCCCCTGGTGGGTCCCAACACAACCGTATAATTGAAGGATCGGGTGGGGTGGGGTGGGGAGAGAGAGAGAGAGAGAGAGAGGGGGGGGGGGGGTACAGTTGACCACATAAGTTCTGGTCTTCTCCATGATCTTGTACGGGGAAATATAATGTATGGGTACGGTCCAACGACTACCGTATGTTCTTTCATTTCATAAATTTTATTTTAGTAAGCGTTGTTTCCACAGCGATTTTGATAAGTTGTTTTGACTTTATATTGTCTTTGTCCCAGTTTTGGCTTGCTTTGTTTGCAAGTTTTACATTTTAATTTGTGCTATCATTGTGTGAAGCAATATGACACACCGAACGATAATTAATGGCATGAGCAAGGTGTCAAACGAAAACTTAATTAATTTGTTTTAGTCTTTATTACCGTATTGTACCGGTATATGTAAAGATTGAATTATGGTTTATAGTTAACATTTTGTGTTTGGAAGTGATAAAATGGCCAACATAATGCTATCTCACTGATCACCAAGAATGTTCCTTATATTGTGGTAGATAGTTGGTGACTCTGGGCCCCCTTCTCCCTCATGTTTAGCCCCATTAGTCATCCCCCCCTTAAGGAGTGGTGTTTGACAGTGGGAAGATCTAAGAATACCGCTGTTGGAACCTCACTGATCACAAAGAATGTTGGTTCCTTTGTTGTGGGAGATGGGTGACGGATAGATATTGATCAAGGAGTGACCGGGAGGTAAGATAATCATCTAGGGATTTGGGTCAGTGAGTCGAGGTATAGAGTGGTCGCTGCTAGGATTTTTTGTTTTGTTGGTAGGTGTCCTTCCTAAGCTGAATATAGTTGTCAAAGTATAATAAATAGGGCGTCACCGGACCTGAGGGGGTTAATACAGACAGCAAAGAGAGGACTCTGCTTTCGTTTGACCCCCTGCGGTAGTTTGGTCACACAATACAGATCTGTATTTTTTATCTATTTATAGGCCTATTTACCAATATTCATGTATTTCTTAGTTTCCCCCCTAGACCTCTATCAAGCTTAAAAACGCACCCCCTAGTCCCCCCATCAAGATAAATTTGTACATTTTTCGGTAGAAAAACGTCCCCGCCGAAGGCCGTTCCTCTTAAAATTACAGGCTCGCTATCGCTAGCCAGGATAAAATCGACACCTACATGGCACGAAAGGTCTTAAAATTGAAAACGAAATGGGGTGACAGGTCTGAAAATCGACCCAAATTAATGGACCGAATGTCTTCAAATCTGGAAACTAATGGGGGGGGGGGGCCCAGTGGTAGTGTGGTCTGGTGGTGGTGGTGTTCTGTTGGTCTCTCTCTTCTGATGGGGGGCGGGGGGGGGGGTCTTTACCTGATGGACACACAATTACCAGCGGCGTCTTTTGTTTATCCCATCAGTCCTACACTCACCTGTGGGGGGGGGGGGGGGGGTCTCTATATTATCAACCCACCTCTGACCATTCGTACATATGGCAACATCGCAGCACGGGTGAATGATTCTCTTAGCTTTAATTCTCTACATGCATATAATACCGGTACCACTCTGATTTGCATTCCATAATTTGTTCTTTCCTCTCACATAAAAGTTGGATGGTGTAATGATCAGAATATTTAAGTTCTGTATGTGGTATCCCTAGGTTCGAAACTCGGGAGCATCACATGCTTCCATTGATTTCATTTGAGGGTGTTTGGTGTTGGGAGTGACATTAATTAAGATTATTCTTAGTTTATATAGACATGTATTATTCATGCTGTGATAGGCCTATGTGGTAAGAATTTTGCTAAATGGTTCAGACACGCTCTTGTGATTTTGAAATATTCGTTTGAGACCCATACCCCTTAGTCTGTATTATCACTTCATTAACCCCTTCAACACCATGGCTCCTTTTAACCTTTCCTTCTGGCTAAAATGAGACCATAGTATTCAGTTTAAAAAGGACTTATGGTATTCAGAGGGTTTATTCAGATCGTATTTACCCCTTTGAGTGCTAGAGGTAGATTATATGATGCTAAACTAAAACGTCTAATGGTACCGGTAACCAGAATATGATTATAATTAAGTCATGGTGCTGAAGGGGTTAATGTTCTGTCTCAGTTGTATTACAGTGTACCAGGTTATTGTACACTATTAGGCTATGTGGATATGAATAGGTTAGAGTAAATGAGACGTTGTTGGGTTAGGTACGGTAAGTCAGGCGGGGATAGCCAATTTGAGTGGAGCGATATTTTCCGTAGGCCTACACATTATTTAAACTCGGTTACCGTACCGGTACATTAAAAAAGCTCGTGACAGGAAAGGGGGAATTGGGGGGGGGGGAGGTAGACAGTAAGCTAAGCACTGACCACTGCTAACGAGAGAGAGAGAGAGAGAGACGAGGAAAGAGAGGGGGGGGGGGGGGGCAGAGAGAGAGAGAGAGATAGTTAATGAATAAGAGTACCGGTACTTGTGAAATATGTGGCCGTTTTAGTTGTGGCAATTAAAGAGTGCGCCCATTTGTATTGTGGCTGTTCGAGAGACAGAGAGAGACAGTGACAGTACAGTAAGCTAAGAACTGACCACTGCTAACGAGGGTGGTTGTGGAAAAAGCTTTGTGGGTGTTGGAGGATTGGAGAGCTAAATAGATTATGAGTGCGGCAGTTTATAGGTTAAGGGGAGATGGTTGAACAAACATATACGGTACTAATCTACTGTTAAGGAAAGACCACAACCGACACCCCCCCCCCCCCCCAGGACACCTCCCCCACATCACCCTATGCTTCACCTGTCCTCTTTCTCTGGAATAACTGTTAATAAGGGTAGATTATTTATTTATACCAGTATAAATTTATGTATTTATTTGTGATTTATCTATGGTGTATTGTGCTCGTCCCGACAACAACAACAACTCCCCCCCCCCCCCCTCCCTCTCTGTTTCTCTGGACTATGGGAAGATTATTTATATACAGTATTTATTTGTCGTGTATCCATTGTGTATTGTGCTCATCCCGACTCCCCCCCCCTGCCCCCAAGGTCCCCCAGTTTGGTTACCGTGCTGTACTATAGTGTTGTTTGTGTGACAGGTGAGTTGTGGAGGGTCTACCGTACCGGTACTGGTGTTGCCCTGGGGGTTAAAGGTCCGGACAGGTTGCTTTAGGCCTTTTATTGTTGGAACCATGTCTGATCTATGGGAAAGATCATGGTGAACAGATAGATAGATGGGTCATTAGATAATATAAATATACAGTGTATAGGCCTATATATATATATATATATACCGTATATATATATATATATATATATATATATATATATATATATATATATATATATATATATATAATATATCACCTAACTAATGGGGCGAAAGTCTTAAAATCCCAAAAGCAGTGGGATTAAAAATGAGAAAGGGGTAAAAAAAAAAAAAAAAAAAAAAAAAATCAAGTTGCAAGTCCCCCAAAGAAAACAATGGCCACTCTCTATCTTACCGCAGGATCTGTGTTGTGTTTTGGTTGGTGTGGCCTTGAACTCTGCCCCTGCTGACGCTGCTGGGGGGGGGGGGGGGGATAACAACTTTTTTCTTTTACGATACGACAGCGGAGGTCTTTACTAATATCGAAATAATCAAATTAAAAATAAACATTAAGGGGGGTGACCTGCTATTTTTCTCTTTCTCTGGCTTGTATCCATTCCGCCCCATTCAACCTACCGTACTGGTTTAAGAAGTTTATCCCCATCCAGGTGTTGATTTCTTCCTGAAGAGCGATAGCGACCCAGCATTGTATTGAGAAATCCGGCTTCACCGGAGACATTTTCTATCGAAAAATTTACAATTTTACCTTGCTGTCAAAAAACATTATAAACAATATGCTGGCTCGCTCCTGCTCGCCAGGAAAAATCGATACCTGGATGGGAATAAACGTCTTAAAACAGTAGGTTGAATGGGGCTGAATGGATACAACTCAGAGAGAGAGGAAAAGAGAGAGAGAGAGAACAAAACAACGAGGTGGGCTCTCATAAGTCCCCCAAATGTCGTTCTCAGATAACAGTGGCCACTCACTCTCTCTCTCCCACCGCAGGGTCTGTGTTGTGTTGTGTAGTGTAGTGTGGTGGGGTGTGGTGTGTAGGGTGGGGTTTGGTGTGGCGGGGTGTGGTGTAGTGTAGTGTGATGTGTAGGGTGGGGTTTGGTGTGGCGGGGTGTGGTGTAGTGTAGTGTAGTGTAGTGTAGTGTGGTGTGGTGGGGTTTGGTGTGGCGGGGTGTTGTGTAGTGTAGTGTGGTGGGGTGTGGTGTGGTGTGTAGTGTAGTGTGGTGGGGTTTGGTGTTGTAGTGTAGTGTGTAGCCTAGTGTTGTGGTGTGGTGTAGTGTAGTGGTTGGTGTGGCCTTGAACTCTGCCCCTACTGACGCTGCTGCTGAGGAGACCAAACATAGGAGGTATAACTACCTTTATTATTGTATTTATTATTGTATTATTAATATTATTATTACACTTGTTGCAGGCAACTTTGCCTTTTGTCTCCATGCACATACTAAAAAAAAACAAAAAAACAATCGGTCTGCGTAACATATATGAGATTCTCGAGGTACAATAAATCCAAGCAAGAGAATATAGAATTAAAAGGAAGGAAGCTTGTAAAATCGGAGGGTGATAAGTAGAAAAATAATAATTGAAGAGCAATGAAGTGAAAGAATAAAACGGTCATGGGGTTGGGGAGGGGGGGGGGGGGTGATTGAAGCTTGTCAAGTGTGGAATTGTGGGCAGATAGAGCGAATCAATATGAGAGGAAATCTACGAGGAAATTGCCTGGGAAAGTATAAGGAAAATTCCCACCAAAGGCACAGCGGAGCCAAACCACGTGACTCTTGCTTTGGTGGCTTTCTGCGCAGTAGGTCTTGGGCTGTATGGCGTTTGTGCTACCGGTACGTCTTATAATCTCAATAATAATGGGCTAAACATGAGGGAGAAGGGGATGCAATACCTCTTTAATTAACCAATGTTCCCACCAAATTAAATATATACCGGTATATACTGTATATATATATATACAGTATACCGGTATATATATATATATATATATATACATATACACAGTATAACCGACCAAAATATAAGCCCTATCCCCTTAACCCTTTGAGTACCAGCGACGTGTTATATTATATTCTATATAGGCTATACTTAGATGATATTATGCTTAGGAAGGATCTAAGGTATATAGAAGGGTTGGTTGAGATCATTTGAAGCCTGATTATTGATAGAGGTCTTTCTTAAGCCGAATAAAATCGTCTAACAGTTGCCAGAATATAATTTAAAAAACTCGCCGGTACAGTAGGGGTTAATAACGATACAAGATCCATATAATTGAGCATCTGTATTCCCATCCTAGAATGTAGGTCGTTACAAACCTAACCTACAAAGCTGCCCCGGCCTTGGTTCTTGTGTAGGGAACCAAAAATAGCTAATAATTGACTTCCTTTGTGTAGGTCACTCACTCACCCCATATGTAGGGTCAGTTGGAGCTGTGATTTGGGGGTTGATTTACTTTGTAGCATTATATATATACCGGTGTATATGTCACTCTTTCAACTTTGGGGGAGGCACTCGCTACAGGCAGTTACAATACAGTTTTGCCTTTTCTTTCCTGCATGCACATAGGAAACAAACAAATTGTTACGGTACGGTACGATAAAATAGATGCTGTCATTATTTTTTGTAATATGAGTTTGTTCTTTTAATTACGGTAACCCCCCCTGGGTAACCCCCCCCTGGGGGTTAGGGAATAGAATATGCCCCACGTGCCTTCTGCGTGTCGTAAGAGGCGACTAAAGAGGTTGGGTCGGTGGGCTTGCGACCCCCACCCGGAAAAAATATCTAAGCAAAGAAAAACGAACGAACAGCCTCGGATGCGGACGGAACCAACGTTGACGAACCACGACCGACTAAGGACATGCCTTCGGACATTCTGAGAATGGCTACGTGGAATGTTAGTGGCATGAATGATGGAACAAAAGAGAGAGAGGTTCTGGAAGTGTTAGTGAATGCCAGGCTGGATGTATGTGGAATGACAGAGACCAAATGGAAAGGTTCAGATGTGAGAGAATGGGAATGTGGAATGGGTGTGTGTGCTGGAGTGAGTGAAGGAACAGCGAGAGAAGGTGCATGTTTGTTTGTAAGTAGCAAATGGAAGGAATGTGTAAGAGAGTATGGGTCTGTGGGTTCAAGGATTGTGTGGGTGAGAATGAAAGTAGGAATACAAACGTGGGTGATTGTATGCGTGTATGCCCCGACAGAGGATATACTTGAAAGAAAGAAAGAGGAGTTCTGGATGAATGTGGAGGCGTGCCTGGAGAAGTTTGACAAGAACGAAAGAATATTTCTGATTGGGGATATGAATGGTAAGGTGGGTGATAGGAAAGTTGAGGGAGTGGTGGGAGGGTGGGGGGTACCATCAGAGGTGAATGGGAATGGTAGTGCACTTGTGGACGTATGTGTGGGGAGGAGGCTGTGGATAGCCAACACCTTCTTCCGACACAGAATGATCCACAGGTACACGTGGAAACGGATGTTGACGATGAAAGATAAGACAGTGGTGGAACGAAAGTCATTGATTGATTATGTATGTGTGGATGAACGAATGAAGAAATCTGTGATGGATGCTAGGGTGTATAGGGGTATTGGAGGGGGTCTGTCTGTTCATTATGTAGTGGTAGCTAAGGTTAGGATACAAAAGAATGGGTGAGGAGAGCGGGAGGGAGGCGAGAGGAGGGTGGAATGGTGAGGAGGGTGGAGAGGTTGCAGGAGGAGGAAGTCAGGGAGGAGTACAGGAGAGCAGTGGAAAGACGACTAGGTGGGTTCGACCTGGAAGTTATGGAGGAAGTGGAGGAGATGAGCAAGGTGTTTAAGGATGAGATCTGTGCAGCATGTGAGGAGGTGTGTGGAGTGAGGAGAAGAGGGAGGGGAGTGAAAGGTACAGCATGGTGGACAGAAGAGGTAAGAATAGCTGTGGAAGAAAAGAAGAAAGCATATAGAGTGTGGTTGGGTAGTAGAGGGAATGAAGATTCCGAGAGACAGAAACGAGCGAGGTACGTGGAGAGTAAGAGGGTGGTGAAGAGTAGTGAAGGAAAGTAAGAGAAGAGTAGATGAGGAATTTGGAAGGAATCTGAGTGTAAAATGGAGGGAGAGTAAGAAACTGTTCTGGAAAGAAGTCAAGAAAGTTAGGGAAGGTAGCAAGGGAAACAGTAAGGGTGTGAAAGATAAGAATGGGAGAATGCTAGCCGAGAAGCAAGAGAGAGTCGAAAGATGGAGGGAGTACTTCAGTGAGTTGCTAAATGAAAGGAATGAAGAGCCAGCAAACATAGCTGGATATGGTATGGGAGGGAGAAGAAGAGAAGTAGTGGAGGAGGAGGTGGGGATCAGGAGGTCAGAAGTGTGGGAAGCCATGAAAAGAGTGAAGTTGGGGAAAGCACCAGGAACAGATGGAGTGTGTGGGGAAATGTTGAGGTATGGTGGTGAGATAGTGATAGAATGGATATGGAAAATGTGCAAACTAGCATGGGAGAAGGGGAGTGCACCCGATGACTGGAAGACTGGCATAATAGTCCCCCTATATAAGGGCAAAGGGGAAAGAGGAGTGTGTGGTAACCACCGAGGAATATGTCTTCTAAGCGTAGTAGGGAAGGTATACAGTAGGGTAGTGATTGAGAGAGTGAGAGTGAGAACGGAGAAATGGATAGGCGACGAGCAGGGAGGTTTTAGGAAGGGAAGAGGATGTGTAGATCAGATTTTTACCCTGAATTGTGTTGTGGAGAAGTATCTGGAGAAGAAACAAAAGGTGTATGTTGCCTTTATGGACTTGGAGAAGGCCTATGACAGAGTGGATAGAGAAGGTTTGTGGAAAGTACTTAGAATATATGGAGTAGAGGGCAAGTTGCTGAAAGCAGTGAAGAGCATGTATGAGGGTGCAAAGGCGGCAGTACGTGTGGAGAGTGAGCAGAGCGAGTTCTTTGACCTGAATGTTGGTTTGAAACAGGGGTGTGTGATGTCCCCGTGGTTGTTTACTGTATATATGGATGGAGTCATGAAAGAAATACTATCAAGAGCAGTGGATGTTGGTGTATCGCTGAAAAGGGAGGGAATTGAGTGGAAGCTACCTATACTGCTGTTTGCGGATGATACAGTTCTGATGAGTGATAATGAATGGGAGTTGCAGGGTCTGGTAAATGAGTTTGGAACAGTGTGCGAAAAACGGAATTTGAAGGTAAATACGGGGAAGAGCAAGGTTATGGTCTTCGAAAGGGGTGAAGTCACAGAGTGTGAGGTGAAGCTGAACGGTCAGGCTATGGAGATCGTCAACTCTTTTAAGTATCTGGGCAGTGTGTTGAGTAAAGATGGGAGTATGGATGAAGAGGTGCGGGAGAGGGTACAACAGGGGAAGAGGGTTGTAGGAACGCTAAAAGCAGTAACAGAAATAGGGTGGTCAGTATGGAAGTGAAGAAGTCCTTGCATGACAGTGTGGTAATCCCGACACTGACTTACGGAAGCGAAGCATGGACGTTGGTTGAGAGACTCAGACCAAGAGTGAGAGCAGTGGAAATGAATTACTTAAGGAGTGCGTGCGGAGTTACATGGAGGGATAGACAGACTAATGAGGAAGTAAGAAGGAGGTGTGGTGTGGAGGTAGATGTGCTGGAAAGTGTGAAAAGGAACAACTTGAGATGGTTCGGCCATATGGAACGTATGGAAAGCGAGAGAATGACTAAGAGGGTGTACGAGAGCGAGGTAGAGGGGGAGAGGTAGACCGAATATGAGGTGGAAGGATGGAGTGAGGAACAACATGAATGAAGGCGGTGCTGGTTGGGGGGAGGGGCGTCGACTGACTGGGGACAGAGGTGCATGGGGGCGGTTCGTTCGTGGCCACCCCTTCGGGGATCACGGCGTCAGGCAATAGATAGATAGATAGATACTAATAGTTTGAGCTAATAGTGTGTTATTCTGTTACAGGTAAGCTGCAGTACTGTCAGATATTCAGTGAGTACTGCACTCTTATAAGTACGGTAACTTTCTTAAGTCATAAGCAATTATTGTTATTATTATAATTATTATTTATTGGGCAAGCATTACTCTACTGAGTGATTTTTTTTTACTTACTACTAGGTAATGATATACAGTACACACATACCGGTATATATATATATATATATATATATATATATATATATATATATATATATATATATATATATATATATAGATATATACCGGTATAATTATATATTTTATATAGCCTATATACTGTATATATATATATATATATATATATATAATATATATATTATAATATATATATATAAATAAATACCGTATTATATATATATATATATATATATATATATATATATATATATATATATATATATATATATTGAGTCATACGCACGGGTTAGTGGAACTCAGCTTTATATATCGTAAGTGAAGCTTATGTGCGTGTGACCGTGAGAAGTGTGTATGTGAGTGGGTGTGTGTGTGTGAGCGTGAGAAGAGTGTGTGTACATGTGCGAGAGCGTGAAAATTGTGTGTGTGTGTGTGTGTGTGTGTGTGTGAGCTTGAGAAGTGTATGTATGTGTGTTGGTGTTCGCTTTAGTGACCTGCCACGGTAGCATTAACCTAACTGTTCCTCTCTCACACACAATCTGCTCCATCACCGTACTGTAGTTGTGGGAGCTAGTCAATCAGGGTGTCAAACCGGACCAATTGACCACTTGCGAGTTTCAGGCTATAAGGAAGTTGGAACCGTGAACATCGATATTAAACAGAAATGCAAGAATAATGTACGTTTCTGATGGATAAATGGTATGTTGAATTGGGTTTTATGTACCGGGTATTTATAAATGACTACGACCGTATTGTAGCTGTACATTCTGTTAAATATCGTTGTCTACAGCTCCAACTTCCTTATAGAACGAAACTCGCAAGTCGGCAATTTTTTTTGAAGACTTGAAGGAATACAAGAAAATTAACTAAAAGGATTGATGAATGAGATAGTTCAAAGCCTTGTAGTTGCTAGAGATCCTTCCAAAAGCCGGTATCACACAAACGCACGAAAGGTCTTAAAATTTACAGAAATGGGGCGAAACCTCTTAAAATCACCAAACTAATGAGCAGAGGGTCATCAAATCTGAACACTAATGGGGCTAAGCATGAGGGAGAAAGGGGACCAGAAAAACGGCATAAAAACATCTACGGTAATTTTAACCCGAATCGAAGATATAACGGCGTCACGGTTTTAAAGGGGTTAATCTGCAATATATACACTGCCAAAATCTCTCCTTAGTACAGTTACGGAAGAGGTTTTTGTAGTGTGGTGTTGGTGAGAGAGAGAATGATCGTGGGAATATGTACAGTTGGCCGCATAAGTTATGTTCCTCTCCGTGATCTTGTACGTGGATATATGATAAGACCACAAGAAAAATGGAAATCGGCAGAAGGTCTATTGGCCCATACATCCCTATTTGTTCTTTTACACCTTTATGCCCGACACTACATCTCTCACTATAACCTATACCCCCATACACTACAACTCTCACTATAACCTATACCCCCATACACTACAACTCTCACTATGACCTATACCCCCTACACTACGTACGGTACCGGTAGCTTATATCCCCTACACTACACTACAACTCTCACTATAACCTATACCCCCTACACTACAACTCTCACTATAACCTATACCCCCCATACTACAACTCTCACTATGACCTATTCCAGCTACAGTACATACGGTACCGGTAGCTTATATCCCCTACACTACACTACAACTCTCACTATAACCTATACCCCCTACACTACAACTCTCACTATAACCTATACCCCCATACACTACAACTCTCACTATGACTTATACCCCCTACACTACGTACGGTACCGGTAGCATATATCCCCTACACTACACTACAACTCACTATAACCTATACCCCTACACTACAACTCTCACTATAACCTATACCCCCTACACTACAACTCTCACTATGACCTATACCCCCTACACTACGTACGGTACCGGTAGCTTATATCCCCTACACTACACTACAACTCTCACTATAACCTATACCCCCTACACTACAACTCTCACTATAACCTATACCCCCATACACTACAACTCTCACTATGACCTATACCCCCTACACTACGTACGGTACCGGTAGCTTATATCCCCTACACTACACTACAACTCTCACTATAACCTATACCCCCTACACTACAACTCTCACTATAACCTATACCCCCATACACTACAACTCTCACTATGACCCTATACCCCCTACACTACGTACGGTATGTAGCTATATCCCCTACACTTCACTACATCTCTCACTATAACCTATACCCCCTACACTACAACTCTCACTATAACCTATACCCCCTACACTACGTACGGTACCGGTAGCTTATATCCCCTACACTACACTACAACTCTCACTATAACCTATACCCCCTACACTACAACTCTCACTATAACCTATACCCCCTACACTACAACTCTCACTATAACCTATACCCCCATACACTACAACTCTCACTATGACTTATACCCCCTACACTACGTACGGTACCGGTAGCTTATATCCCCTACACTACACTACATCTCTCACTATAACCTATACCCCCTACACTACAACTCTCACTATAACCTATACCCCCTACACTACAACTCTCACTATAACCTATACCCCCATACACTACAACTCTCACTATGACCTATACCCCCTACACTACGTACGGTACCGGTAGCTTATATCCCCTACACTACACTACATCTATCTAAAGCCGTTATCACACGAGCGCTTTTCCCCTCTATATTTATCCTCAACACTGGTCTGGCAGCTTATGAGGTCAACATATAACATATTTCGGTTACCTATATTCATCTATCATCAGTCAAGTTTCCGATACCAGTTCAAAATATTTCAGAAATTTTGCCAGGATTTTAACGTTAATTTTGGCTCAAATGGGCAACCTCGCACGTTCCACATTTGAGGGTGGTATTCTTATGCAGTTTGGCCTGGCGAGTCCGAATCTGTAGTCAGAATTGGCCTAGCTGGTGAAATAGCGGTACTGGAGCGTCTCATTTTGCGGAGTTTTTGAAACCTCGTATGATACCGGTTTTATAGCTACCTAAGAACATCTCTCACTACAACAAACTTTATATCCCCTACACTACACATGGTTGAATTACAAGTGTAGTTTCATGTGCAGTGTTTAACTCGTCTGATTACTCAACTGATGATTAAGAGAAACCACAATGCAATTCATTCATACTGATTTACTTTCATACACAAGATCACCACGGCGATGAACATAACTTATGTGGGCAACTGTACGGTGGCGCTAATAAGTCATGTCTGGGCTGTCATTACGTTTGGTTCGTTGTGTGCTGTATTAATGTCTGTCAGATGTTGAATAGGGTGGATAAGTGTAGGAACATGTTTGTATATCTCACTCCAAACGAGTACCGGTAAATCAAATTTTATATATTACAGACACCAATTAGCCTATTGATCAAAATCTACTTGGTGCCGATCCATCACTTATTAGGCCGACTGTACATCTCGTAAATAATATACGATGTTGTGTGGATATGCACTCCCAGTCTCGTATTGAATTTACAGCTACTGGCATATTTTTTTTGTTTTTTCTATGTGACTGAGCTCTTGCGATTTTCTATATGCAAATATATCCATTTAAAATTATGTTCAGATCAAATCAACTATGTATTATTGTATACATAGTATGTATTATTTAATATATAGCCGATTTGATCAGAATATCAATCTGAATGGATACATTTGCATATAGAAAATCGCAAGAGCTCACGAACATTTGTCAGTATCGGTAGCTGTACAGTCGGCCAAATAAATGATGTTGCGGCACCAAGTATATTTCGATCAATAATTGGTATCGGTACTATCTATGCATTAATTCATCGTTTCCATTGAGATATACAACCATGTTCCTATCGTTACACACCCCATGCAACATCTGACAGACATAAATACAGCATACAGAATGAGAGTAGGTCATACTGTATGTGACAAAGTAATATTTTGTATACATGCGAGCTCAAATTTAGGTGTTGGCCTCTCACGTGCAATGACCTAAATATTTCGTAACTTTTTAACCCGTTCAAGATCGAATACGCGTTACTTTTCGATCATCTGGCTATTATTAGACGATATTATTCAGATTAGTAAGGGTAGGCTATATGGAATTCAGAGGGTTAATTGAGATAGTCTTTACCCTTATAATTCCCACAGATCCTTCTTAAGCTGTATAAATGTCGTCTAATATTATTTATAGTAATAATAATAATAATAATAATAATAATGATGATGATGATGATGATAATAGTGTTGACGATGTCATCACACGCCCAAGCTAACAGTTGGTCAGCAGGAGTATTATTGGACCGTGAATTTAATGGTTGGTGTGACCTACTGTACATTGGGATTATTAGGTTAAGGGAGGATGGCCGTATTTATTTAATTATATATAGGCCTATATATATATATATATATATGTTAGTAAAGCCAGGTAATAAATGTTCTTTAATACATACGAGGTTGAAAGAAATGGCAATTTCTGCGTTGGAAATGTTATTATTCAAAGTTTCCAGGTCTCTGATGAGTTTTCGCTGGGTGGCAGGAAGTAGATGAATGAGATGAGCAAAATTCATGGTGGTACAGGGTTACATTAATGTACATGATGATACAGGATATACGACGTGACGCGTTTCACTGGACAACCAGCATTATCAAGTAAGGATAGAATGATATACAAGGTAAACAGGAAGGGTATATATAGAGGGTGGAGGATCAGAGGAGGCGAAAATCAGGGGGCAAAAGTCTGCTATTGGTGGAGGGGTATTCTAGGAGAGAGAAAGAAAGAACCGCTTCACGCATGCGCACTGGATGCGGGATGGAGGTGGTCGGTTGGCGGGGTCGAAGCTGATTGGCTGCGTGTCGAGGGGCGTGGCCTAAGTTGCGTAGTCCGTGTGGCGCCGGCAGAAGACGAAGCTGAAGGAGGTAGCGCGGGGGGCTGCGTCAAGGGCACCTGGGGCGTTAGGTCCTGTAGGAAAGTGCCTTTTGGCAGAAGGAAGGATCTGAAGGTCCAGAGTTTGGTTGTTGATGTTGGGATGTAAGGCTTGGATATATAATGCTTCGAGTATAGGTAATCTCCTTGGGTCACTTTCTTTATCGAGTATGGTGGTGTGTTTCTCTAACTCGTTGCGTGTGAGGTGGGGGTGGTTAGGGGTGAGATAGTGGTCTTTGATGGCTCCAGCCTGAAGGTGAAGAGTTAACCGACGTGAGAGACGAGTCTGCGTCATACCAATATAGGAATGAGGTCCACAGTCCTCATAATTACAGGTATGTTGGTAAATGACGTGATCGTCGGTCATCGGGCTCTTTATCTTGGTGGAAGCTGGTTTGTTGCGGAGAACGAGGTTGGAGGTCTTGGGGGATTTGTAATAAATTATTAATTTGATTTTGTTTTCCGGGTTGGTGGGTGGACATGTTTGGAGATTATTTCTTTTAAGACGGCCTCGTCATTTTTGTGTTCAGAGGACATCAAATTGCGGTAGAAGATCTTAATTTCATTGGGGGGGGTCAATGTTGGGAGGGCTTTGGGTGTACCGGTACCATTTTTCAAGATGGTGGTTGATGGTGCTGGAGATGTCGGAGTTGGAGTATCCGTTATTTACTAAAACTTGGGATAGTCTTTCTAGTTCCTGGTGGGTGTCGGCCCAGGTAGAGCAGTGCGTGAGGGCTCTCCTTACATAGGCGGATATGGAGGACAGAAGATAACGACGGGGGCATTCACTATCGCCGTTGAGGCATTGTCCTGTGTTAGTGGGTTTAATGTAGACGGTGGTTTTGAACCCATGGTCGTTCAGAGCTACGAGGATGTCGAGGAAGGGGAGTTGTCCATTGTTTGATTTTTCAAAGGTGAAGTTAAGTCCGGAGGAGGTCATGAAGCGACGCTTGAGTTCCTGTAGTTCGTGGAGGTCCTTGATTTGCACGAAGATGTCATCCACATAGGCTATCTACAGTAGACGGCGGGTCGTTGGGCAGCTAGGAGCTCTAACTCGATGGGACCCATAAAAAAGTTTGCAAAAAGAACTCCTAGGGGGCTGCCCATCGCCACACCGTCTATCTGCTTGTACATGTTGCCCCGGGGGGCAAAGGAAGGGGGCCTCCTTGGTACATAGCTCCAGTAGTGTTTTCAGGGCCTTCTCCGGGATGTCCAGTGTTGGTGTATCAGGGCAATGGTAAATTCGACGTAGAATCATGTCAATGGTCCTATCCACTGGCACGTTGGTGAACAGGCTTTCTACGTCGAGAGAGGCGATTGTGTGGTTGTTGTTCCGGGGGGGGTCTCGTCAAATTTCCAAGAAATCGTGGGCTGAGTTAAGGTTGTATTGGCTGGGCACGTAGGGGGTGAGGAGGTTGTTCAGGGCCTTGGCGATCTGGTAGGATCCCAGCCAATACAACCTTAACTCAGCCCACGATTTCTTGGAAATTTTATGAGACGCCCCCCGGAACAACAACCACACAATCGCCTCTCTCGACGTAGAAAGCCTGTTCACCAACGTTCCAGTGGATAGGACAATTGACATGATTCTACGTCTAATTTACCATTGCCCTGATACACCAACACTAGTTAGTTGCCCTGGACATTAGTTCCAGGGCAGTAATTCCCTTTCCAATGTTCCCTTACCCACTCTAAACCACTGTTTGGACACTTGATCCTCAGTGTTTTGGAGGACAAGCAGCCTAGAAGGGTCACTAGATCTGTTGTTGCTTGATTTCCTTTGTACTCCTTTGTACTCCTTTGTACTTTGTACTACAAGCAGATAGACGGTGTGGCGATGGGCAGCCCCCTAAGAGTTCTTTTTGCGAACTTTTTTATGGGTACCATCGAGGAAGAGCTCCTAGCTGCCCAACGACCCGCCGTCTACTGTAGATACGTGGATGACATCTTCGTGCAAATCAAGGACCTCCACGAACTACAGGAACTCCAGCGTCGCTTCATGACCTCCTCCGGACTTAACTTCACCTTTGAAAAATCAAACAATGGACAACTCCCCTTCCTCGACATCCTCGTAGCTCTGAACGACCATGGGTTCAAAACCACCGTCTACATTAAACCCACTAACACAGGACAATACCTCAACGGCGATAGTGAATGCCCCCGCCGTTATCTTCTATCCTCCATCTCCGCCTATGTAAGGAGAGCTCTCACGCACCGCTCTACCTGGGCCGACACCCACCAGGAACTAGAAAGACTATCCCAAGTTTTAGTAAACAACGGATACTCCAACTCCGACATCTCCAGCACCATCAACCACCATCTTGAAAAATGGTACACCCAAAGCCCTCCCAACATTGACCCCCCCCCCCCCCAATGAAATTAAGATCTTCTACCGCAATTTGATGTCCTCTGAACACAAAAATGACGAGGCCGTCTTAAAAGAAATAATCTCCAAACATGTCCACCCAACCAACCCGGAAAACAAAATCAAATTAATAATTTATTACAAATCCCCCAAGACCTCCAACCTCGTTCTCCGCAAGAAACCAGCTTCCACCAAGATAAAGAGCCAGATGACCGACGATCACGTCATTTACCAACATACCTGTAATTATGAGGACTGTGGACCTCATTCCTATATTGGTATGATACAGATTCGTCTCTCACGTCGGTTAACTCTTCACCTTCAGGCTGGAGCCATCAAAGACCACTATCTCACCCCTAACCACCCCCACCTCACACGCAACGAGTTAGAGAAACACACCACCATACTCGATAAAGAAAGTGACCCAAGGAGATTACCTATACTCGAAGCATTACCGGTATATATCCAAGCCTTACATCCCAACATCAACAACCAAACTCTGGACCTTCAGATCCTTCCTTCTGCCAAAAGGCACTTTCCTACAGGACCTAACGCCCCCCCTCGCCCCCCGGTGCCCTTGACGCAGCCCCCAACGCTACCTCCTTCAGCTTTGTCTTCTGCCAGCGCCACACAGACTACGCAAATTAGGCCACGCCCCTCGACACGCAGCCAATCAGCTTCGACCCCGCCAACCGACCACCTCCATCCCGCATCCAGTGCGCATGCGTGAAACGGTTCTTTCTTTCTCTCTCCTAGAATACCCCTCCACCAATAGCAGACTTTTGCCCCCTGATTTTCGCCTCCTCTGATCCTCCGCCCTCTATACATACCCTTCCTGTTTACCTTGTATATCATTCTATCCTTACTTGATAATGCTGGTTATCCAGTGAAACACGTCGTATATCCTGTATCATGTACATTAATGTAACCCTGTACCACCATGAATTTTGCTCATCTCATTCATCTACTTCCTGCCACCCAGCGAAAACTCATCAGAGACCTGGAAACTTTGAATAATAACATTTCCAACGCAGAAATTGCCATTTCTTTCAACCTCGTATGTATTAAAGAAAATATATATATATATATATATATATATATATATATATATATATATATATACTCAGAGGGGTAAAATAGATCTCAAATAAACCCTCTACATAACATAAATCCTTGTTAATCTGCATACAATCGCCAAATTTAGACAGAATCAAAGATATAAAGGCTTTATGGTGCTGAAGGGGTTAATCCATGTATGTATTGTATGTGTACACCCAGGCACATACCCCATAGCTAGGGGTGGCCGACTCGTGACAGAGCTCGAACTGAAACAACATTTTAAAGTTCCAATTCTTTGGGTCTGGGACCACTTTCGCTTTCTCTTGCCCCTTTCTCTGCAATAGTAGGTGGATTTTACAAGGGGACGAGGAATCGTAGCCTCCCGCCCCCGAAGTAATATCCCTTCAGGTGCCCCATATCTAATAATTCACCCTCCTCCCCCCCCCCCCCCAGCCCCCCAGCCCCCCAGCAGGTAACCCCGCACCACCACCACCATTCACCTGTAACAAGACATTTGGGCCTCAAGAGAGCTGTTAAGGATGCTCTGGTGTAGAGTTCATTCATATATATATATATATTCATTTTAGCACAAGCCCCAACACTTATACTCACAGATACTCACAGAAGATACCCGGGTAGGAGGCTGTTCAGCCTATGAGACCCGGCTCATCATTTATTTCATTACTTGGTGTGTGGCTTGGGTGGACGTGTCTTAATTTCTTAATTTTGACTTTAAAATCATTGAACTTTAGCTCTTATTGGAACATTGTGGCAGAAGGACATGCAGTTACACAACCTAAAGGTTCCTATACCCTGTTTCAAGCAAGTAGGCCAAAAAATTTGAATATTAACCTCTATAACTCACAGATGACTAGAGTAATCGAGCTAATATTTCTACCATTTGAAAAGGGTCAGTTAAGGAATAGGTGTGGTAATTTACATCCCATTTGCTCTAGCCCTTTTTGAGTTACAGAGGTTAGGATTCACTATTTCCGGACTACCGTACCTATTTGGAACAGGGTATAGTACTAGTGACATGGGAAGGGAGAAAACTAAAATAAAATTACAAAAAAAACACTCGACATATCTAGAGAATTTTTCGTAACAAGATCGTTTTCTCTGGAGTAGCAAGTTATATTAGAAAACGACATACAGAACCTCGGGGAGATAGGGGTAACTTAAAACAACGCCACCAGCAGTGAAGAACCATATGGCTATTTTATTTCAATGATTTTAACCCTTTCTGATTCGGCAACGTCTTATTCACTTTGTTGTAGCTATATTTAGCCGATTTTGTGCAGTTTCAGAAGGATCTACATGTGGTAGTAACAATGGTTAGCCTAAGTGAAAATAGTTCCAATCCTGTTAATTGCGGGAGGGCCTTTTAAATTGAATAAAATCGTCTAATGGTAGTCGTCAGAATACAGATAAAAAGTAATAGGACTCGTTTTTTTCATTATTATATATTATACAATTTTACTCAGCTTCTTAAGGCCCTCTAGGAATCAAAAGGGCAAACTAGGCTATATCTCAATTAAACTAACCCTTTCACCTACAAAATGTCTTCCTCAGTCAGTCAGACTCAGTATCCAACCCTTACTCCCACAAGGTGAAGGGAGGATCAGCAAGATACACGAGAAAGGAAAAAGAGGTGACAGGAGAAGAACGCATAATTATAATAGTTTCCTTCCTTAACTGAATAAATCCTCCATTATATAACCCTCCTCTGGTCCACTCTGCCTCGTCTGGTTATCTCGGCCACCTCATACATCACGTCACCTAGCATCTCTCATACACCCTCGTATATATCTTTCAACTCTCAAATCCCTCTTGTGTTACATATTGACTATTTATCTCTTCTCCCATTTATCTTCGTACATTATAGGCTAATCATTTTTCGACTTCTTGTATTTCACATTTACTCCTTATTGTCCATCTATTGCGCTGCCATGTGGAGTTTCATTCATTCCCCCCTCAGATCTGGTCAGGTCACTGTCGGGGATTAATGCCTATTATTATGTTCTATCCAACAACCAACTCCACTCCTAAAATCGATTAATGAAATATTACAAAGAGGAAAGGATTTATTTATTGGTAGATTATTTTATTGATTTACCGGATATTATTTGTTTAGTTTCATCCCTAGACCTCCATCAAACTTAAAAAAACAGTTGAAGATTACTATGGAAGCAAGTTAACAGGCAATTGATAAAAAAGGTCCTCGATGCACCCTCAAGGCCTTTCAATTCTTTCAGTATTGCTAGAAGTACTCCATCGACCGTCTTAACGGGTCTATAGTTGCCTATTACAACTATTCAATAGGTGATAGGGCTGGTCATCCAGGGCCAGGGCGTCTCGTCTGCTTTCACATCTTGGTCGCCTGCACCTTCGTCTGCTACTCTCTGCGAGGCGCGTTGTCAGCAGGTCTTTCTCCACTGGACTCGGGAGGGGTATCGTAAGGGGTCAACCTTGGTAGTAGGTCACAGGCGCCTACGTTCCTTGCTCCAGCTCTTCCCTTAGGACTCGGGGCAACTCTTGTTCCCCAGTGGGTGGTCAACTCCTCGAAAATATTGGTTTAGGGCCCCTAGGTTGTGCCTCTGGATCAGCACTTGTAGCTCCAGCAGTTCAGGATTGCAGATGATTGGAGGCAACTGCAGCAGTGGCGGGGGAAGACTCGAGGGCAGTCAATAACTTTCAACTTTGTCAACACATAATTTTTCATCGCCTCTTGAGGAGCCTTTCACCGTATCAGGTGCTGCAGAAGGGGGAGCTGGAGATCTTTTGGAGGAAGAGGTCCGAGTTCTTGGGAACATTGAAGCTTACTGTCTGTCGAGATGCAGGTAGGGTGTCCTTATAAAGCCTGGCGGCGGAAGCTGATTTTCGTCGCCAGCCTATTACAGGGCTCCCAGGGTCAGGCCTTGAGCTGTCAGTTTGGTGCAGGTGAGTGCCCGTGAGTTTCACCTTTCGTTCGTGAGTTATCCTTGTGTCCTGCGGCCGACCAATAGGGTAGGTGCCCGTGTGAGCATTTTGGCCAATCCAGCAGTCTATTTGGCGTGACATCATTTACTTGATGGCCTTGGCTCGACCAATGGGGGAGCGTGGGGGTGGGGGCAGCTCCTCTCATTTTCGAGGTTTACCTTTCGTGGAGGTCTCGTCCTTTAACTCAATTAGGGGTGTGGTTTGGGGCTTGGGGATCCTGAGGGCCATACAGGTGGGGATCCTAGTTTGCTCCGTTCGAGGTTGCTTCCTTGGCTTGGGTTATCTCTCCTCAATAAATAAATAGTTAAATATATTAACAAATAAATTAACCCTACCCCCTTAACTAAGACCCCTAACTATGCCTTCCCTTCTTCCTAATCCTACCATTCCTCTTCCTGACAACTACAATATTTTTTCACTACACCTTGTTTTTTTAGTTCTTAACACACACACGGTCACTTCTCTCTCTCTCTCTCTCTCTCTCTCTCTCTCTCTCTCTCTCTCTCTCTCTCTCTCTCTCTCGATGCCAGATGAGAAGGAAAAAGTTAGAAAAGGCAAGCCAGTACACTTAAGGGGAGATGGGCCGTTTTTTTTTTTTTTGGTCTATTACGGTAATTAATGTATTCCTATATTTCTTAGTTTCCTCGCTAGACCTCCATTAAACTTTTAAACAAAATCAGTAGGCTACCCCCTTAAAGATATATTTTGTACATTTTTCGGTAGAAAAATGTTTTGGCCGAAGGCCGCTTCTTCCTAAATTACAGGCTCGCTTTCGCTCGCCAGTAAAAACTTGACACCTAAATGGCACGAAAGGCTTTAATATTGACAAAGCAATGGGGTGTAAAGTCTTAAAATCGGCAAATTAATGGGCCGAACGTATTAAAATCTAAAAACCAAAGGGGCTAAACATGAGGGAGAAAAGGGCCAGAAAAAACAACCCATACCCCTTAAATACATAGAGAAAAAGTCAGTGTACTGTATGTGGGTACCCGTTTTCTTTAGCTTGTTATTATATTACACTTCGGCCTCTTCCCTTGTTCGTCCTAGCCCCCCTCCGGCCTCCCAGTTTCCCCCTTCATCGGCCTAATCCCCAGTTCGTGCTCCGGCCTCTCGTGTGTGTGTTTTTTTTCTCTCTCTCGCGCTATCGCTCTCTCTCTCTCTCTCTCTCGCTCTCGCTCTCGCTCTCGCTCTCGCTCTCTCTCTCTCTCTCTCTCTCTCTCTCTCTCTCTCTCTCTCTCCTCTATCTCTCTCTCTCTCTCTCTCTCTCTCTCTCTCTCTCTCTCTCTCTCTCTCTCTCTCTCTCTCTCTCTCTCTCTCTCTCTCTCTCTCTCTCTCTCTCTCTCTTCTCTCTCTCTCTCTCTCTCTCTCTCTCTCTCTCTCTCTCTCTCTCTCTCTCTCTCTCTCTCTCCTGTAGGGCCCTGAGTTATGTTTTTTTTTTTTTTGAGGGGTTCTGAGATGCGTCACGGTAAATTGAGTTAGGGAACTACAATCCACCTTAATTATCATTTAACCCGGGTGTCTATAGGGCTACTAAAGGGGACAGTGGTTATTTTGGGGGTCTATTTATTTATATATTCAGTTATTTTTAAAGTTTCCTCCCTAGACCTCCATCAAACTAAGAAAAAAACATCCACTAGATCCTCCTTCCAAGATCAATTTGTACATTTTTCGATCCCGGCCGAAGGCCGATTCCTCCTAAATCACAGGCTCGCTTTCGCTCGCCAGGAAATAAAAGCGACACCTAAATGACAAGAAGTCTTAATATTGACAAAGAAAAGGGGTGCCAGGACTAAAAATCGCCAAAGTAATGGGCCGAACTTCTTATGATTTGAAAACTAATGGGGTTAAGCATGAGGAAGAAGGGGGTCCATAAAAACGGCCCCCCCCCCCTTAATTAACATTTAAGCCGGGGGTCTGTAGCGCTACTTAATTAAGAGTATCTGGGGCCACGTGTTGGGGGGTTGGAGGCACTGGATTGTTTTTGCTATTTACGATCAAATTATTTTTTAGTTTGCCCCCTACTTTAAAAAAAATATGCCCCCACCCCCAACACACACACACACACACCAGACCTTTAAAACAAATATATACTGTACATATATCAATAATATATAACACAGCCCCCCCCCCCCCAGTCTCCCAACAAATATACCCCTCACCCTTAACAGCATGTTAAACATATTGATTTTTTTTTTATTTTTTTTTACCATTAATGTATATAATATCAAAATATTCTCCCAATTATTACTGAGAGATTACACGTGTAACAATAGATATATACGTTATTCATATGAGTGACTCAGGAAGGGTTGACTCAGGAAGGGTTGTATGGGGAACAATGGTTAACCCCTTCTGTACAAGCTATGTGGGATATAGTTTAATTTAGCCATATTTAGACGATATTAGGGCTAATTAGGCAGGTTAGGAAGGATCAGTGGTGATGAACGTATATATTTGCTTAATTATTAATATTTTTATTATTATATTTGTTTTTATTTTCCTCCCTAGACCTCCACCAAGCTTTAAAAAAGACACTTCCAAAACCCTCCTTCAAGATAAATTTGTACGTTTTTCGATAGAAAATGTCGGTTCGTCTTAAAATCGTCACCTAAATGGCACGAAAAGTCTTAATATTGATACAGAAATGGGGCGAAAGGTCTTAATATCGCCAAACTAATGAACCGAACGTCTTAAAGTCTGAACACTAATGGGACTAAACACGAGGGAGAAGGTTGGTCAGAACAAAACCACCATCCCTCCATGAGAATAGCATCGACACTATATTTATAATAATGTAGAGCTTTCATTTTCCCCATTACTTCTGATTTTTTTTTTTTTTGGTATTATAAAATAGGTGACATAATAATGCTCTCCGATTATAAACACAAGCACTATTGTATACGTGAGGCTAAAATTATGGTTTATAATTCATATTAAGTCTTTGGAAGTGATAAAATGGATAAAACAATGCTATTTCTTTCATGTTAATTTCCGTGTAGCCTATTCCTTCTCATACCGGTATTCATTCAAGTCTTCAAACTAAATGGCTCCGGTTTGACACCCTGGGCCCTAGAGGTTGCATTTCCCCATTAGTTTTCCGTTTTGCATTAGACAATTGGTGAACTATTATATAATTTCCGATTATATTCATAAATTCATATTATCACCAACCCACCAATTTAACTTACAAATAATCAATTTTGTTTATTAATTTCACTCCAAGACCAAACACTCCAATGAAATGAATGAAAGTATATATGTGATCCCCCGGGATTCGAACCTGTGGTATCACACACATATTTTTAAACACTCTAATCATTACACCACCAAGACGGTTAAAGGTTTATGCACAACCCTAATCATAATTTATTAATTCAACGAAGCTAATGAACACATGGGGTACCCCAAGGATTCATAAACTCAGATCCCCATTGCAGCATATGTCCCGAGAGAGTCTATACTGTATATATTTTTAGAATGGTGTGAGATTGTGTGGTGGTGGCAGTTCCTCTTCTCCCTCTCCCCTCCACACACACACACACACACACACACACACACACACACACACACACACACACACACACACACACACACACACACACACACACACACACACACACACACACACACACACACACACACACACACACCTCACTCTCACTCTCACTCTCTCTCTCTCTCTCTCCTTTTTTGCTATCCTTTCCTTCCACTGTCCCTTACTCTCGGGTTAGCTATCTCTACTAGAATTAAGTCCTGACCACCTCGCTGGGATTGTGAGGTCAGTGTATCTATGTAAATATATGCAAGTCTTCTCCTCTCCCCTCGTGTGGTGGCCCAGCTTTCCCCCCTCCCCTCCTCTCCCCCAGGCACACACCAACATAGCCGAGAGCCAAAGCCCAGTGTTGCCAATTTAGCTACTTTCCCGCTCGATCTAGGGGTATTTACTTCGATCTTGAGGCCAGTATTTACATCTAGCGACATGAATTCTAGAGATATTCTGGAGATTTAAGTCATTTTAGAGTACGTAGTATTCTAGAGATTATGGCATTATTCTAGCGTTATTAAGCTTTTATTTACTAATTTGGCTATACTTTCCTGCTAGATCTAGAGGTGTTTACTTCGACCTAGAGGCCAGTTTTTACATCTAGCGATAGTATTTCTAGCGATATTCTGGAGATTCGGGCTATTTTAGAGTAGTATTCTAGAGATTCTGGCAACATGCTTTCATTAATTTCATTGGGAGGTGTTTGGTGTTGGAGTGAAATTAATAACAATATATTATTCTAGCGTTATTACCTTTTATTACTATCTAGCGGACTTGATTTTGTAACCCTGAGCTGCCAAACCCAAGACCCTCAAACCAGTCGTGAGTGTGAGGCTGTGGTGGCCGTGTCGGAATCGCCTCCCCGTAGCCAGCCTCCTATGTGTCTGTGTCGCGGGGTCTGTGGGTTACTATAGTGTTGTGTATGTGTATCTGTGTGCGTCTGTTACCGTGCGTGTACCGGGATGTGAGCGTGGTGGATTGTGAGGAAGTGTATTACCGACCGATAGGATTCATTCATCGGTACTTAGACCCAAGGTAAGTGCCGCTTCTTTGTCTCTCTCATGGTGGGTTGGGGGTCTATTTCAGGGTGTCAAACCAAAGCCGAAGCCATCAGGTTCGAATCCCGGGACGATCACATGCTTTCATTAATTTCATTGGGAGGTGTTTGGTGTTGAGAGTGGAATTAGTATGTTACCTCCACCAACCGACTTTACTCCTAAACTCAATTAATGAAATAAATAAATACATGTGGCAGTCCAGGGATTCGAACCTAGGATGCTCACACCGAAAATCAGATTATTGTATGCGGTACGGTATGTAAAGATAGAATTATGGTTTATAGTTCTTGTCTTTGGAAGTGATCAAATGGTCTTCTTGTGATTATTAGGGTCTCTCCACCAACCAACTTTACTTCTAAACTCGATTAATGAAATTAACAAACACATGTGGCAGTCCGGGGATTCGAACCTAGGATGCTCACACCGAAAATCAACACACTTATGCATTCCACCACGAAGACAGTTGTTCTGTATTTCTTCTCATATTCAAGTCTTCAAACAAAAATGTCTCCGGTTTGACACCCTGGTACTAATTGGCTAGAGCTTGTGGGTCTATTTGTAAGAGACTCGGGAAGTTATACCCTTTTCCAAATAGGTAGGCCAGAAATCGTGAATCCTAACCTCTGTAACTAAAAAAGGGCTATAATGCTACTACTACTACTACTACTACTACTACTACTAATACATTGTGTACCAATGAGCTTGATATAATGCCGGCCGGATATAGGCCTACAGCGGGTATTATTTTTATTATTTTCTATTATTTCTATATATAGTCGATTTGTAAATAATTATACCACATTTGTATTACCGGTACTCTATTCTGACTGATTCCCCTCCATATGTAATATATATGTAAATTTATGTATATTATGAAATAAAGACAGATTGATTGATTGATTGACTACTAATAATAGAGCAAATTGGATGTAAATTTCAACACCTATCAATCGTAGGCACTTATATTTTGATAATTGAATCTTGAAAGCCATATTCTGAAGCTTAATTAGTTACGGTAGAACTTCAGAGGCTATCATCAACCCTTCTGGATTATTAAGCCAGCACACTGTAAGTCAAGAATAGCGTCAGGTCTGGAGCCCCTTTTCGAGAACTCTGTCCCATATTCTGAAGCATCTCGTATATAATCAATTATATTGTCTCGTTTTGTTTCGATACAGGTTTAAATGGGTTCGTAGACAGTAGTGTGCATTTGTAATTACGGTACTTTGTGAAGTGATGAATCTTCTATCTATCTATCTATTGCCTGACGCCGTGATCCCCGAAGGGGTGACCACGAACGAACCGCCCCCATGCACCTCTGTCCCCAGTCAGTCGACGCCCCTCCCCCCAACCAGCACCGCCTTCGTTCATGTACTTCCTCACTCCATCCTTCCACCTCATATTCGGTCTACCTCTCCCCCTCTGTCCCTCCACCTCGCTCTCGTACACCCTCTTAGTCATTCTCTCGCTTTCCATACGTTCCATATGGCCGAACCATCTCAAGTTGTTCCTTTTCACACTTTCCAGCACATCTACCTCCACACCACACCTCCTTCTTACTTCCTCATTAGTCTGTCTATCCCTCCATGTAACTCCGCACGCACTCCTCAAGTAATTCATTTCCACTGCTCTCACTCTTGGTCTGAGTCTCTCAACCAACGTCCATGCTTCGCTTCCGTAAGTCAGTGTCGGGATTACCACACTGTCATGCAAGGACTTCTTCACTTCCATACTGACCACCCTATTTCTTGTTACTGCTTTTAGCGTTCCTACAACCCTCTTCCCCTGTTGTACCCTCTCCCGCACCTCTTCATCCATAGTCCCATCTTTACTCAACACACTGCCCAGATACTTAAAAGAATGAATCTTGCTTGTATAAAATGGAAAGGCTATTCCGTATTGTGAAAAACCTGTTATCCTCCGGTAAATTGTGGGGGTCAGTGAGTGAGTGAAGTGTGAAGTGTATTATATTAACTATCTATCTACAGTATCTATCTATATGCTCAGGCCCAATCCCCATTTTTCCAATTTTTATTTTCTATTTCATTCTATTTTATTATTATGTTTTTCCTTTTTTCTTGGGGGTGGCCGACTCAAGACAGAGCAAGAATATGGAAAACACAAAACAACATAAAACAACGAACAAACACAGATAAAAACACAAATTCACACACATCTAGGTCACCCAGGAGAAGACCCAGAGACCAGGGTCACCAAGGTCGTTCCAGCACTCCCCCGACCACCCGGAGAGGTTCCGATCTCGGCAGGCAGACATGCAGCGGAGCTGAAGCCACAAGCCCGCCCACCACACTTCCAGGCGCACCCTTCATATTAATCATCTCCCTGGGCCAGGCGCCTGATGGACTATTATCTAGTCCAACTTGCGCCCGACCCCTTCCCCCAAATGACCACGTGTTCACTCAACTATTCACAAGCATTCTCCATTCACTCCTGTCCACCACCACTTCCCCTGCCTGATCTATAGTCATTCCTCTATCATCCAAAGCTTTTCTTACACAGTCTCTCCATCTCAATGGTGGTCTTCCTGCCGTTCTATATCCCCTTGTATCTGACTCACATATTCTCTTTGTAAGCCTTTCATCTCCCATTCGTTCAACATGACCATACCAGCTCAGCACCCTTCTGTCCACTCTGGCGGACAAATGTTCCTGCTGCCCCACTCTCCTACGTATTTCAATTGTCAATTATATTAAGAAAAATATATAATATATATAAAAATGTATATACAGTATATACCGGTACTATATAATTATATATATATATATATATATATATATATATATATATATATATATATATATTGTTACGTATCTTGATCCTCAAGTGGTTAACTTGATGAATCTAGATAGCACAGAGATATATATTAAGGTATCAGTCAGCTGAAGGCAAAACAAAAGTAAAATCTAATAAAATAATTTCCTGTTGTTGCTTCCTTTCCTTTTGGATCTTAGGACTTGGTATCCTTTATGGACTGATACTCTTTACTTATGAAAAATACTGAAACTAATTAAAGTCATGTAGTATTTATAAAGAATTATTATTTAACCGAAGCTTAGTAGGCTATGGTTATGAACCGAATAAGTTATAGCTAAAGAAGGACTATTAAATTTATAAAAAGTCTTGAAAGATAAATATTAAAGTAAGAATATTTCGGTCTCTTACCCTTTTTGAAATGAATCGATAGTTTTCTTCTATGTCCTTTTATTTATATTTAATGTAATTATTCTTGGTTCTTGTCTTACGTTAATGGTATTATATTATTATTATCATCAGGAGTAATATCAAAGTCACATAAAAAGTTAGATATATATTTAATAATTAGTTAAATTTATTTCTTAACCACGTAACATTGAGGTTTGATTATGAGTAAATAAAGTTACAGGATCGTTTCATAGATTCGATTCAGGTCTCACTCAAATAATATGAAAAGCAAAATATAATATTTTGGAAGCAAAAGAATTTTCTTCAGCTTAGGAAATCACTATAAGTAATATTAACACAGCCATGTTAGTCTAAGGCGATATTACTAATACGAGACAATAGCATCACCGTACTAAGCACCATTAAGCAATGTAAGCTTAATTAAAAGAAAATGAAAGAACTCGTAAGTATTAATATAAAACAATAGTATTACTTTCATCATAACCCAATTACTTAAAGAGTTGCTTTAGTCCACAAGTTAGTCAACTAAAATAGTTAAGTACATAATAATAGCGTTAACGTTAATTCCCAATTAAATAGTTAAACACATAATAGTAGCGTTCACGTTAATTCGCAATTAAGTAGTTAAACACATTACACACATTAAACACATCACGTTAATTCCCAATCACATATCTCACTAACCAACATAACGTAAGTGTTTACACCGAACACACTTAACACACATTTATATAATCTGACTGACAGTCACAATCCCATTATAATACTTCACCCCGTCTTCCTCCAGCTGCAAGTTCACCTTCCCCAACTCCAAATGAGACTGATTTGAATGCCCACAACTCGGGTCTTATATACCAAACAATGATGGTGTAGGAACGAATCAGGAGGCGGCGGGTGGTGCCGGCGCCAATCATAGCTCCTCGAATCACATAACAGGTGCGAGGTCCATTCACAGCTCCTGGCGTCGATCATACGTCATAGCATCGGTCATCGAGGTGTGAAGGCTAGCATGCTGGTATGGGGGGAGAGATGGTTTGCCCACTCGCTCGTTCGCTAGTCTGCTTCACCACTTGGGTAGTTTGGCTCCTTGAACTCTAATTCTAACTCTTAAATTAACATACAGGGCTCCGTATGTCACACCTCCCCCCTAGAAAAGAGTTTAAGGAGTATAATACATAATATTAAACATAATACATAAATAGATTCACCACCAGATTGGCAACAGCAAGATTATAATGAGGATATAATAAGGATATCACCCAAAGTAGGCAAAGTCTCCAGGATACCACATCAGAACATAGCCGGAACGTAGCTGGAGCGTTATTCGAACTGCAAGGCATCTCACAGCTGAAGGCTTAAAAGCGCACTACAAAAACATGATATTTACCTCGCTACAAGGGAGAGCTAATTGCCAAAATCCTCTCATTAAATTATACTTACTGCTGCATGAGGCCAAACTGGTAAATGCAATCTTTGATCCGTGGCAGTGGGTAGGTATCGTTCTTTGTGACAGCATTGACTTGCCTATAGACCCTACATAACCTATGGCTCCCGTCTGGCTTTGGCACAAGTATGACCGGACTACTCCACTGGCTTAAGGCCCTTGTGATCAGCTGGTTTGAAAAAATTAAGTCAAGCTCGACCTGCAGTATACTCCTGCGTTGTGGCGAGACACGGTAGGGGGATAGTTTAATGGGAGTTGCATCCCCTCCGCCGATGTCGTGCACGGCCAAAGAAGTAAGCCCCGGAGTATCACGGAACACATTGGGAGACTGAGATAAAACAGAGATTAGTTGGTTCGCTTGATCAGAGGGAAGATGACATAGTTTAGATGGTAATTCCCTCAAAGCCACTGAATTATACTGAAAGTTGGATAGGCTACATGACAAGTCAAAGTCTGCATGGATACCTTCAGGCTCTGGAACAGTCTGTTGCGGGTCAGTAAGAGAACTGAAGACTTTGTCCGCACCAGGCTGTTCACAGGTCCTGACATTCACTGCCACAGTGGGAGAATCTGGAGGAGAGGAATCAGGGGACCTATGGTAGGGCTTCAACATATTTATATGGAATACTTGCGTGGGCTTTCTCCTGTCTGGGGTAGTTACTAGATAATCGGTAATGCTCACCCTCCGAATGATCTTATATGGGCCCCTGAACTTGGCAGATAAAGGTTGGCCAAAAACTAGCTCATTAGGGGAAAAACCCAGGGATTCAGTTGGAACCTCACGAGTAGCAAATAAAAGAAAAGGTACCCCCTTATCCCACTCAACCCCGATCTCTGTACAATACTTACGTAACATTCCCTTTAATGTCTGATGATATCGTTCGAGAACCCCTTGACTCTCTGGGTGGTAGGTGCTAGACTTTACATGCTCGATACCCAACTCCTTCAGGGACTGCTGGAAAATGTTAGAGGTAAAATTAGTTCCTTGATCACTTTGCACCTCATGGGGGAAACCCATTCTGGTGAAAAATTTGAGCAGTTCCTTGATTACAGTTGGAGCAGAGGTAGTCCTTAAGGGTATAGCCTCTGGGTAGCGAGTTGCCATGTCCATGATAGTTAATAAATAAATGTTACCTTGGGAAGTCTTAGGCAATGGGCCTACAATGTCCACTACCACCCGAGTAAAAGGATTCTCGAAAACGGGCAAGGGCACCAGAGGATGTACAGGCACCTTCTGATTGGGTTTTCCTGTCATCTGGCAAGTGTGACACACTCTACAACACTCCACTACATCTGCACGCATTCCTGGCCAGTAAAAGTGGGATCTGATTCTGTCTAGAGTTTTTCTCACACCTAGGTGTCCTGCCAATGGTATACAATGTGCCATTTCCATGATATCTTTACGACAAGGTTTGGGGACTACTACTTGATGGACGTCCCAAGCCCCGTCATCGATTGGTCTGTGTGGCGGTCTCCATCTTCGCCACAATACTCCTCCTTTGAGGTAGAAACATTCACCACCCTCCTTCTCACATTCCTCTTCACTCACGGACCTGGCAGCTAACTCCTTGCATTCACTATCATCTCTCTGTAGCTCTACCAGGCCGCTAGGACAATTTGGAGGGGTTTCATGGTCATCGTTAGAGTCAAGATGAGCCATAAAGGTGTCAGATAAATCCACCTCAGTCACATCATCAGGCACAGTTGGAGCATCATTCACACTCTCATCATCCCTTTCATCAACTCTTACATTCGGTACATTTCTGTCTGAGGGAACTGCTACTCGAGACATTGAAAGTTTGTCAGCACACACAGGGAAAACAGTTGGCATCTCCTTGTCGAGCTCACCGGTTAGTGGCTCGTTAACAGGGGAAAGTGACAAAATGGGGTCTGGTCGGACCTTCTCACCTGCTACATCATTCCCCAAAAGGAGTGTTACCCCAGGCACAGGGATATCTTGGGACCTACACAAAGCTATGGTGGCCTCACCCTGTAGTAACTCACATTCAATTTCGCCTTTTACCAAGTATGCATAAAACTGGCCTCCAGCACCTCTCATTACAACTGGTTCGCCAGGTGGGCACTCAGTGTAAGGATTCACCATGAGGGTGCTAGTAGAACCTGTGTCTCTCAGAATTTTTACCTCATGCATGCAACCATTTAATCTCACGTTGCCAGATGAAATAAAGGGACGGTAACGGTCCTGCACTGATGGTGAAATTATTGGTTTAACCCTTGTGGGTTGCACCACACATGCTACTACACCCCTGTCTAGATGATTTACGTTAGCTGCTAGGTACTCCTTCTGTCGAGAGTCCTGCATTAAAGGAACTTTTGGTGCTAGGTACTCCTTCTGTCGGGAGCCCTGCATTAAAGGCACACATGGAATTTGAGATACGGCGGCAACTGTCTGCCCCGATCTCTCCGTTTTTATCCTTGGCCCAGCACTGATAAGCTAGGTGGCCTCTCATGCCACAAAAAGTACATACTTTAGGGGATACGGGAACGTTCCCTCTTTGAGCATTACTATTTATTTGGGGCCCACCTCTGTTACCATTGCCCTGAGTCGCATTTTTAGTTGGGGGAACATTCTATTTTGGCTAGCTGGGGAAGACGTTATAGGCTTGTGACTGGGTCTGTCAGATTTGTGATTGGGATACTTAAAATTAGAACTAGAATTATCGTAGGGCTTCTTTCCACGAAATTTGTTGTTGAGCACGTATGTGTCAGCCATGTCAGCGGCGTCGGCAAGACAATCTACCTTTTTCCCCTTTAAATGATAGGATACAGAAGAATCAATTTTCCATAGGAAATTTTCTAACAGGACCAACTCCTTCAGATCGTTGTAGCTTGTGACTTTCTTACTCTTGACCCAATGATTGAAAGTTTTAGTCATGGTCCTGGCAAATACCTTATGGGTTTCTTCTACTTTCTTCTGGTTTTTACGGAAAGATTGCCTGTAAGCCTCAGGCTGCAATTGATAGGTTTTTAAGATAGCTTCTTTGAGATTGTCATAATCCTGCCTAACTTCTGCTACTTCTGACAAATACGTGGCTCGAGCCTGCCCTGTCAAAACAGTTTGTAACATAAAAGGCCATTGATCTCTTGTCCACTTCATACCTCCAGCAACTTCCTCAAACAAAACAAAGAAATCCTGCACATTATCCTCAGTGAAAGGTGGAATGACACTAGTCATAGTTAATCCCAGAGGGGGAGCAATTAAGGGAGCATTTGTATTGACATTTAGTTGAGCCGTACGATATTGATATTCACATTGTTCGGTCATTGCACTGGCATTTATTCTGGCTAGTTCTATTTTTAGTTTGGCTTGTTCTAGTTCGAATATTTGATCACCGGTCAAACCAGGTGGCAATTGTACATCAAGTTGGCTTGGTTTACTCGGGATCCCACCAACTGCTCCGTCACCCTCCCCGCCTTCTACAGGGAACAGGTGGGTTTTTATGGTCTGAGCCACCTCTACTTTGGACATGTTTGAGACTGTTAATTGGAGATGTGAGGCAAGCACTTTCAGTTCAGATTTTGACAGACAGTCAATATCAGGGGCTGTGGGTTCTGATTCTATGAAAACTCGAGCATCTTAGTTATTAATTAGTTGAGGCATGATTAATATTAGATTGTTAAGTAGTGAAACGTTAATGAAACTGAGTGAAACTGTATGAAACGAATCCTGGCGAGGTCGCCACTCTTCTGTTACGTATCTTGATCCTCAAGTGGTTAACTTGATGAATCTAGATAGCACAGAGATATATATTAAGGTATCAGTCAGCTGAAGGCAAAACAAAAGTAAAATCTAATAAAATAATTTCCTGTTGTTGCTTCCTTTCCTTTTGGATCTTAGGACTTGGTATCCTTTATGGACTGATACTCTTTACTTATGAAAAATACTGAAACTAATTAAAGTCATGTAGTATTTATAAAGAATTATTATTTAACCGAAGCTTAGTAGGCTATGGTTATGAACCGAATAAGTTATAGCTAAAGAAGGACTATTAAATTTATAAAAAGTCTTGAAAGATAAATATTAAAGTAAGAATATTTCGGTCTCTTACCCTTTTTGAAATGAATCGATAGTTTTCTTCTATGTCCTTTTATTTATATTTAATGTAATTATTCTTGGTTCTTGTCTTACGTTAATGGTATTATATTATTATTATCATCAGGAGTAATATCAAAGTCACATAAAAAGTTAGATATATATTTAATAATTAGTTAAATTTATTTCTTAACCACGTAACATTGAGGTTTGATTATGAGTAAATAAAGTTACAGGATCGTTTCATAGATTCGATTCAGGTCTCACTCAAATAATATGAAAAGCAAAATATAATATTTTGGAAGCAAAAGAATTTTCTTCAGCTTAGGAAATCACTATAAGTAATATTAACACAGCCATGTTAGTCTAAGGCGATATTACTAATACGAGACAATAGCATCACCGTACTAAGCACCATTAAGCAATGTAAGCTTAATTAAAAGAAAATGAAAGAACTCGTAAGTATTAATATAAAACAATAGTATTACTTTCATCATAACCCAATTACTTAAAGAGTTGCTTTAGTCCACAAGTTAGTCAACTAAAATAGTTAAGTACATAATAATAGCGTTAACGTTAATTCCCAATTAAATAGTTAAACACATAATAGTAGCGTTCACGTTAATTCGCAATTAAGTAGTTTAAACACATTACACACATTAAACACATCACGTTAATTCCCAATCACATATCTCACTAACCAACATAACGTAAGTGTTTACACCGAACACACTTAACACACATTTATATAATCTGACTGACAGTCACAATCCCATTATAATACTTCACCCCGTCTTCCTCCAGCTGCAAGTTCACCTTCCCCAACTCCAAATGAGACTGATTTGAATGCCCACAACTCGGGTCTTATATACCAAACAATGATGGTGTAGGAACGAATCAGGAGGCGGCGGGTGGTGCCGGCGCCAATCATAGCTCCTCGAATCACATAACAGGTGCGAGGTCCATTCACAGCTCCTGGCGTCGATCATACGTCATAGCATCGGTCATCGAGGTGTGAAGGCTAGCATGCTGGTATGGGGGGAGAGATGGTTTGCCCACTCGCTCGTTCGCTAGTCTGCTTCACCACTTGGGTAGTTTGGCTCCTTGAACTCTAATTCTAACTCTTAAATTAACATACAGGGCTCCGTATGTCACAATATATATACCGGTATATATATATATATATATATATACAGTATATATATATATATATATATATACTGTATATAATATACCCGGTATATATATATATATATCCCGGACACTGAAAGTGTTGATTTATAAGAAGAGGGCCCTTGAGAGTATAAGAGTGCCGTGCAATGAGTCTCGGAGTGCCAGCCAGGATGTACAGTTGACCGCAGGAATTCGCACACATCCCGTGATTTTATGTATGCGAGACATTGCGGGTACGGTAAAGATAGTATGGTTGCCATGTCAGAATACTTTGTTGTTATATTCTAGTTAACCCCTTCTGTATCGGTAATAAATAAAGAACCAGCGAGGGGAACCAATTAAACAATCTCTTCAACATTATAATTATGGAGGGGCGGTGTGAGTGGTCTTGAGGAAATTGAAATATTATAATTAATATTAATACCGTAATAATAATAGTAATTTACTAATGGGCCGAACGTCTTAAAATCTGAAAACTAATGGGGCTAAACATGAGAAGGGGGACCAGAAAAACGACCAATTATCTCCCCTTAAACAGTCTCCTCAACATTATGGTGGGGCGGTGTGTGTGTGGGGGGGGGGGGGGGGGGTTAAAAACAGCCCGAATAGGGACAACACAATAGAAAACAATGAACACACAAAAACAAAATAAAAATTCACACCCACTTAGGTCATCCATAATAGCCTAATAATAATTATTATACTAATATTCAAAATTGATAATAATTAATGTCATTAGGCAGTGTTCAAGTATTGGTGTCTGCGAGTGTACGTTAAGAGTGGCTGGCGTAAGTCATTTGTTGTGGAGGTGTTATTCTGAGACACGTACCCGACCTCCACCACCACTAGGGAGAGAGAGAGAGAGAGAGGAGGGGTAGCCTACACTCACCATACGTACCCCCTCCCCCCCCCCCCTCACACACACCACACCCCACCCCACCCCACCCCACCCCACCCCACCCCACCCACCAGGCCACCACCACAGAGAGAGAGAGGGAGAGAGAGAGATAGGGGGGGGGGGGGGGGGTAGCCTATACACCACACACTCTCATTCAGGGCTATACCTTACCACGAGTGCCATATATACCGTACCGGTACATCACATTAATTTGTTAAGTTAAATACATAATTATATACCGGTACCGTACATCCATTAAAGCTAGTTAATAATATATATATATATATATATAATTCGCACTGTATAGGTTATACAATCGTAGTCATGTACTTAACCTTTAACTGGATTGATGGTGTAATGCTTAGAATATTTAAGATCTGTATGTGGTCCCAGGTTCGAATCCCAGTAGTATCACATGCATTCATTAATATCATTGGGAAGTGTATGGTGTTGGGAGTGAAATTTATGAATTAGATTATTATGAACTTATGAAGTATTGATTTATTATTACCGGTATTCCTTAGGTACCGGTACCGGTAGGCTATAGTAGAAGCATTATTATCTTGCCTCTCTGACTAAGGCCTGGTCTGACAAGGCTAAGTGGGTGAGGTGTGTGTTATGGTCCTGTTGTGTGTGTGTGTGTGTGTATGTAGTGTGTGTGTGTGTGTGTGTGTGTGTGTGTGTGTATGTAGTGTGTGTGTGTGTGTGTGTGTGTGTGTGTGTGTGTGTGTGTGTGTGTGTGTGTGTGTGTGTGTGTGTGTGTGTGTGTGTGTGTGTGTGTGTGTGTGTGTGTGTGTGCGTGCGTGCGTGTTATGGTCCTGGCCAGGGTCTGTGTTGTGTGTGTGTGTGTATGTAGTGTGGTCTGTAGTGTGTGTGTGTGTTTTTGGATCTTCTGATCACTGTCTGATACAGGCCACCTGTCTATCACCTACCACACCTTCCCACTCTGAACCTGTTTTGGTGACTAAATGGCATTACGATAGGGCAGACTGGGAGGGTCTTCAAGGTTTCTTTATTGATATTCCCTGGACCTCTTTCTTTTCTAATGATGCACACTCCACCTTGAGCCACATACAAGATTTTGTAAAAATTGGAATGGAAACTTTTATTCCTCATCAAAAGTACAGTAAAAGATCTAATTCACCTAAATGGTTTGACCATAATTGTGCTAGAGTAACTGAACAAAAAGCAATAGCCTACAATGCATACACAAGATCAAAAACACATGAAGCCTTTAATTACTTTAGAAACATCAGAAATCATGCCAAAACTGTATTAAACCTAACTAAATCAAACTTTCTCCATAAGCAGGCAAATAAACTTCTAAATAATCCAAATGATAACAAAATATTTTGGTCTACTCTTAACTCATTCAAATCCAACTTCACTACTGCTTCATCCATTCCACCATTAAAATCTCCGACTGGCAATCTTGTAAGTGACCCACGAGGTAAAGCTAACCTTCTTGCAGATATTTTCTCCACCAACTCAACCTTAGATGACATAAATCAAGATGTCCCTGTACTTAATTTTAATTCACCTGAAATTCCCTCACTTAAGATCCACACCAGACATGTCAAAACTATTTTGCAGAATCTCTCAGTAGATAAGGCTCCTGGTCCAGATGAAATTCCTCCAATAGTACTTAAGAATTGCTCCTTGGTGCTCGCTCCTGTATTGGCAAAATTTTTCCGTCTGTGTACTCATACCTCATGCTTCCCAGTACCCTGGTAAGAAGCAAACATCCATCCAGTTCCTAAAAAAGGTGCCTCTTCAGATCCATCAAACTACAGACCAATAGCTATAACTTCCACTCTTGGCAAAGTTTTTGAAATTATATTAAATAATCACATAATTAAGCATCTGGAGAATAATAAATTAATCAGTGATAGGCAATATGGTTTTAGACGATGTCGATCAACTGCAGACATTCTTTGCCTTCTTACGCATCAAATCAACCAAGCTACAGACCAACATGGTGAAACACATACAATAGCACTGGATATATCAAAGGCATTTGATAGAGTCTGGCATCAATCCTTATTGTCGAAGATGTCACACTACGTCCTTGCATCATTAGTTCCACTAATTTCTTCTTATCTCATAACAGAAAAATATGTGTAATGGTAGATGGCCTTTATTCTCAATTTCACTCAATAAATGCTGGTGTTCCCCAGGGATCAGTTTTGGCCCCAACTCTGTTCCTCATTCATATCAATGATCTCATATCTACCACTCATAATCCAATACATTCCTACGCAGATGACTCAACACTCCACAGTTCCTTCACATTTACCAATTCTTTCACCCAACCCGATCTTATAAATTCAAAAATAAACACTGCAATTTCTCTGAACCAGGACCTTTCTAGAATTAATGAATGGGGACAAGAGAATCTAGTTTCCTTTAATGCACAGAAAACCAAGTACATTCAATTTTCTAACCGACAGAATCTCACTGACTCCCATATATTTTTTAATGATGTAAATATTCCCACTTCCCCTAGTATTGACATTCTCGGTGTAACATTAACTACTAACTTGAGCTGGACACATTATGTTAGAAGCATTGCTAAGAATGCCTCTAAAAAACTGGGACTCCTGTACAGAGTTCGAGAATTCTTCACTGACGAGCAGTTGGCCGTAATATATAAAAGTCATGTGCGCTCTCAGATGGATTACTGTTCACCTCTGTGGGGTGGAAGTGGAGTGGTTGCATTGAGGCAGTTGGACAAAATTCAAAATAAAGCTATTAGATTAATCAATAACCCTGCAATCACACAGGACCTTCCTACATTAGCCATACGAAGAAACGTTGCATCCCTTGCATTATTCTACAGATATTTTCACAGCAATTGTTCCGAGGAACTTGCTTCAATTGTGCCGCCTCTCCACATCTTTCCCCGTAGAACTAGGGCAGCTGAGAGCGCCCATGAATTTACACTTTCTCCTCCACAATGCAGAACTTCTGCTTATCAGAATTCATTTATCCCCAGAGCTACTACTCTTTGGAATTCACTTCCCTCGAATTGCTTTCCACAAACTTACAATCAACAAATGTTTAAATCCAGTTGTTACAAACATTTTATGAATGGAGGATGCCTTTAGGCACATGGACCTTTTTGTTTTATCTGTGTTTTTCCTTCCTCCGTTCATTGTCTCTTAAAAAAAAAAAAAAAAAAAAAAAAAAAAAAAAAAGTTATGGTCCTGGCCAGGGTCTGTGTTGTGTGTGTATGTCTGTGTGTGTTTGTGTTTGTCTGTAGTGTGTGTGTGTGTGTTATGGTCCTGGCCAGGGTCTGTGTTGTGTGTATGTAGTGTGTGTGTGTGTTTGTCTGTAGTGTGTGTGTGTGTGTGTGTGTTTTTTTTTTGTTATGGTCCCGGCCAGGGTCTGTGTTTGTGTGTGTGGATTTGGTTACTAAAAAATGTATGTTGTGGGGTGCAAGCATAGGCTAATTGATTCTACTTACCGTTTATCTATAAGGAAAATATATGCCTTCGTCATTCTAGAAATTTTAACACTTTTCGACTGTACCGGTACTTATCATTCTTCAGACTTTGAAGAATACACAGTGTGTTATGTCGGTATTATATAAGTACCTTTTTTAAGGATGCACTTAAGCAAATGTTTACTACCAGAACGTCATTTGCAATAATTTATACGCTCTCATCAAGACAGACAGAAACAGCTAAGGTTGGGTAGAGGATGCCAAACCTCACTCTGGATAGGACGATCCCTCACCCTGTCTGTCTCTGTTACTGTCCTACTGTTCCTTCTGGTGGCGGGGGGATAGGCATCCTCCTCCCTAGGAGGCTAGGCTTGTAATTAGGGTCAGGTGTGAGAGGGATCTGCCTTGTGTGGGCCAATCGGCTTTCTGCAGACTCCCATTTTCTTGTGTATAATTATCCTACTCGACGAGACAGAGCAACGGGCAAGAGAACGCGAAAGTGGTTCCGGACCCTGAGAATAGGAACTTTAAATGCTGTTTCTGTTCGGGCTCTGTCTCATGTCGGCCACCCCCAACAATGGGGTATGTACCAAATACCTCCAAATGAAATTAATTAAAACATGTGATCCTACCGGGATTCGAACCTGGGTGCCCACATACAGATCTTAAACACTCTAACCATTACACCATCAAGCCAGACTATGATAATGAGTGCAGGGATCTCGGTACTTCCTGTTATGAGTGGGGTTCCTCTCTCCTGGCAGACAACGAGGGTAAACACATACATACAGACACACACACACACACCTCTACCCTTCACACCTTGCCAACAATGCTGCTCAAACCTTCCCTTTCCTTCAACACATACCCAACATTTTACCATAATTAATTTAACGAGAGGTTTTTAGTTTCCTCCATAGCCCTCCATCAAGCTGAAAGGAGCATAGCCCCTATAATCTTTATTTAGATGCATTTGTAATTTTGTACATTTGTTGATAATCTTAATAAAACAAAATATCACTCATTGTATCGTTTTGTAAAGCACTGTAGATTGTCCTGGTAGCACAGGTTGGCTAAATGCCTCACCTACTCGGCAAACACTCCTTCCAGCTTCAAGATCGAGTCACACGGGCGGTTTTTTTTTCTCCACCCGATATCTACTCTCGCCAACTATGGTGTATATGAAGCCAGATTATGCAAGTCTTCATCTAAATATTTATATACATTCCGTCTTAGTAGCCGACAAAGATGCAACATACTTCCTTAAAATGTTACCTAAATGAAGTAACTAATCCAATGTCGCCGGAGAGTGCTCCTGTGTGTTTGTTTGTAATTCACTTACGATTTTGAGGATGTTTGTAATTCACTTACGATTTTGAGGATCCTTGAGGATCTCTCGCCAGCCATCCTCCTCCCGAAAGAGTGCTTATAGCTCGTATTATCCGATCATCGGGTACAAAATTAAGGCGGAGACCTTTTCACACACCACGCACCCAAGCAGCGAGGTCACAACTCCTCAAATTACCTATTTACTGCTAGTTGAACAGAGGCTAATCACGTGGAAGGAGACAAGCCCAAATTGTCTCCACTCGGCCGAGGATTCGAACCCCGGACCTCTCGATTGTGAGTCGAGCACTCTACCACTACGCTACCGGGCCGTGTGTGTGTGTGTGTGTGTGTGTATGTGTGTTTTGGCAAGCACAGTGCTCGGTACTTGTGCTTTATACTTTATGGTTATGTAGGCTATAACCTTGCCCTAAAACTGTGGTGTGTGTGTGTGTGTTTGATAGTATACAGATTTAAATTTGTTGTAATACATTTGTCAGCACCAATATTGATAAGTACCGGTACCGGTATGCTTGTATGTGGGGTGTTCGTGATAGTGGTGGTGGGGGTGGTGATCATGATGGAGTGGTAGTGCTGGTGGTGGTGATGGTGTGATAGAAGGTATTGTGGTGTGCGATGGTGTGGTGATGATGGAGGAAGTGGTAGTGGTGATGATTGTGGTGATGATGGTGTGGTAGAAGGTATTGTGGCGTGCGATGGTGTGGTGCTGAGGAGGAGGTGGTAGTGGTGATGAGGATTGTGGCGGGGTAGTAGTGATGATGATAGTGGTGGTGGAAGTAGTGGTGATGGTGTTGATGTTATGGTGGTAGTAGGCTAATGGTGTTAGTACTAACGAGGTAGGGGGGGGGGAGGGGGGTGAAGTAGGTTGTCAACACACTGCTTCTCTGTCTTCTTAATCACGATCTTACGAGGCTTCAGTTTTCTCCACACAACTCAAAATTAATTAATTTAATCATGTAGACGTTTTAATAAGCTGCGTTTGGTCATTAAGGGGGATGTACAAATTAATCTTGAAGGGGGTCTATGGAGTGTTATTTTGAAGGGGGTCTATGGAGTGTTATTTTGAAGGGGGTCTATGGAGTGTTATTTTGAAGGGGGTCTATGGAGTGTTATTTTGAAGGGGGTCTATGGAGTGTTATTTTGAAGGGGGTCTATGGAGTGTTATTTTGAAGGGGGTCTATGGAGTGTTATTTTGAAGGGGGTCTATGGAGTGTTATTTTGAAGGGGGTCTATGGAGTGTTATTTTGAAGGGGGTCTATGGAGTGTTATTTTGAAGGGGGTCTATGGAGTGTTATTTTGAAGGGGGTCTATGGAGTGTTATTTTAAGCTTGAAGGTCTAGCGAGGAAACTACAAAATAAATTAATATATAATTATATACAGTAGACCCCAACAAATAACCATTGTCCCTTTAAAAACAATGACACTCCCACAACAATGCAGTAGTTCCATCCTAACCATCACTATACCCTGTTCCAAATGGGTACTCCAGAAGTCGTGAACCCTAACCTCTGTAACCCTTTGAAGCTCTGACGCCTTTTAGCAGTTTATTTTGGCTATCATTAGACGATTTTATGCAGCTTAGGAAGCATCTGTGGGTATTAAAAGGGTAAATACTATCTATCAACCCTTCGACTTCCATATACCGTTACTAATCTAAATAAAATCGTCTAATAGTAGCCAGAAAGAGAACAGAAACGCGTATTGGAGCTTGAAAGGGTTAAGGAGAGATGGGTCGTTTTTCTAGACCGAATTTTCTCTCATTTTTAGCCCTACTAGTTTTTAGATTTTAAGATGTTTCCCCCATTAGTTTGTTGATTTTAAGACTTCTTCCCATTTCATATATTGATATATACTGTATATATATATATATATATATATATATATATATATATATATATACCGGTATATATATACCGTATATATATATATATATATATATATATATATATATATATATATATATATATATATATACACATACGGTATATAAATAACAAAATAAAAACAAATATATATAAATTTGTTCCAAGTAGTGTAACCTGGTCGATTAAATAAATGGGTAGAGCTAGGGCAGATGTGATGTAAGGGATAGGTCAGGTTCCAATTAAATGTTGGTTCTTTCCTAGGTACAAGATGTGTATATGGTGGTGACGGTGAGTGGAAGCAGGTGTATGGGAGGGATGGTGGTATGGTGAGCTTAACCCCTTGAACACCAGCGACGTGTGTTATTTAGTTACATTTAGCAGGTGTATGGGAGGGATGGTGGTATGGTGAGCTTAACCCCTTGAACCAGCGACGTGTGTTATTTAGTTACATTTAGCAGGTGTATGGGAGGGATGGTGGTATGGTGAGCTTAACCCCTTGAACACCAGCGACGTGTGTTATTTAGTTACATTTAGCAGGTGTATGGGAGGGATGGTGGTATGGTGAGCTTAACCCCTTGAACACCAGCGACGTGTGTTATTTAGTTACATTTAGCAGGTGTATGGGAGGGATGGTGGTATGGTGAGCTTAACCCCTTGAACACCAGCGACGTGTGTTATTTAGTTACATTTAGCAGGTGTATGGGAGGGATGGTGGTATGGTGAGCTTAACCCCTTGAACACCAGCGACGTGTGTTATTTAGTTACATTTAGCAGGTGTATGGGAGGGATGGTGGTATGGTGAGCTTAACCCCTTGAACACCAGCGACGTGTGTTATTTAGTTACATTTAGCAGGTGTATGGGAGGGATGGTGGTATGGTGAGCTTAACCCCTTGAACACCAGCGACGTGTGTTATTTAGTTACATTTAGACGATTTTGTGCAGTTTTAGAAGGATCTGTGGTAGTGAAAATGGGATTAATGTGAGGGTAAGAAGCCTGTCCTTTTTTTTAAACGGAATAAAATCGTCTTATAGTAGCTAGAACAAAATGAAAAAGACGTCGCCGGTACAGAAGGGGTTAAAGGTTGGTTGTTGCCGGGGAGATTTCCACTTGTGGGATTTTTTTCTGGACCCCTTTCTCCCTCATGTTTAGCCCCATTGCTTTTGAGATTTTAAGATCTTCGCCCTAGTAGTTTGGATATTTTAAGACATTTTGCCCCATTTCTGTCAATTTTAAGACCTTTCGTGCCGTTAAGGTGTCGATTTTTCCTGGCGAGCGATAGCGAGCTTGTAATTTAAGAGCAACCGGCCTCCGGCCTGGACATTGTTCTACCGAAAAATGTAAAAATTTATCTTGAAAGGGGGTCTAGGGGATGTAATTTTAAGCTTGATGAAAAAGTAGGGAACAAACTAAATACCTGCCCTTAAGTGGTACAAGATGTGTGTAAATAGATAAGTTGATGATGGTGAGTGGAAGCATGACTGTGTTGTGGGGTGTATAGGTGTGTGGGGTGGTAAGGTTAATAAGAGTGTTTAGGAGTGAGGGTACATTCGTCTTTAACCCCATCAGAATTATGACGTGTGTGTTTAAGGAGAGATATCCACTTGAGGGATTTTTTCTTGACTCCTTTCTCCCTCATATTTAGCCCCATTGTTTTCCTAAAGTTAAGACGTTCGCCCCACTATTTTGACGATTTTAAGAACTTTCAACCCATTTCTGTAATTTTTAAGACCTTTCGTGCCATTTAGGTGTCGATTTTATCCTGGCGAGCGATAGCGAGCCTGTAATTTAAGAGGAACCGGCTTTCAGCCGGGACATTTTTCTACCGAAAAATTTACAAATTTATCTTGAAAGGGGCTCAAGGGGGTGTAATTTTAAGCTTGATGGAGGTCTAGGGAACAAACTAAATACCTCCCCTTAAGGGTGTAGCGATGACATAAGCCACGGGGACCTGGCAGATTCTCCCTTATTGACTCACCCAAATGGTTATGATCACACGCTGCCGTACTCAAGGTCTCGGCAACATGCACTGTGGCACATCCTCTTAGTGAATATTTACCCTGCACGTCGTTGTTGTTTTTATTGTCCTATGTGGACGAGGAAGACAAAAGGCAGAACAGCCTGTGACGAGTGCCCCCCAGGAAAAAAATCGACACCTAAATAACACGAAGGTTTTCAATACTGGAAAATAATGGGGCGAAAGGTCTCAAAATTGCCAAACTAGTGAACGAACGTCTTAAAATCGCAAAACTAATGGGTCTAAACATGAGGGAGAAGGGGGTCCAGAAAAAGCGAGTACCTCCCCCTTCACTCCTGCTGTCCCCTTCTTTCTGTGTAAGCCAATAATAATGGGGCTCTGTGAAAAGGTACAAAGGAAGGAGTACAAAGGAAATCAAGCAACAACAGGTCCAGTGACCCTTCTAGGCTGCTTGTCCTCCAAAACACTGAGGATCAAGTGTCCAAACAGTGGTTTAGAGTGGGTAAGGGAACATTGGAAATGGAACTACTGCCTTAGAACTAATGTCCGTGGCAGGATTAGGAAGTTAGTAGGGGACAGATGGGTTAGTAACTGAGGGGGGGATAAAATAAAGTTATTCATTTACAAACGCAGTCAGTCGCGGGTTTGATGCGAGATATTGTAAAGGGTTAGGATAACTTCTTTGGATTTATGCTCAAATGACCTGCCTATAAAGCCAATTATTTTGTTTGCCTTCTTAACAACTTCTGAACATTGTTGACTCGGTTTTAGGTTACTCGATATTGTTACTCCCAGATCGGTTTCTCTGCTTACATTCTTAAGCTGAGTGCCATTCATCGAATAGTTTGCTTTCTCATTTAGGTGGCGAGAGAGGTGGAGGAATGGGAGGGTGGGGAGAGAGCTGAGGGTGAAAGGGTGAAGGGAGGAGGAGGAATGGGAGGGGATTTTTGTTTTGTTTTTATATATAGAAGAAGAGGGGCGAGGGAGGGGCAGAAGCTGAGGGTGAAGGGGTGAGGGAAGGGGTTGGTTATATAGTGTGGGTGATGGGCAGGGAAGGTGTTTATATAACTTGGTAGATAGGGAGGGAAGGAGGTGGTAGACGAGGGTGAAAAGTATGAGAGGGACATGACTTAAGGGGTGGTTTCCACTTGAGGGATTTTTTTTTCGAACTTCCTTCTCCCTCCTGTTTAGCCCCATTGCTTTTGAAATTTTATGACGTTTGCCCCATTAGTTTGGCGATTTTAATAACTTTCGCCCCATTTCTGTCAATTCTAAGACCTTTCGTTCTATCTAGGTGTCGATTTTTTCCTGGTGAGCGATAGCGAGCCTGTAACTTAAGAGGAATTGGCCTTCGGCCGGGACATTTTTCTACCGAAAAATGTACATATTTATCTTGAAAGGGGGTCTAGGGGATGTAATTTAAAGCTTGATGGAGGTCTGAGCAACACACTAGAAACCTCCCCTTAAGAACCATACACCTTTCCCTTCCCTTTGTACCGGGTACTGGATTATTTTGCACTATGTTTCTTAAAAAAAATAAAAACAAGTGGAGAAGAAGTGGCCGAAGACTATAAAGAGGTAGGCTATGTAGGGGCTTGTGGATTGGAAAGAAGACGTGGGGAGAGAAAAGTCAACCATCTCTCCTTTAACCGTCTCGTGGTTCCATTTTAACCTCCCCTCCCGTCATGTTTTTAACACCACCACCACCACAGACATTTCCTCTCCTACACTACCCTTACTCATTTCCTCTATAGTACCACCACCACATTGAACACTTACACCACCACCACTATATTTAACACTTACACCATATCCACCATCACTACCATCACCATCAACCCCACCACCACCACTACAGCTTAAGAATGTAAACAGAGAAACCGATCTGGGAGTAACAATATCGAGTACCGGTAACCTAAAACCGAGTCAACAATGTTCAGAAGTTGTTAAGAAGGCAAACAAAATAATTGGCTTTATAGGCAGGTCATTTGAGCATAAATCCAAAGAAGTTATCCTAACCCTTTACAATTCCTTAGTCCGCCCTCTTCTGGAATACTGCGTTCAATCCTGGTGCCCTTATTACCAAAAAGATATAAACAAGCTAGAACGAGTTCAACGTAGAGTTACCAAAATGATACCTAGCCTAAAGAACAAACCATACGAAGAGCGTCTTAGAGAATTAAATCTATTTCCTTTAACCCAGCGCAGATTAAGAGGTGACTTAATTCAAGTGTTCAAAATCATCAAAGGCATCGACAATATGAACTGTAGTAAGTACTTCACTATCGACTAATCTAATTACACGCGGGGAAACGGTTGCAAAATTATTGGTAAATCTTTTAATTCGCACGAATCTAAGAATTTCTTCTTCAATCGAGTTGTCAACTTGTGGAATGGGCTTCCCCGAAACGTTATAGACTGCATCACCGTTGATGCATTTAAACTCCGCCTAGACAAATATCTCTCATCAAACCCGCGACTGACTGCGTTTGTAAATGAATAACTTTATTTTATCCCCCCCTCAGTTACTAACCCATCTGTCCTTTACTAACTTCCTAATCCTGCCACGGTCATTAGTTCCAGGGCAGTAATTCCCTTTCCAATGTTCCCTTACCCACTCTAAACCACTGTTTGGACACTTGATCCTCAGTGTTTTGGAGGACAAGCAACCTAGAAGGGTCACTAGATCTGTTGTTGCTTGATTTCCTTTGTACTCCTTTGTACTACATTGAACACTTACACCACCACCACTATATTTAAGGGGAGGTACGGTATTTAGTTTGTTCCCTACGTTTTCATCAAGCTTAAAATTACACCCTCTAGACCCCCTTTCAAGATAAATTTGTACATTTCTCGGTAGAAACATTTCCCGGCCGGAGGCCGGTTGCTCTTAAATTACAGGCTCGCTATCGCTCGCCAGGAATAAATCGACACCTTAATGGCACGAAAGGTCTTAAAATTGACAGAAATGGGGCAAAATTTCTTAAAATGTCAAAACTACTAGGGCGAATGTCTTAAAATCTCAAAAGCAATGGGGCTAAACATGAGGGAGAAACGGGTCCAGAAAAAAATCCCTCAAGTGGAAATCTCCCCTTAACACTTACACCATATCCACCACTACTGTACATCTATACACCACCACCATCATCACTATCCCTTTGCTCCAGATCCCTTGCAAACATTTCCTCACCACTGCCTCCATCACCACTACATAAATTACATCACTTTCATCACTACAATAATGTTCTCACCACCACCACCACCACCACCACCACTTGGAAATGGGTCAAAGCGGCCATACTCCTAAACGGCCACAACCATAAACGTCCATAATCCTAAACAAGCTATAAGTTACGTTACGCTTCGTTAGGTTGGAAAAGGTTAGGTTAGAATAGGGTAGATTAGGCTAGGTTGGGTTAGGTTGAGTTTAGTTAGGTTAGGATTTAGTTAGGACTCTGGTCGTTTTGGAGTGTGACCGTTTTGGAGTGTGATTATTATGGAGTGTGGCTGTTTTGGAGTGACAATTTCGGAGTGTGGCCGTTTTGAAATATGGCCATTTTGGAGTATGGCCTTTTTGGAGTGTGGCCTTTTTGGAATCTGGCAGTTTTGTAGTGTGGCCGTTTAGCCTTGTATCCCTATCACAGCACCCAGAACTATGCACTAACGACTTAACCACACCAAGCCCGGTACTGGGCTTGTAAAATACTCACTCACTTCCTATGGTTTTATTTTAATTTGTACATACATATTCAGCTTTAGTACACACATATTCAGCTTTAGTACACACATATTCAGCTTTAGTACACACACATTCAGCTTTAGTACACACATATTCAGCTTTTGTACACACATATTCAGCTTTAGTACACACATATTCAGCTTTAGTACACACATATTTAGCTTTAGTACACACATAATCAGCTTTAGTTAGACGTAAAGAATAGTGTCATCTGAGTGTTACTGTTATGGCTGGAACCTCTTCATTTAGTTAGACGTAAAGAATAGTGTCATCTGAGTGTTACTGTTATGGCTGGAACCTCTTCATTTAGTTAGACGTAAAGAATAGTGTCATCTGAGGTTACTGTTATGGCTGGAACCTCTTCATTTAGTTAGACGTAAAGAATAGTGTCATCTGAGTGTTACTGTTATGGCTGGAACCTCTTCATTTAGTTAGACGTAAAGAATAGTGTCATCTGAGTGTTACTGTTATGGCTGGAACCTCTTCATTTAGTTAGACGTAAAGAATAGTGTCATCTGAGTGTTACTGTTATGGCTGGAACCTCTTCATTTAGTTAGACGCAAAGAATAGTGTCATCTGAGGTTACTGTTATGGCTGGAACCTCTTCATTTAGTTAGACGTAAAGAATAGTGTCATCTGAGTGTTACTGTTATGGCTGGAACCTCTTCATTTAGTTAGACGTAAAGAATAGTGTCATCTGAGTGTTACTGTTATGGCTGGAACCTCTTCATTTAGTTAGACGTAAAGAATAGTGTCATCTGAGTGTTACTGTTATGGCTGGAACCTCGTCATTTAGTTAGACGTAAAGAATAGTGTCATCTGAGTGTTACTGTTATGGCTGGAACCTCTTCATTTAGTTAGACGTAAAGAATAGTGTCATCTGAGTGTTACTGTTATGGCTGGAACCTCTTCATTTAGTTAGACGTACGGTAAAGAATAGTGTCATCTGAGTGTTACTGTTATGGCTGGAACCTCTTCATTTAGTTAGACGTAAAGAATAGTGTCATCTGAGTGTTACTGTTATGGCTGGAACCTCTTCATTTAGTTAGACGTAAAGAATAGTGTCATCTGAGTGTTACTGTTATGGCTGGAACCTCTTCATTTAGTTAGACGTAAAGAATAGTGTCATCTGAGTGTTACTGTTATGGCTGGAACCTCTTCATTTAGTTAGACGTAAAGAATAGTGTCATCTGAGTGTTACTGTTATGGCTGGAACCTCTTCATTTAGTTAGACGTAAAGAATAGTGTCATCTGAGTGTTACTGTTATGGCTGGAACCTCTTCATTTAGTTAGACGTAAAGAATAGTGTCATCTGAGTGTTACTGTTATGGCTGGAACCTCTTCATTTAGTTAGACGTAAAGAATAGTGTCATCTGAGTGTTACTGTTATGGCTGGAACCTCTTCATTTAGTTAGACGTACGGTAAAGAATAGTGTCATCTGAGTGTTACTGTTATGGCTGGAACCTCTTCATTTAGTTAGACGTAAAGAATAGTGTCATCTGAGTGTTACTGTTATGGCTGGAACCTCTTCATTTAGTTAGACGTAAAGAATAGTGTCATCTGAGGTTACTGTTATGGCTGGAACCTCTTCATTTAGTTAGACGTAAAGAATAGTGTCATCTGAGGTTACTGTTATGGCTGGAACCTCTTCATTTCTCTAAAGCCGGTATCACACGAGTGCTATTTCACTCAACATTTATCCTCAACACATATGAGGTCAACATTTATATTCCTTCTGCCACCAAAATTCATCTATGATCAGTCTAGTTTCCGATACCAAGGCAAAATATTCCAGAAATGTTGCCAGAAATTTTTTGATCCTCGAATGTTGACTATAAAAGCTCTCTTGTGGTACCGGTACCGGCTTAAGGGGAGATTTCCACCTGAAGGATTTTTTCTGGACCCCTTTCTCCCTCATGTTTAGTCCCTTTGTTATTGTATTGAGATTTTAAGACGTTCGCCCCATTAGTTTGGCGATTTTAAGAACCCTCGCCTCATTTCTGTAAATTTTAAGACCATTCGTGCCATTTAGGTGTCGATTTTTTCCTGGCGAGCGATAGCGAGCCTGTAATTTAAGGGGAATCGGCCTTCGGCCGGAACATTTTTCTACCGAAAAATGTAAAAATGTATCTTGAAAGGGGGTCTAGGGGGAGTAATTTTAAGCTTGATGGATGTCTAGGGAATCCACTAAAAACCTCCCCTTAAGTGTATGGATGTCTTTTTTGTAAATAATTGCCTTCTTGTTTTTCAGTGAGGTTTAATGTCAAGGGAGATTCTGTGCAGTGAATCTTAAAGGCTATTAATCTGATCTATTTACAAGGTACAAACATCACATCAAAAGACCTGCCTAACTCTAGGCTAGTGAGTGATGAGGGAGTTATTGTGAAGAACGAGAGAGAGAGAGAGAGAGAGAGAGAGAGAGAGAGAGAGAGAGAGAGAGAGAGAGAGAGAGAGAGAGAGAGAGAGAGAGAGAGAGAGAGAGGAGAGAGAGAGAGAGAGAGAGAGAGAGAGAGAGAGAGAGAGAGAGAGAGAGAGAGAGAGAGAGAGAGAGAGAGAGAGAGAGAGAGAGAGATGTAATATAATATAGCCATGAATGAAATTATAATTGTTAGGCAGAGTACGGGGATACCCAATAATGTACAGTTATATTCAACGAGTAATTGGAGATATTATTGAACAGCTTGAGTATGATATATATTCATTGGATGAAATTATATCGTTTTTAAGGGGAGGTTTTTAGTGGATTCCCTAGACTTCCATCAAGCTTAAAATTACTCCCCCTAGACCCCCTTTCAAGATAAATTTGTAAATTTTTCGGTAGAAAAATGTCCCGGCCGAAGGCCGATTCCCCTTAAATTACAGGCTCGCTATCGCTCGCCAGGAAGAAATCGACACCTAAATGGCACGAATGGTCTTAAAATTGACAGAAATGGGGCGAGCGTTCTTAAAATAGCCAAACTAATGGGGCAAACGTCTTAAAATCTCAATAGCAAAGGGACTAAACATGAGGGAGAAAGGGGTCCAGGAAAAAGTCCTTCAGGTGGAAATCTCTCCTTAAATACTACCCTGAAGAATATGAAGAATACCCGGTACGGTACGTCTTGATATTGGAGGGTTAAGGGGAGATTTCCACTTGAGGGACTTTTTTCTTGACCCCTTTCTCCCTCATGTTTAGCCCCATTGCTTGTGATATTTTAAGAAGTTTGCCCCATTAGTTTAGCGATTTTAAGATCTTTCGCCCCATTTATGTCACTTTTAAGGCCTTTCGTCCCATTTAGGTGTCGACTTTTTCCTGGCGAGCGATAGCGAGCCTGTAATTTAAGAGGAATCGGCCTTCGGCCGGGACATTTTTCTACCGAAAAATTTACAAATTTATCTAGAAAGGGGGTCAAGGGGCTGTAATTTTAAGCTTGATGGAAGTCTAGGAAACGCACTAAAAACCTGCCCTTAAACTCATCAGTGTTGTTGTTGTTGTTGTTGTTGTTGTTGTTGTTGTTGTTCACATTTTCTACAGGACCAAGGAGAAAGATTATGATGATGCCTGGATAATACTCTTTGAAGTTAAGGGCATTCATAACAACACGAACTGAATCAGAGAAGTGAGTCGTAAAATAGTCAAGTGATTCTGGGTTTTGTGGGTTTTTTAGTAGAGAATTTAACAGGTTGTGAACTAGTCTATTGTCCTGTCTGAGTGCTACACGTGCTCTTTAAGGGGAGATTTCCACTTGAGGGACTTTTTTTTCTGGACCCCTTTCTCCCTCATATGTAGCCCCATTGCTTTTGAGATTTTAAGAAGTTTGCCCCATTATTTTGGTGATTTTAAGAATTTCCGCCCCATTCTGTCAATTTTAAGACCTTTCGTGCCATTTAGGTGTCGATTTTATCCTGGCGAGCGATAGCGAGCCTGTAATTTAAGAGTAACCGGCCTGCGGCCGGGAAATTTTTCTACCAAAAAATGTACAAATTTATCTTGAAAGGGGGTCAAGGGGGTGAAATTTTAAGATTGCTGGAGGAGTAAGAAACAAACTAAAAACCTCCCCTTAACCACCTGCATATATAGCCATTACGACCAGTATTATTCCTGGCCTGACTACCGCTTTGTTTTCCTGGGTAAATAAAGCTAACCTCGTAACCCCTTTGACGAAAACTGTATTAATGTGGAGGTGAGGATTTCGTTGTTTGTAGTTGAGGGGACAGTGTTTATATTTTGGGGGTCTATTTATGTATTCATATATTTTTAAGTTTCCTCCCTAGACCTCCAGCAAACTTAGAAAAACACCCACTAGACAACCCTTCAAGATGAATTTTTACATTTTTCGGTAGAAAAATGTGCCGGCCAGAGGCCGGTTCCTTCTAAATTACAGGCTCGCTATCGCTCGCCAGGAAAAAGTCGAAACCTAAATTACACGAAAGGTCTTAAAATCGACAAACTAATGGGGCAAACATCTTAAAATCGACAAACTAATGGGGCAAACATCTTAAAATCGACACACTAATGGGGCAAACATCTTAAAATCGACAAACTAATGGGGCAAACATCTTAAAATCGACACACTAATGGGGCAAACATCTTAAAATCGACAAACTAATGGGGCAAACATCTTAAAATCGACAAACTAATGGGGCAAACATCTTAAAATCGACAAACTAATGAGACTAGAAAGGGAGAAAGGGGACCAGAAAAACTACCCATCTCCCCTTAACCTCGTAACCCCTTTGACGAAAACTGTATTATTATTGAGGTGATGATTTCCATGTTTGTAGTTAACAAACTATTACCGAACGTTTCAAGGTCATTAACGAGTCATGTGTATTTATATATCTCTACAGTACATCTCTCTCTCTCTCACTTTCTTTCTTTCTTTCTCTCTCTCTCTCTCTCTCTCTCTCTCTCTCTCTCTCTCTCTCTCTCTCTCTCTCTCTCTCTCTCTCTCTCTCTCTCCAGAGTATATAGATAGATAGATAGTATCATTAACCCCTTCAGACTCATATGACGCAGAGGTTGCCAGATTAGCAATAAGAAATAGAGTTCTCTCACACTTATAATTACCGGTACCTCTCCAAAATTAGTTTTCTGCCCACAGCTAACTCAAAGACAACTGCAGAGGTTGAAGTAACTAAACTAAAGGTTTCTAAATACCCCTGATGGTAACAAAGGCTTTAAAGTATCCCTAATCGGCTCAAAATCGCGTCATATGTCGGAGAGGGTTAACAGGCCCTCCAGCAAGGATCCGAACCTCTCTATTACTACGGTACCGTACTCTAACAGTGATCACCATTAAGGCCTGGGTAATCTCTAGGAGGATTGTGTGGACTATGGTGGGGCTCTGGGGTCCTTTAGAAGTCTGTGTTGTGTGTGTCAGGTGTGTGTGTGTGTGTGGGGGGGGGGGGGGGGGGTAGGTAGATTCACTGTAGTTTATGAGGTCCTTAGTAGTTGTGTGTGTGTCAGGGGGAGGGAGGGGGGGGGGGTATTATTCACTGCAGTCTAGAAGTTTGTGTTGTGTGTTTCAGGGGAGGGTGGGGGTGATATTCACTGCAGTCTCTGGGGTTCTTACAACTTCGTGTTGCATGTGTGTGTGTTTGTGTCAAGGGGTGAGTGCGGTGGGGGTGATATTCACTGCAGTCTCTGGGGTTCTTACAACTTCGTGTTGCATGTGTGTGTGTTTGTGTCAAGGGGTGAGTGCGGTGGGGTGGTTATTCACTGCAGGCTATGGGGTCCTTAGAAGTTCGTGTTATGTTTGTGTCAGGGGGTGCAAGAGGGCCGGGGTGGGGGGGGGGGGGGGAGATTATACATTGCAGTCTCTGGGGTCCTTAGAAGTTCGTGTTATGTTTGTGTCAGGGGGTGCGAGTGGGCCGGGGGGGGGGGGGGGGAGGATTATACATTGCAGTCTCTGGGGTCCTTAGAAGTGTGTCTGTGTGTGTGCCAAAGGGAGGGGCGATTAATCACTACACTTAGCCAGGCACCTATGTTACCTATTAATCACTACAGTCAGCCAGGCACCTATCTTACCTATTGATGCCCGTGTGGCTTATGTTGGAACGTAAATTATCTTCATATTTATTGCTATGTGGGTAGATAGGAACTTTCTCCTTTCTTTTCTATGACCGTGTGGGCATTTAGGATTATTATTATTATTTTGTTGTGTGAGTAATTGTGTGTGAGAGAGAGAGTGAGTGAGTGAGTGAGTGAGTGAGTGGAGGGTTATTATCGTATGCGAGAGTGGCTGGCAAGAGTGTGTATGATTGTGTGTACGTATGTGTTTGTGTGTGTGTGTGTGTGTGTGTGTGTGCGTGCGTGTGCAGTGATCATGTGTATGTATATGTGTGTTTGCAGTGACCATGTGTGTGTGTGTGTGTGTGTGTGTGTGTGAGGTGAGGGTGGTGGAAGTATTATCGTCAGAGAGAGAGAGAGAGAGAGAGAGTGGGTGAGTGAGTGAGTGAGTGTGTCTGGCGGGGGAGTGCACTAAATATAGGACCTGGGCACATCCTCACGCTGCTCTCTCTCTCTCTCTCTCTCTCTCTCTCTCTCTCTCTCTCTCTCTCTCTCTCTCTCTCACAATGACGATTAATATAGGTAAAAACAAAATCAAAATAATAAATAAATAAATCATATTAATTATATGTTAAGCATCAGTAGTATATAATATTAATTATATGTTAAGCATCAGTAGTATATAATATTAATTATATGTTAAGCATCAGTAGTATATAATATTAATTATATGTTAAGCATCAGTAGTATATAATATTAATTATATGTTAAGCATCAGTAGTATATAATATTAAGCATCAGTAGTATATAATATTAATTATATGTTAAGCATCAGTAGTATATAATATTAATTATATGTTAAGCATCAGTAGTATATAATATTAATTATATGTTAAGCATCAGTAGTATATAATATTAATTATATGTTAAGCATCAGTAGTATATAATATTAAGCATCAGTAGTATATAATATTAATTATATGTTAAGCATCAGTAGTATATAATATTAATTATATGTTAAGCATCAGTAGTATATAATATTAATTATATGTTAAGCATCAGTAGTATATAATATTAATTATATGTTAAGCATCAGTAGTATATAATATTAATTATATGTTAAGCATCAGTAGTATATAATATTAATTATATGTTAAGCATCAGTAGTATATAATATTAATTATATGTTAAGCATCAGTAGTATATAATATTAATTATATGTTAAGCATCAGTAGTATATAATATTAATTATATGTTAAGCATCAGTAGTATATAATATTAATTATATGTTAAGCATCAGTAGTATATAATATTAATTATATGTTAAGCATCAGTAGTATATAATATTAATTATATGTTAAGCATCAGTAGTATATAATATTAATTATATGTTAAGCATCAGTAGTAATAATATTAATTATATGTTAAGCATCAGTAGTATATAATATTAATTATATGTTAAGCATCAGTAGTATATAATATTAATTATATGTTAAGCATCAGTAGTATATAATATTAATTATATGTTAAGCATCAGTAGTATATAATATTAATTATATGTTAAGCATCAGTAGTATATAATATTTCTCAACTTCGTTCTTTACTACCGGGTATGAATTTCCCAGTAGACGTTTTTCTCATTCTGCTGGGGACTTGTTTCCCCAACTATATGTCATGCCAACCAATAGTCGGAGGGAGTGGTGAGAGCCTTCTGTTTTTGCTATGCTTGCCTTCCACTTTGTAGCATATTCTATTTTAGCATTAAGTCCGGACTACCGCAAGGTCTGTGCAGTCTGTGTATCTATGTAACTCACTCACACACACACACACACACACACACACACACACACACACACACACACACACACACACACACACACACACACACACACACACACACACTCTTCTTCTTTTAATATCTCCCTACCTCTTTCTCACTCTCCTTTCCTCATTCCTTCCCTTTCACTCACTTCCTCCCTTTTTTGTTACCTCCTCTCTCTCTCTCTCTCTCTCTACCAAAATGATACCTAGCCTAAAGAACAAACCATACGAAGAGCGTCTTAGAGAATTAAATCTATTTCCTTTAACCCAGCGCAGATTAAGAGGTGACTTAATTCAAGTGTTCAAAATAATCAAAGGCATCGACAATATGAACTGTAGTAAGTACTTCACTATCGATTATTAAAAATTATTGGTAAATCTTTTAACTCACACGAATCTAAGAATTTCTTCTTCAATCAAGTTGTCAACTTGTGGAATGGGCTTCCCCGAGACGTTATAGACTGCAGCACCGTTGATTCATTTAAACTCCGCCTAGACAAATATCTCGCATCAAACCCGCGACTGACTGCGTTTGTAAATGAATAACTTTATTTTATCCCCCTCTCAGTTACTAACCCATCTGTCCCCTACTAACTTCCTAATCCTGCCACGAACATTAGTTCCAGGGCAGTAGTTCCCTTTCCAATGTTCCCTTACCCACTCTAAACCACTGTTTGGACACTTGATCCTCAGTGTTTTGGAGGACAAGCAGCCTAGAAGGGTCACTAGACCTGGTGTTGCTTGATTTCCTTTGTACTCCCTCCCTCCCTCTCCTCCCTCCCTTTTCATTCTATTTGTTCTCTCCGTTTTGCTCTTCCTACCTCTTTTTTTGTTTTGTTATCTCTCTCTCTCTCTCTCTCTCTCTCTCTCTCTCTCTCTCTCTCTCTCTCTCTCTCTCTCCCTCCCTCCCTCCTTGTTCATCCTACCTATCTTCCTTCCCGTTTCCTTCTCTTTTTCTCTCCTTCTTGCTCTTCCTACCTGTTGTTGCTTGTTTTCCTTTGTACTGCTTTGTACTCCCTTCATTTTTTCCTTCTCTCTCTCTCTCTCTCCCTTTCTTACATACCTGTCTTGATGGTGTAATGGTTAGAGTGTTTTAAGATCTGTATGTGGTAACCCATCTTGGAATCTTGATGGTGTAATGGTTAGAGTGTTTTAAGATCTGTATGTGGTAACCCAACTTGGAATCTCAGGAGGATCACAGGCTTTCATTAAATTCATTAGGAGGTGTTTGGTGTTGGGATTAAAATGTATTCATTAGATTATATGTACCAGTACTAAGTTAATACATTCTATTTCTCTTACAGGTGAGTTATTATCTGGCACTGATTGAAGAAGCTGTTGGTGTGGTGGGGGTGAGTACTAATTTAATGTGTTTTTAGTTAACATAATTACGTATTTTTATTTTAATAATGAAATGGAAGAATGTTTTTAGTGAACATAATTACATATTTTGATTTAATTAATTATATGGAAGACAGCATTTAGTTAACATGATTACATGACATGTTTATGCTGTATGTATTATCATAAATCTTAGACCAATTTCTGCTGTGCAACCAAAAGTGTTATATTAAAACGTGCCTTTAAAGAGAATTTTACTCTTAAAAAGCTCAGCAATATAAGATCGATTTATTGCATTTTGTATTATTTTATATTCTAGGCTAAATAAAGATTGTTTACATTACTTTACAAAAAAAAAAAAAAAAAAAAAAAAAAAAAAAAAACACACACACACACACACACACACACACAGATCAGGATAGCCAAGTGGTCTAGAGGCTCAGTTGTAAATAACCACACACTCCCAAACTTGGCGGCGAGGATTTAAAGTCCACAGAAAACACATACCAAACACATTAGTTGACTCTACTGATGAACACGGATGAACACAGAAAACACATACCAAACACATTAGTTGACTCTACTGATGAACACGGATGAACACAGAAAACACATACCAAACACATTAGTTGACTCTACTGATGAACACGGATGAACACAGAAAACACATACCAAACACATTAGTTGACTCTACTGATGAACACGGATTGCAGAATGGTTCATACCTAGCCAAGTTGTAAACCTATCAGCATTTGGTCACAGAATCAGTCTTTCCCTCATCCTATGACTTAAATTGCTTCAAAGTCTGTGTCCAGGCATTTTGGCTCGAACGTACCTTGCTTTTGGCCCTGTCACTCTTTAAACTATGGGGGAGGCACTCGCTACAGGCAGTTCTGCCTGTTGTCTCCCTCACTCACATAGAAAAAACAAAAACAAAAAATGTGACCCCAGAGTTAAGATATATACATACAGTATATATATACATATATATATATATATATATATACATACATACATACATAACATTTTAAGACTGAGTGTTCCACACATAAGTGCAGTTTCAGTCTCTTGTCCTAATGGCGGCGTTCCAGGCAACCCTGTTAAGGGCTGCTTCACTTGTCAAGTTCTTGGATTTGAGATCGGCGCGTATAGTCCGATCCCAGGTCTTCCTCGGTCCACCCCTTGGTGCAGCTCCCTCCACAATCACAGACCTGCATTTTGTCACCCAATTTTGTTCATCCATTCTCTCCACATGTCCATACCATCCCAGTCTACTTGTACGCATCACCTCGCTAATACTCTTTATACCTAAACGTCTCCTCAGCTCAACATTTGTTATTCTATCCTGTAGCCTGGCCCCACACATCCATCTCACCATTCTCATCTCATTACGCTCCATTCTGTTGACATCCTCTACTTTAACGGCCCATGTTTCTGAGGCATACGTCATTGCACTTCTAACACATGAGGCATACACCTTTCCCTTCAGGGGGAGAGGCATTCTTTTCATGGTCAGGATTGGCATCAATTCTCTGAACTTCCCCCAGCCACACCTAATTCTAGCAACAGTGGCAGCCTCGGCCCCACCACCGGCAGAGATGGTATCTCCTAGGTAACAAAACTTGTTCACCAGCTCCAAAGACTCATTTCCAAAATTCACAGCCACAGGATCATCACTTAACACAAGCTCGCCTTTGCACACTACGCACTCAAATTTCTCTATTTCTGACTTATCCTTCGGCAGGGGCCCCTTTATTCTACTACAGCGCTTACTCCCATGGTGTACCCAACATCGACAGATGCTACATTGAATTGAGTTAACGCCCACTCCCTTTCCACACACTGCACATGGGTATGCACCGCTCTTTTCCACATTGCCTCGTCTCAAACTACAATGCATAACCTTGGTTTTGTTATAATATATATATGAGAGAGAGAACCACAAATACACGTGATTATATATTTCTTGTACTCGCTATGCAAATGAAACCCGGAAATATATAAGGATACAAACTAAACTATACAGCTTATAGGCAATATTATGGAGTATTATCAGCGAACTATTGATTTTGAGTGTACATGAGAATATCCGAGAGAATGGAGCAGTGTGTGTCAGTGATATGATTGATGTTAAGACCGAGTAAGATAGAAGGGTGGACGGACCGCTGCCAGTAATGTAAAGTACGGTAGGTAAAGCAAGGACACTACAAACATTATTGTGTGTGCGTGTGTGTGTGTGTGTCTGTTTAATTTTAATAGACGAACCAGCAAAGCCATTGTCGTGTTTTTCATATGCTTCATAGGCCATTCAATACAAGATTCTACACTCTGGTCAACGTTGTTGTTGAAAACTAGGTTTATGCAGTTTATGTAACTTAAAACTTGAGTGTTATTAATTACAGTACATATATACTGGTACAATAATGAATTAATAATCCACATACATCATTATTAATTAAACAATTAGCCTGTATAATTAGTGTACAATTTTAATTGAATACATAAATTAGCAAATCCAGTACCAGTACGGTACATAAGAACAAAACACATAAACATATACATACGGTACTTACAGGAATACATGTACGTAAATGTGCAGTTAGCCTAAGACCAGAAACATACATTGAATATATATTATACATACAAATCATCGTACATACCCAAGTAAGCAACCATACATACATATAAATATACACACCTACAGTATGCATATTATATAGATTCTGTATATACATAACGAGCCATATGGGAAATATGTCATAGTTAGCCATGCGTACTTGTCATTTTCTGTCACATACATTTCATCCGTTTTCTGTGGGTGCGTAACTGGAAATACTGTACCGGTATTGCTTACGTATTTGTACTACTTTATATACGCCTATGTCTTTTTCTCTATATGTTGTTAAGCCTGGGATTCTAAATGTCACTTTCTACATAATATCACATTACAATTTGCAACAACTCTCATAATTACAGGGTGTCAAACGAAATCCGAGTCCATTATGTTTAGCCTTTATTGTTGTAGATGTAAGGATAAAATTGTGGCTTATAGTTCAAATTGTGTCTTTGGACGTGATAAAATGGTCAATATAATGCTACTTCATGTTAATTTTCTTCTCATGTGTTTGCAAGTATACAGTATATATATAATTGTTTGTTTGTTCTCTCCCCACTTTCCTGTTTTATACATTTCATGACATGACAGGTAAACAAACATGATGGACGTGTTACCTCGAACCCAATTTTAAATACACACAATCGACTCTGCATCTCTTACATTATGGTCTGAATGCCAAAAAGGGGAGAGGGATAAAAATGCTTAAGGGGAGATCTCCACTTGAGGGACTTTTTTCTTTACCCCCTTCTCCCTCATGTTTATCCCCATTGATTTTGAGATTTTAAGACGTTCGCCCCATTAGTTTGACGATTTTAAGAACTTTCACCCAATTTATGTCACTTTTAAGACCTTTCGTCCCATTTAGGTGTCAAATTTTTCCTGGCGAGCGATAGCAAGCCTGCAATTTAAGAGGCATCGGCCTTCGGCCGGGACATTTTTCTACCGAAAAATGAACAAATTTATCTTGAAAGGGGGTCAAGGGGGTGTAATTTCAAGCTTGATGGAAGTCTAGGAAACACACTAAAAACCTCCCCTTAACCTCTTTCAGCATACGAGGACGTAATGCTTCATTAAATGTTGGTTAATTATTAGACGAATTGATAAATTTGGGAAAGGGTTCGATGATTGATAGATTTTACCCCTTTTGGTTGCCAGAGGTCATTCCTTAGCTGTATAAAGTCATCAAGTGTTAGAAAGAATACAACTGAGAGAAGCTGCCTCATACCCGTACTGAAAGAGTTAACACCTTCAACATTATGACATTGTTGTTGTTGTTGTTCCCCAAGCTGCCTAGCCGAACAGCCCCAAGGCCTCGAGCAAGGCCAAGGCCATAACCGAGCGCCCCCACAGAACCCTCCCTGCCGACCACAATAAAGCCTGGGTGACCGAAGCCACTCCATGGCGGGGAGCTGAAGAGGGTGCAGAAACGCCCGAGAAACCAAAGCCCCACCCAGGGCCCTGTGCCCCTCAGCAATTATGAAGAGAAAACTGAGGGGCAAAGGAAAAATGTGACGCTTTGGCTTCCAATCTTGGTAGATTGGGAGGTCAATCCACGGAAGAGACGCCGTCACTTGAGATCTAGAAAATATATAAGTAAAAGGAATAGTCAGAGTAAGCTATGGGTATGGCAGAGATCGCTCAGTTCTCACTCTGATAGACCAGCCCATCACCACACTATGACGTAATATTCATCGTATTCTGGTTACCATTAGACGATTTCCTTTGGCTTATATATAATCTACCTCTGGGACTTATCGGGGTAAATACGATCTCAATTAAACCCTCTGAATAACACAGGTCCTTCTTAAACTGCATAAAGTCTACTAATATTAGCCAGAATATAATGAAGAGAGGCTACCTATTACTGAAAGGGTTAAGGGGAGGTTTTTAGTGTGTTCCCTAGACTTCCATCAAGCTTGAAATTACACCTCCTTGACCCCCTTTCAAGATAAATTGGTAAATTTTTCGGTAGATTAATTTCCCAGCCGAAGGCCGGTTACTCTTTAATTACAGGCTCGCTATCGCTCGCCAGGAAAAAATCGACACCTAAATGGGACGAAAGGTCTTAAAAGTGAAATTAATGGGGAGAACATTCTTAAAATCGCCAAACTAATGGGGCGAACGTCTTAAAATCTCAAAAGCAATGGGGCTAAACATGAGGGAGAAAGGGGTAAAGAAAAAAATCCCTCAAGTGGAAATCTCCCCTTAGCAACAGCCGCTTCTTGTTAGCCACCCTCAGGTTACCTTGACGTAAAGCTTTGACACTGCTGACACATGTCCTTGTCACTCGTATTGACATTCATATAGCAGCTCCGGTGATAGGGATGTGCTGGTGTGAAGGGATAGAGGGATAAGCCTTTACAACGGCACCTCGTATTTTAATTTTCGAAGAGTGTTGAGCGGGGAAGCTGCTGGAGTGGCTTTATGTGTGTTATTAGTCTGTATACGTCGAGCCTTTACAACGACACCTCGTATTTTACTTTTCGAAGAGTGTTGAGAGGGGAGAAGGGGGTGTTGGAGAGAAAGGAAGCTGTTGGAGTGGCTTTATGTGTGTTATTAGTCTATTATATGGTGAAGGTATTAAGGGATATGCCTTTACAACGGCACCTGGTATTTAACTTTTCGAAGAGTATTGGGAGGGGAGAAGGTGTGTTGGAGAGAGAGGAAGCTGTTGGAGTGGCTTTCTTGTGTATGTTGTTAGTATATACAGTATGTCTGTATATTTTAATTTTCGAAGAGTGTAGAGAGGGGAGAAGGGGTGTCAGGAAGCTGTTGGAGTGGCTTTGTTGTGTGCTGAGATGTTTGTGTTGTCTAGTGGCGTGGATGAAGGTGGAGGGGAGGAGTGAGTGGTGTGAGCGCTGTCAACTTATGGAATATATCGCCTTGATAAATATCTTGCCATGAACCCCCAACTTTCGGAGGTTCGGGTTATCAGTGAGAGGTTTCAAAATGTATCATAAAACACATAAATCAATAAATAAACAGCACCCATCCCCACACTTCTACACTCAACAGCCCACCCATACATTTGTACTCTAACCCACAGATACACGAACCTTTACACTTCCCCACCCACCCACACCCACACCCACACCCACACCCACAAACACACCCACACCCACACCCACACCCACACCAGCCCACAAACACATACACGTACTTTTACAATCACCCTCCCACATCCACCCACACACACACACACACACACCTGCTAAACTCGTCAGTATCGTAATGGTTATGTGACGAGAGGTGACGAAGAGCAGGTTACTACCGTGTGTGTGGTGGGGGGGGGGGGGTCCGTGATCATGAATCCTTGAAAATCTCCTAATGGTAATACAAAAGGCGATGAACATTTACTATAGTTCATCCATTATAGGGTGACCAAAAATCGTGACCCTTAACCTCTGTAACTCAAGAAGGCCTAGAGCAAATGGTCTGTCATTTTTCACACCTACTCCCTGGCTGACTCTTCCCAAATGGTAGAAATATTACTTCGATTACTCCAGTCTCTCTCTCTCTTCGCCGCAGTGTTGCATCTCTCACACTCTTCTACCGCTATTACAATAATCAGTGTTCCTCAGAGCTCTCTCAGTGTATATCACCCCCTCTTCGTAGAGCACGTAGCACCTGTCTTACAACACAATACCACCCCTACTCTGTGCAACTCTCCAACCCAAGAGTGAAACTTTATTCTCAATCTTTCTTCTATTCAACAGCTGAGCTCTGGAACTCTCCCAGAATAAGTCTTTTCCTATGAGTTAAAATGCTTCAAACTCAGAGTGTTCAGGCATTTTGGCTCGAACGTCCCTTGATTTTGGCCCTGTCACTCTTTCAACTCTGGAGGAGGCACTCGCTACAGGCAGTTCTGCTTTTTGTCTCCCTTATCCACATAGATTTTTTTTTTTTTTTTGCATAGTCCCTAGTAGAAATGGTGTAGTGGTTAAGAACTTATTGTAACGACTGTACACGAATAAGAGGAAGTTGAAGGTATTGTGATTCTTTAAGTGGTAATCTTGGTTGTGACGTGGGATTCAAGTAGTGTTCAAGTGCTTTCATATGTGTGGCACCTTACCTCTCCTTTACCATGACGTCAGTGTCTGTGTGTATGTGTGTCATTCACTTACGATCTTGAGAATCCTTGAGGATCTCTCTCGTGTGTGTGTGTGTGTGTGTGTGTCTGTCTGTCTGGTTTGTGTGGTGTGGATCAGGTACTCGACACTGAAGGGAGTAATATTTCAGCATAGATTCCTATAAAACGGTTGCTAAGTAGTAGTAGGGTATAGGTAAGTCATATTGAGAGAGAGAGAGTGAGTGAGTGAGAGAGAGAGTGAGAGTGAGTAAGTTTTGAGATGCACGAAATAATCCACCATAACGACCAGATGCCTCCATGATGAAAGGAGAGAGAGAGAGAGAGAGAGAGAGAGAGAGAGAGAGAGAGAGAGAGAGAGAGAGAGTGAGTTTAAGAAGGATCTGTGGTAGTAAGATGGGTTAAGATAGTTCGAAGCTTGTTAAATGCTGGAGGCCGTTCCTAAGCTGAACAAAATCGCCTATTAGTAGCCAGTATATAATTAAAAGGAGGAACTGGTATTGAGCGGGTTACTAATAAACGATTTTATTCAGTTTAAGAAGGCCCTCCAGTAATTTATAGGTTGCGAACTATAATAATTAACCCTTTTTACTATAATAATTAACCCTTTTTACTACCATATATCCTTCTTAATGAACGTCCCTGCCTCGTACCCTGCTTGTAACGATCTGGGTTGGAGGGTCGCTCGGCCTTGATCAATATTACCCTGGGTTGGTAATTAGAAGTTTATTTACATTGGAACTTTAGCTTTTCGTACCCTATTGATAGCTTGGTTACCGGTATGTTATGGACGTATTTATTTGATCATTTATGTATCTTTTTAATATGGTTTTTAGTTTCCTCCCTAGACCTCTATCATGCTTTAAAAAACACCCCCTAGACCCCCCTTCAAGATAAATGTGTACATTTTTCGCCCGGCCGAAGGCCGATACCTCCTACATTACAGGCTCGCTATCGCTCGCCAGGAAAAAATCGACACCTAAACGACACGAATGACAAAGAAAAGTGGCGAAAGATCTTAAAATAGCAAAACTATTTTGTGTTTTTTTGTTTTTTCTGTGATTGAGGGAGGCAAAAGGCATAGCCTAACTGCCTATAGCGAGTGCCTCCCCCATAGTTGAAAGAGTGACAGGGCCAAAATCAAGGGACGTTCGAGCCAAAATGCCTGGACACACGGAGTTTGAAGCAATTTAAGTCATAGGAAGAGGGAAAGACTGATTCTGGGAGAGTTCCAGAGCTCAGCTGTCGAGTAGAAGAAAGTTTGAGAGTAACGTTTCACTCTTGGGTTGGAGAGTTGCACAGAGTAGGGGTGGGATTGTGTTGCAAGACGGGTACCACATGCCCTACGTAAAGGAGATGGTATACACTGGGAAAGCTCTGAGGAACACTGATTATTATAGTAGCGATAGAATAGCGAGAGAGATGCAACATTGCGGCGGAGAGAGAGAGATTGCAGAGAGTTGGTGAGTGGACGGGAGTTAATGATACGAAAGGCCTTCCTTTCAACTTTGTCTAGAAGAGAGGTGTGAGAGGAACCTCCCCACACATGTGAACAATACTCAATACAAGGACGCACTATGCCCCTGTATAGAGCAAGAAGCTGTGCAGGGGAAAAGAACCCCCTAAAGCGGTTGAGCACACCCAGCTTCTGGGAGGCTGCCTTAGCAAGACTGTTAATGGGGCGGACGTCTAATAATGTCAAAACTAATGGGGCTAAACATGAGGGAGAAAGGGGGTCTGAAAAATACCCTACAGTGAAAATCTCC
>CM064503.1:62078573-62126073 GCA_032716605.1 Paralithodes platypus | reverse complement strand
TTGCAACCGAGTTATGGGGAGATTTCCACTTGAGGGATTTTTTTCTTGACTCTTTTCTCCTTCATGTTTAGCCCCATTGCTTTTGAAATGTTAAGACGTTCGCCCCATTAGTTTGGTGATTATAAGAACTCACCCCATTTCTGTCAATTTTAAGACCTTTCGTGCCATTTAGGTGTCGATTTTTTCCTGGCGAGCGATAGCGAGCCTGTAATTTAAGAGTAAGCGGCCTTCGGCCGGGACATTTTTCTACCGAAAAATTTACAAAATTTATCTTGAAAGAGGGTCTAGGGGGCGTAATTTTAAGTTTAATGGAGGTCTAGAGAACATACTAAAAACCTCCCCTTAAATAAATGAACATTCAGACACACAACCACGATATCCTACATAGATAATGTGCTGAATACAAAAACGCCCCGCACCTCACCATAAACAACACCCCCCTAACACGCGCACACACACACACACACACACACACACACACACACACACACACACACACACACACACACACACACACACACACACACACACACACACACACACCTCCCCGTGGCGTAACTGATAGCGCGTCTGGCTCACAACCAGAAGGTCCCGGGTTCGAAACCCGGGCGGGGAAGAGACATTTGGGCAAGTCTCCTAACGGTGTAGCCTCTGTTCACCTAGCAGTATAAATAGGAACCTGGTATAAGTGGACGAAGTTGTGACGTCCCATCTGGGGTTGGTGATCGGTTACAAGGTGAGATGGGTATCGTACTGGTCAACCTAAGCTACTGGTCAACCTAAAGCCTTCGGGTGAGACTGGTACCGTAGTGAGAATGGTACCGTACAGATTAACCCTAAGCCTTCGTTTCCAGATGTCGCCAATTGGCTAAAGTACAGACTACACACACATCCACAGCCATTCCAACGATACATAAACACTTAACATGCATTTCACGCAATACATTCCCAGTTAAGGAGGCGCGATAATAATGAGCTTAGCTCGCATTGCGTGGATTCCCCTTGACGAACAAGCAAGTGAATAACACACACACACACACACACACGCACCCAAAATCCTATAGGTAGCGCCAACGAACTTGACAATAATCTTGATCCCTGACCTCTCCGTAACTGAAAAGGGACTAGAGCAAACTGGCTGTAAATATCCACACCTATTACCTGGTGGACTCTTCCCAAATGAGAGGCATTTCAACCCGATTGCTTTCATTTATTTTGAGTTTTCAGAAGTTAAGGGGTCCAGATTATTGTCAAGTTCGTTGGCGCTACCTATAGTGTCCAACATTGGTCTGGCAGCTTATTAGGTACGGTACGGTAACCTTCTTGAATAATTTCGTTACCGGTACCTAAATCCATCCATCTTCCATCTTGAATAATTTCGTTACCGGTACCTAAATCCATCCATCTTCCTTCTTGAATAATTTCGTTACCGGTACCTAAATCCATCCATCTTCCTTCTTGAATAATTTCGTTACCGGTACCTAAATCCATCCATCTTCCATCTTGTTTTCAATACCACTGCAAAAGATCCCACAAATGTTGACAGCATAAAGTGAACCCCTTCAGTGCCGGTGCCGTCCTTTTAACTGTATACTGGCTACTATTAGACGATTTTATTCAGTTTCAAATGGGCCTCCAGCAATTAAAAGTCTTCGAACTATCTCACTTAACTCTTCTTTGCTATCACAGATCCTTCTTAAACTGCTGTACACATTGTCTGAATATAACTAACATGAAATTAAAAATAAGTTTCCGGTTCAGAATAATGTTGAGCATCGAATGTTGACGGCCAACCTCTCGTGGATACTGGCCTGAAGGGGGGGTGACCTGTTTTTGTTCTGTCCTTTTCTATCTTTCTCTGGCTTGTATCCATTTGGCCTCATTCAGCCTACTGTTTTAAGACGTTTATCCCCATCCAGGTGTCAATTTTTTACTGGTGAGCGGTAGCGAGCCAGCATATTTTTTATTTGTGTTTGACAGCAGGCTAAATTTGTACATTTTTCGATAGAAAAATGTCTCCGGCGAAGCCGGATTTCTTCATATAATGCTGGGTCGCTATCGCTCGCCAGGAAGAAATCGATACCTAGATGGGGATAAACGTCTTAAAATAGTTGGCTGAATGGGGCCGAATGGATACAAGCCAGAGAAAGAGAGAAAAGGACAGAAATAACAAAAAGCAGATCACCCCCCTTAAGAATTAAGATTGCTGGAAAGCCCATGTTTTGTTTATATTTATCAACTCTGCGTAAACAGAGTGGTATCGCCTCCCCCGTATAGTGGTACCATGCCGGCCGAAATGTCTGTCTCTCTGTCTGTCCGGAAACTCCTCCTAGACCGTTCAACGGATTTTCACCAAACTTCACAAGAATATTTGTTGGGTGAATGCGACGGTCAGTCAAAACAGATTTTTTTTTTAATTTGTGCAATAATTATGATTCTAGGTCAAAATTATGGTTCCCCCCTCCCCCCCCCCCCCAACACACACACACACACACACACAGCCCGTAGCCTAGTAGGTAGAGCTCTCGTCTCACACACGAGGGGTCGGGGGTTCAATCCCCGGCCGGGCGGAGACAAATTGGGCTTGTCTCCTTTCATGTGTTAGCCTCAGTTCACCTAGCTGTAAATAGGTACCTGGAATAAGTGGACGACGTTGTGACGTCCCATCTGGGGTTGGCAAAAATGGTACAAGGCGAGATGGGTATCATATGGTTCACCTAAGCTGATGGCTACCTAAGCCTTCGGGCGAGACGGTACCGTCTATAGTGAGAATGGTACCATACAGATCCACCCTAAGCCTTCGTTTCCGATGTCGCCAATTGGCTAAATACAGACTACACACACATCCACAGCCATTCCAACAGTACATAAAACACTTAACATGCATTTCACGCAATACATTCCCAGTTAAGGAGGTGCGATAATAATGAGCTTAGCTCGCATTGCGTGGATTCCCCTTGACGAACAAGTAACTGAGTAACTAACTGAGTAACACACACACACACACAGATTCACAACCACGATAGGCTATCATAATCGCAAAAATCCTCATCCCGGAAATAAGAATGAGCAAACTAGTGCACATATCCCCTTAACCCCTTCTGTACCGGCGACGTCTTTTCAATAATATTCTAGCTATATTTAGACGATTTTGTGCAGTTTAGGAAGGATCTGTGGTGGTACAAAGGGTTAAGGGAGATAGATCGAAGCCGGTTGATTGCTGGAGGCCCTTTTAAAACTGAATACAATCGTCTTTTGGTAGCTAAAAAAGGTTAAATGGACGGTGCCGGTACAGAAAGGGTTAACCCTTTCACGCATTTATGACGCAGAGGTTGCCAGATTAGCAATAAGAAATATAGTTCTCTCACTCTTATAATTACCTCTTCAAAATGAGTTTTCTGCCCACAGCTAACTCAAAGACAACTGCAGAGGTTGAAGTTTGTTTTGTTTGTTTTGTAGATGTTTAAGTGACAATCACCACGGTCGATCTGGGGATCCGCCGCTGATGAGCTCGTCCTGGAATCTTTACGATTCTGAATCTTACGATTCTGTACAGGACTGAACATGCCATTTTTATCGGCAATAGCTCAGAGAAGAGTGTTGAGAGGGGAGAAGGGTGTTGGAGAGAGAGGAAGGTGTTGGAGTGGCTTTGTTATGTGTGTTTTGTCTGTATACATCGTCAGGATGTCCCCTGACTGGGTGCAAGCATGTGAAACATGCTAGGACGTACTACCGCACCCACTAAATGTCCGCCGTGGCAGGGATTCGATCCCGGGTCTTTCAGATTCACACGCGAGCGTGCTCACCACTGGACTAAACTAAAGGTTTCTAAATACCCCTGATGGTAACAAAGGCTTTAAAGTATCCCCAATAGGCTCAAAATCGCGTCATATGTCGGAGAGGGTTAATAGACCCGAGAACCGCTGTCAGGATATGGATGTAGACAAGATGCAGGTTGAAAATTGCTGGAAAGTGGTTCGTATGACTCGGCTTGTGTAGAGAAGACTTCCTTTCAAGGCCAGAGCCAGGTGACCCACACAGAGAGAGAGAGAGAGAGAGAGAGAGAGAGAGAGAGAAAAAAAAATTGAGAGAGAGAGAGAGAGAGAATGGTACAAAGGTAACAAGTTATATCTCAAATGGATGAAGGTGGCTATGCAGTCTGCAACCTTATCCTAACATAACATTTAATATACTTAATGTAGGTAGGCATCAACATAGAGAAAAAGAGCGAACGAGAGAGAGAGAGAGAGAGGGAGAGGGAGGGAGGAGGGGTCTGGCTGATGATGGTGGTGGAGAATGACGGACGAACACACAGTCACACACACATCCAGTCACTCAGTCAGTCTACCGCTTACCTCTGGACGGGAAGGTAGTGCCCGGTGTTCGCTCCGTCGCCCTTACCATACGCCCTTACCCTAGTGCACCCCTCCTCCCACCCTAACCTTTCCTGTGTCTCCTCTTGCCCTTTATTATCCTTTCCTTATTTCACTTACCTCCTTTCTTTATTTTCTGTCTCCTGTTTCATATTATATTTTCGATTTCTTTCCTACCTTCTTGTTTTCCTATTTTATCTCCTGTTTTGTTTATTATCGTTTCCTATTTGTTATACCCTGATCCTCTGCTTCTATCTATTCTACCACCTCCTTCCCTCTCTCTCCCTCCTTCAGTCTGCTCTCAAAGGATCCACTCTTCTGTCCTTCTATCTATCCTTCCTTCCTTGTTCTCATCTATCCTTCTATCTATCCTTCCTTCCTTGTTCTCATCTGTCACTCTTATCTTGTTTATTCTATATTATCCCTCTGTCTCTTTAAGGGGAGATATCCACTTGAGGGATTATTTTCTTGGCCCCTTTCTCCCTCATGTTTAGCCCCATTGTTTTTGAGATTTTAAGACGTTTGCCCCATTAGTTTGGCGATTTTAAGAACTTTCACCCCATTTATGTCACTTTTAAGACCTTTCGTCCCATTTACGTGTCGATTTTTTCCTGGCGAGCGATAGCGAGCCTGTAATTTAAGAGGAACCGGCCTTCGGCCGGGAAATTTTTCTACCGAAAAATGTACAAATTTATCTTGAGAGGGGGTCAAGGGGGTGTAATTTCAAGCTTGATGGAAGTCTAGGAAACACACTAAAAACCTCCCCTTAAGGGAGATTTTTATTTATTTGTTTATTCTGTTTATTTTGTTCCCTAAACCTCGATCAAGCTTAAACAAAAATACCCCCTTTTCTTATATCTTATTATTCTCTCTCAGTTCTGTCTTATTAATCTTTCTTTCATTTCCTTCTCCCCCCCTCTTTATTCCCCCCTGCCCCTCTTCCTTCATCTTGGTCTATCAGCTGTTCATTCATAAATACTCCCTTACCTTGCTTGTATATTCTAGTAAATAAAACCACTTCCCTCACACTATAGTCTTCTATTTTTTCCAGTTGAGGATAAATGATCATGTTTCTATCTTAGTTACTCAGTTATAAGGTAGATTTTGTAGTGAAATATGCTGTTGATTGTGAAAACTTGGCATTAATACGACACACAGCCATAGTAGTTTCATATATTTCCATTAAGGGGAGATCTCCACTTGAGGGATTTTTTTCTTGACCCCTTTCTCCCTCATGTTTAGCCCCATTGCTTTTGATACTATAAAACGTTTGCCCCATTAGTTTAGCAATTTTAAAGAACTTTCACCCCATATTAAGACCTTTCATGCCATTCAGGTGTCGATTTTATCCTGGCGAGCGATAGCGAGCCTGTAATTTAAGAGGAACCGGCCTTTGGCCGGGACATTTTTCTACCGAAAAATGTACAAATTTATCTTGAAAGGGACTCAAGGGGGTGTAATTTTAAGCTTGATGGAGGTCTAGGGAACAAACTAAATACCTCCCCTTAAGAATCGAAAAATCAGGTACTAAGGGATTCAATTTACCATCAGCTGGAATAAAATACAGGTAGTCTTCTTCTGTTATTAACAGCTTATGAGTGTTCCTTCGCTCGTATTCCTTCATATCTGACATTTCCTTTTAGTCTCATCAAAGCCATATGTGTTTTGTTTAATCTTCACTGCCTTCTATCCCTCCCTCTATAATACCCTTCCTTACATCTCCTTAAACTCCTTTCCATCTTTACTCCAAGCTAGTCTCCCACCCATACCCCTTCCGATAGTTTGTATTGGCTTTTAAGACATTTCGTGCCATGTAGGCGTCGAATTTTTCCTGGCGAGCGATAACGAGCCTGTAATTTAAGGGGAATCGGCCTTCGGCCGGTATATTTTTCTACCGAAAAATGTACAAATAAAGCTTGAAAGGAGGTCTAGGGGTTGTTTTTTAAAGTTTGATGGAGGTCTAGGGAGGAAACTAATAAATAAATTAATACCGGTATATATATGACAAAAATCGACCAAAAAGTGAACCATCCCCCCTCTCCTTCTTTTCCATCTTCGTCCCTCCTGATAGCTTATATTGGCACGGGAATACGAGTGCCAGGGCCATTTTACGGTCCACTGGTGCCATCATAGTTGTTTGAGGGACTGTGATTGGCAGTATGGAGTGCTATTTCCATCAACCCATGAGTTGTTTGAGAGGCTGTGAACTGACTCTGTGGTTGGCAGTATGGAGTGCTATTTCCATCAAGCCATGAGTTGTTTGAGAGGCTGTGAACTGACTCTGTGATTGGCAGTATGGAGTGCTATTTCCATCAACCCATGAGTTGTTTGAGAAGCTGTGAACTGACTGTGATTGGCAGTATGGAGTGCTATTTCCATCAACCCATGAGTTGTTTGAGAGGCTGTGAACTGACTCTGTGGTTGGCAGTATGGAGTGCTATTTCCATCAACCCATGAGTTGTTTGAGAGGCTGTGAACTGACTCTGTGGTTGGCAGTATGGAGTGCTATTCAACCCATGAGTTGTGTTTGAACTGACTGTGATTGGCAGTATGGAGTGCTATTTCCATCAACCCATGAGTTGTTTGAGAGGCTGTGAACTGACTGTGGTTGGCAGTATGGAGTGCTATTTCCATCAAGCCATGAGTTGTTTGAGAAGCTGTGAACTGACTCTGTGATTGGTGATATGGAGTGCTATTTCCATCAACCCATGAGTTGTTTGAGAGGCTGCGAACTGACTCTGTGATTGGTGATATGGAGTGCTATTTCCATCAAGCCATGAGTTGTTTGAGAGGCTGTGAACTGACTCTGTGATTGGCAGTATGGAGTGCTATTTCCATCAAGCCATGAGTTGTTTGAGAGGCTGTGAACTGACTCTGTGGTTGGCAGTATGGAGTGCTATTTCCATCAACCCATGAGTTGTTTGAGAGGCTGTGAACTGACTCTGTGATTGGCAGTATGGAGTGCTATTTCCATCAAGCCATGAGTTGTTTGAGAGGCTGTGAACTGACTCTGTGATTGGCAGTATGGAGTGCTATTTCCATCAAGCCATGAGTTGTTTGAGAGGCTGTGAACTGACTCTGTGATTGGCAGTATGGAGTGCTATTTCCATCAAGCCATGAGTTGTTTGAGAGGCTGTGAACTGACTCTGTGATTGGCAGTATGGAGTGCTATTTCCATCAAGCCATGAGTTGTTTGAGAGGCTGTGAACTGACTCTGTGATTGGCAGTATGGAGTGCTATTTCCATCAAGCCATGAATTGTTTGAGAGGCTGTGAACTGACTCTGTGATTGGCAGTATGGAGTGCTATTTCCATCAAGCCATGAGTTGTTTGAGAGGCTGTGAACTGACTCTGTGGTTGGCAGTATGGAGTGCTATTTCCATCAAGCCATGAGTTGTTTGAGAGGCTGCGAACTGACTCTGTGATTGGTGGTATGGAGTGCTATTTCCATCAACCCATGAGTTGTTTGAGAGGCTGCGAACTAATTGATTGGCAGTATGGAGTGCTATTTCCATCAAGCTAAGCGTTGTTTTAATGTTAACAAAATGTGTTAGTGCCGTGGTGATTCTGGTGAATGTTAGGTAGATCTGCCTTAGAGTTTGGACAGAAACAAAGTACAGAAGGTCAGAAGGTAAAACATAAGATAATGGTAGATACTAGTGTGGTGTGTAGTGCCAACCGAGAGATGGCCCTCACTCTCTCTCTCTGATGCTGACCAAACCTGACCTGCAGTGATGTGACTGAAAAAGTGGAGTGACAAGTTTGCAAATATGTTGTTTTGAAAAGTTTTATGTTTTCTATAAGAAATATTTTGGTCCTATAATACTGGACTGTTTACACCAGTATTATAATCATATTGTGTTCAGTAACATTTTCAAATCAAACACAGATAATTAGCAACTCTTTGTGTGCAGTGTGAGACAATGCAAACAGTGAATCAGACAGTGATTTAGTAAATGTTCTGTAGTGTGAGGGTAAACAGTTAAATAGTGGGCATCTACACATCCTAAACTATGTTTAAGCACTCCCAGCTGGGATCGAACCTCCGATATTCAGAACAAGTGTCCAAGCTTTAAACCCACTACACCACACACACTTGTTCTGAATGTCGGAGGATCGATACCGGCTGGGAGTACCGGTATTTAAATTAGCTCACGTGTATTTGTGAGATATAAGTACCGGTAACACCCCGTTCTTAACATTAACCCTTTCACGCACATATGACGCAGAGGTTGCCAGATTAGCAATAAGAAATAGTTACCTCACTCTTATAATTACCTCTCCAAAATTAGTTTTCTGCCCACAGCTAACTCAAAGACAACTGCAGAGGTTGAAGTAACTAAACTAAAGGTTTATAAATACCCCTGATGGTAACAAAGGCTTTAAAGTATCTCTAATAGGCTCAAAATTGCGTCATATGTCGGAGAAGGTTAATCATCAATTACAAACTCCAATGTACTTTAATAAACTAATGAAAGCATATGGTCTTCCCGGGATTTGAACTCGGGACACGATATATTTGATCCTAAACTATGCTCTGGGTGTCTAGCAAGCCACCCAGGGCCACTGAGGTACTGGTAAATATAATACAAAGGACAGAGAACAATAGAACAAAAACCTTACACAACCTACCGACCGTAACGGACACTGATGCCTTATTAATATTTAACCAACGCGGTGTATTTATGATATTTACTATTTTGCTTGTAGAGAGACTTAATACCGGTACCCTTTCATTTCATACTTTTTGGTTGAATCTTTCATTGTGATTATTTGTTTAGATTATACTGAGGAAATAATTGGCAGTACTGTAGTGTATATATATATATATATATATATATATATATATATATATATATATATATATATATATATAGGCTAGTGAGCCTGCAAATTAGGAGGAACCGGCCACAATAAATGTATATCTGTGGAAAGTATTTATGTATGTAAATTTATATACATACCGGTACTGGTAAATTATATACCGGTAACCACATGACTTTAAAATTTAAAGTAAGTTGCATCAATATTCAGGCCAATTTTCAATAATTACATACATATAGGAAACAAAATATATATATATTATCACAAGAGGGCTCCGGGTAGATAGATACTAAATAGGTATAATTATCTCATTATCCTACTGTATACCGGTATTCTTTACAGACAAGGTGATAATAGGTATAATTATCTCATTATCCTACTGTATACCGGTATTCTTTACAGTCAAGGTGATAATAGGTATAATTATCTCATTATCCTACTGTATACCGGTATTCTTTACAGTCAAGGTGATAATAGGTATAATTATCTCATTATCCTACTGTATACCGGTATTCATTATCCTACTGTATACCGGTATTCTTTACAGTCAAGGTGATAATAGGTATAATTATCTCATTATCCTACTGTATACCGGTATTCTTTACAGTCAAGGTGATAATAGGTATAATTATCTCATTATCCTACTGTATACCGGTATTCTTTACAGTCAAGGTGATAATAGGTATAATTATCTCATTATCCTACTGTATACCGGTATTCTTTACAGTCAAGGTGATAATAGGTATAATTATCTCATTATCCTACTGTATACCGGTATTCTTTACAGACAAGGTGATAATAGGTATAATTATCTCATTATCCTACTGTATACCGGTATTCTTTACAGTCAAGGTGATAATAGGTATAATTATCTCATTATCCTACTGTATACCGGTATTCTTTACAGTCAGGTGATAATAGGTATAATTATCTCATTATCCTACTGTTATTCTTTACAGTCAAGGTGATAATAGGTATAATTATCTCATTATCCTACTGTATACCGGTATTCTTTACAGTCAAGGTGATAATAGGTATAATTATCTCATTATCCTACTGTATACCGGTATTCTTTACAGTCAAGGTGATAATTTACACCTGGTTAGAGTCAGAATTAGATGTGTAAATCCCTCCATGTTGGCACAAATGTTTACAATAACTTTGATGTTTTCCTGCTGGGTTGGTTGAGGGGTAACAAGCGTTTAATTCTTTATTATATATACCGGTATATATATATATATATATATATATATATATATATATATATATATATATATATATATATAGATATATATATATATATATATATATATATATATATATATATATATATATATATATTATTATTATTATTTTTATTTTTATTTATTATTATTTTTTTCTATGTGGATGAGGGAGACGAAAGTCAGGGCTGCCTGTAACGAGTGCCACCCCCAGTTGAAAGAGCGACAGGGCCAAAATCAAGGAATGTTCGAGGCAAAATGCCTGGACACACAGAGTTTGAAGCAATTTAGGTCATAGGATGAGGGGAAGATGGATTCAGGGAGAGAGTTCCAGAGCTCGGCTGTTAAATAGATGAAGGTTTGGGAATAGCCTATCGTTTCACTCTTGGATTGGAGAGTTGCACAGAGTAGGGATGGGATTAAGTTGCAGAGGTGTGAGGAGATTGCCCAAACATATCCACCTGCCAAGAATCGAACTCGGTCCTCCCGGTTAGAAACTGAGCGCTCTACCAATGTCACTACAGGCCACCAAGCGTGTTACCGTGGTGTTACTGTGGTGTTACATACAGGCACTGGCAGGGAACACAGGGGCGGGGCGTGTAGCAACCTATTTTGACCATTTCATTACACTTAATTAACTTGGATTTCACTGGTTAAAGAGGCTAAGAGCATATATATATATATATATATATATATATATATATATATATATGAGAGAGAGAGAGAGAGAGAGAGAGAGAGAGAGAGAGAGAGAGAGAGAGAGAGAGAGAGAGAGAGAGAGAGAGAGAGAGAGAGAGAGAGAGAGAGAGAGATACTGTAGATAGATACCGTATATAAAAAAAAAAAAAAAAAATTACCTTTCGTCCCATTTCTTTATCAATATGTAGAACTTGTATTGCTATTAAGGTGTGATTTGTCCCTGCGAACGTAAGCCAGCCTGTAATGTTATGAGCAATCGAATTTGTTCAACCTAAAAATGTACAAATTAATCTCGAAGGGAGGTCTAAGGAGTGTTTTTGTTTTAAGCTTGATGGAGATTTAGCGAGAAAACAAATATATACACATAAAATGCTGTATATATATATATATATATATATTAATAATGGACCAACAAATAAACCGTACCCGCCTTTAAGGGGAGATTTTTAGTGTGTTTCCTACTCCTCCATCAAGCTTAAAATTGCACCCCCCAGAACCCTTTCAAGATAAATTTGTACATTTTTCGGTAGAAAAATTTCCCGGCCGAAGGCCGGTGCCGCTTAAATTACAGGCTCACTATCGATCGCCAGGGAAAAATCGACACCTAAATGGGACGAAAGGTCTTAAAAGTGACAAATGGGGTGAAAGTTCTTAAAATCGCCAAATTAATGGGGCGAACGTCTTAAAATCTCTAAAGCAATGGGGATAAACATGAGGGAGATAGGGGTAAAGAAAAAAAATCCCTCAAGTGGAAATCTCCCCGTTAAGCACAAGTAAATGGCTCTCCTTGAGGTATTAATAGAGTAAGAGCAACAAACTTGGCTCCCGAGAGATGATTTACGACTCTAAAGAAAATACTGAAACACGTAAATATGAACTCTTGCGTACTGGTAATGATTTCAGACTGTGGTGAAGACATATTTGAGCCTCTCTAAATATTGATGATTTAGGAAGTAATAATACAAATAGTTAGATGGGTTGGGTGTGAGAGGGATCTACCTTGTGTGGGCCAATCGGTTTTCTGCAGACTCCCATTTTCTTATGTTCTTAAAGTAATTCATACTTTCCTTACTTATGAAGGGCAATGTAGAGTAATTTAGCAAGTTTTATCTACCGGTTGTATATTTGTTTCTGTATACATTTCTATTACCCCCTACACACTCACACACACACACACACACACACACACACACACACACACACACACACGTCATACACATATACCTATACGTTATACACACACACACACACGTCATACACATATACCTATACGTTATACACACACACAGACACACACACACGTCATACACATATACCTATACGTTATACACACACACACACACACGTCATACACATATACCTATACGTTATACACACACACACACACACATTTTTTTTTTTTGTACTTCTTCGCCTTCACTTTATTGTCTTATAGTTTCAATATTTACCGGTACTTTTTATTTGTCATGCTTCTTCTTCTTCATTAGTTGTGTGCCAGTCGACCCCGTCATTTGATAGCATTGGATTTCTTTTATAATTGTTTCCTTGACCTTTTCCTGGCCAGACGTTGCGCGAGGCTGCCAGTCTTGGCATTTAATCCTTTCTCTCCCCACTCAACCCTTTACCACTATTATTGTTTTTCTTATTGTTTATTGTATTCTACAGGGTCAGACAGACGATGGCTTGTCGGTCTGACCCTGTAGTCACCCATAGAAGATGTGCCGTTAATATTGGGGTAGGCTACGCCTAATTCTTTAAGGGGATATGGGCTTATTTATTTCCTCATTTGTATATTTTTGTTTATAATACTCAAGACAGAGCCCGAACCTGGACATCACAACACAGTAGACAAACAAAACAAAGCACAAAATAACACACTTCTAGGTCTTCCAGGAGAAATACCCAGAGACCCAGGCCCATTTGGGGTCCCCAGCTACATTCCCAGATCCCCCGGAGAAGCTCTGATTTCCGTAGGCAGACCCGCAGCAGAGCCGCCACCACAAGCCCGCCCACCATGCTTCCAGGCGTACCCTTCATTACTACCGGCTCCCCGGGCCAGGCGCCTGACGGACTATTATCTAATCCAACTGGCGCATGACTCTCCCTCCCAAACGACCGCATTTACACTTATCTATTCACTAGCATTCTCCATTCATATTTATTACCACTTCTCTTGCCTGATCTATAGTCATTCCTCTATCCTCCAACGTTTGTCCTACACAGTCTCTCCATCTCAATGGAGGTCTTCCTACCCCTCTACCTCCCCTTGTATCTGACTCACATATTCTCTTTGTAAGCCTTTCATCTTCTATTCGTTCAACATGACCATACCAGCTCAGCACCTTTCTGTCCACTCTGGCCGACAAATGTTCCTGCTGCCCCACTCTCCTACGTATCTCTTCATTCCTCAATCTGTCTCTAGGAGTAACTCCACACATACCGGTACTCCTCAAGCAGCTCATCATCACATAATAATAATAATAATAATAATAATAATAACATAATAATAATAATAATAATAATAATAATAATAATAATCATAATCAGGGCCCGGGAACACCCACCTACAGAACCCTTGTTTTATAAGTCTGTCACCCCACTATCTCCATCCTCCGTGAGCGTGGTTTCTTTTGTTACCTCGCTACAATTATTATCTTAACTCATTGGCTTTTTACCCTAGATGATGATGGTGCTATGAAGGAGTTCTTGCTTACCTCAGATGTGTGTATATCCGCGTCTGCCTTAGCGCACGAGTTTAATGTTTGTTGTGTTGGTGGCTGCACAGGCTAAAGATAGGGTAGGTTACGGACTACCAACGGTTAGTTTTTAGGGGGTTGTAGTGTATGTCTGTGCGTCAGTATACTTCCTTCATTATATATTTGCTTATGGTATGACCCAGAAATGAGGGATACTTAGAAACTAGAGCTTTTTTAATGTGAGTGAGGGAGACGAAAGGCTGGTTGCCTGTGACGAGTGTCTCCCCCAGCGCCAAAAGAGTGACAGAGAGCAAGATTCAAGGGATAGTGTGGTCAAAATGTCTGGACCACGAAATTGAAAACAGTTTAAGTCATAGGATGAAGGAAAAATTGATTGAGAGAGAGAGTTCTAATAGACTAGTCATTCATCATCACGACGAAATATGTGTCTTCATCTTTCAACTGTTATCTTATCTCACACTTTGCGTTTCCTGGAAGGGTGAATATTGTCAATGAAACTCTGGCATTTGAGTAACTCAGTGTTGTCATTGGCCTTTAAGTTTATAATGTTAGTATTGTGTAATGGATGTAAAACTGCTTAAGGGGGTGACCTGCTTTTTGTTATTTCTGTCCTTTTCTCTCTTTCTCTGGCTTGTATCCATTCGGCCCCATTCAGCCAACTATTTTAAGACGTTTATCCCTATCTAGATGTCGATTTCTTCCTGGCGAGCGATAGCGAGCCAGCATTATATGAAGAAATCCGGCTTCGCCGGAGAAATTTTTCTATCGAAAAATGTACAAATTTAGCCTGCTGTCAAACAAAAATAAAAATATACTGGCTCGCTACCGCTCACCAGTAAAAAATTGACACCTGGATGGGGATAAACGTCTTAAAACAGTAGGCTGAATGGGGCGAAATGGATACAAGCCAGAGAAAGAGAGAAAAGGACAGAAATAACAAAAAGCAGGTGACCCCCCTTAAGGGACAGTGATTATTTATTGGGGTCTATGTATTTATTGGGGTCTATGTATTTATTGGGGTCTATGTATTTATTGGGGTCTATGTATTTATATATTCATGTATAGTTTAGTTTCCTCCCTAGACCTCCATCAAGCTTAAAAAAAACACTCCCTAGACCCTCCTTCAAGACAAATTTGTACATTTTTCGATATATTTCTCTTAAAAGTACAGGACCCAGATTCACTAACGGTCGTACGATCCGAAAACTCCCTTACCGTTCCCTTACGTCTCAACGCTGGTATTCACGAAGCTTCGTAGCGGCCATCTTTGATCGTAGGAAGTCCCTAAAATCCCCTTTCGCAAAGGGTGGTCCAGACCACCCTTACATGAATTTGACCCGGATATAGGTACACAAATATCGATAACACAACCCGCGACCATAACAAATTCGTCTGCAGTATAGCTCTTTATGACACACTAAGTCATTATTGAGGCAATAATAGCGCAATATGATTGTTAACTTGTGTTAAAACACCATTAAGGCATTTAATACAAAGTATGAATATATTTGTATCCTTAATGTCTTATGACAGGCCAAATTAAGCTATGAATAGCCTACATATGCCAGCCTAGACCTAGTGAAGGTTAATTGATGCACAAATTCATGTGCTGCGACAACACGTAGCCTAACATTAGTAGATTTTAACCCTCATTTATTGCGGAAATGTTTTATTCCAACTCCCCACCACCTCTGAGTTAGATTAGGGTAGCCTATTCCTCAACAAATTTGAAAGTATCACAGGAACAAAATGATGAAAAGAATTACCCTAGGCATAGGCCTAGTCTAAACAAAAAATAATAGGCTAGCCTATATGGTGTTGTGAATATTTTTGTTTAGCCTAGCCTAGGATATAACCTAGGTTTATTTTGAAAACGTTAGGGCTATTTAGGCTAGAAAAGTTAGGCCTACATATGGTATTTTGGTTAGGCTAGCAATGCCTAGCTTGGTGTAGCCTAAGCATGGTAAAGTAGAAGCCTAGCAGGTTAAGATGGTGTTTGCAGGCATACCGTCCTTATTGTAAACTAGCTGTTATTAGTCCCATGCTGGTAATATATTTGATGATGGCAATATGTCATGGGAGGTGAGGGGGACAAAGCCCCCCTCAACCTATCACTATTTCCCATGGCCAACTGTTGGATAATAGATTGAGGAGGCCTATGCTAGGCCTATTTTGAAAATGTAGATAGGCCTTGAGGTGTTGTGAATACAACAAAATTACCCTAGGCCTATTTTGAAAAATTAGGCAATTAGGCCTAGGCTAAGTCTGGCATTTTGGCTTGGCGTTGGCTAGAACTGCCTGTGTAGGCATAGACATAGTAAAGTCTGGCATTTTGGTTTGGCTCGCCCTGTCAGGTGTAGACATGGTAAAGTAGAACAATATACTGTGGTTAAGGTATAAATAATACACTCCCAACTAGCCTAACATATGATTATCAATGATCAATCCGTCGAAAATCCTTTAACTTGGGCCACTAACAGGCTTCCCTGTAGCCTAGCTAGGCTAATTTCTTATCATCAATTCACAAGATACTCTATTCTTCTTCCTGCTGGCTGTGGTGGATCGAATTAGCCATGCTAAACAATGACAAGCTCGTAAATTAAAGTATATTAGGTTCTTCTTGGCGCTTCAGTCATGTGGGTGACATATTGTTTATTTACAAAGGCCAAGCGCCTGATTGGTCAAGAGAAGCCTCGGTGAAAATAACCGAAAGGGAGCTGAACGATGCGTTCGAGAATACACCTTACGCACTCCCTTAGGAACGATCGTAGGTTGCTGTACGACATCGCACGCTACGACCGTTAGTGAATCTGGGTCCAGGCTCGCTCTCGCTCGCCAGGAAAAAAATCGACACCTAAATGGCACGAAAGGTTTTGATATTGATATAAAAATGGGACGAAAAGTGTTAAAATCGACAAACTAATGGAGCGAACGTCATTAAATCTGAAAACTAGTGGGGCTAAACACGAGGAAGAAGGGGGATAAGAAAAACGGACAATTATCAGGGGCCTCTGAAATAATAGTCTAGAATATCCCAAGTAATGTTACCGTGTTATTGCAGTAACAGATCTAGACTGAATGTGCACAATAATCTATATTCTCTCTCTCTCTCTCACTTGGAAAAGGATTTGGGTGTTCTGATTAGCAGTGACCTAAAGTTTTCCAAGCAGTGCATTGAAGTAGAGAAGAAAGCTCAGAAATTATTGGGCTATATTAAGAGGCAATTTAAGTATAGAAATAAGGAAATAGTCCTCACACTTTACAATGCCCTAATACGGCCTCTCCTGGAGTATGCTGTTCAATTCTGGTCTCGAGCACTCTGGAAAGCTATAGAGCGACTAGAAAGAGTACAAGCTAGGGCTACAAAGCTTATTCCATCGCTTAGAAGAATGAGCTATGAGGACCGCTCTTGAGCTCTTGTTCTCTTTCCGTTGGAGGTCAGCTCATTGAAGTATTTTAAATACTTAATGGGTTTGACAATGTGGATTATAACAAAATGTTTAGCCTCAATATGAAAACAACACGTAACCATGGCTGGAAATTATAATTGAAAAGGTTCAGCACTAGTATCTGTGGAAACCTGTTCACATATAAGATCTGTTCTACCTGGAATAAACTTCCCTCCGAAGTTGTAAATAGTTTTTTAGTAGAGCAGTTAAAGAAGAGAGTAGGCTACCGGTAGATAGTATTTTGCACACTTTGTAAAGAGTGATGTGCACTAAACAGTCTCTCTCCTTCCACTTCGAGTATCTCCTCGGAATGGACCGCAAGGTCTCTGAGATACTAACTATCCCTTGTAACTCTTCTCAACTACCCACAGTTGTCTCTGTCTTTCCCACCCTCCCATTTCCTCCCCCACACGCGCCCTCAGGCCTTAATATCTTCTAGGCTTTTCTCACGGTGAGGTTTCTTCATCCTAAAATCTCTCTCTCTCTCTCTCTCTCTCTCTCTCTCTCTCTCTCTCTCTCTCTCTCTCTCTCTCTCTCTCTCTCTCTCTCTCTCTCTCTCTCTCTCTCTCTCTCTCTCTCTCTCTCTCTCTCTCTCTCTCGTTTCAATACCTCATAATCTCCTACACTTATTATGCAGTTAGACACAACAACCTACTCATCCTAGCTTTCTCTCTCTCTCTCTCTCTCTCTCTCTCTCTCTCTCTCTCTCTCTCTCTCTCTCTCTCTCTCTCTCTCTCTCTCGTTTCAATACCTCATAATCTCCTACACTTATTATGCTTTAGACACAACAACCTACTCATCCTAGCTTTCTCTCTCTCTCTCTCTCTCTCTCTCTCTCTCTCTCTCTCTCTCTCTCTCTCTCTCACGTTTCAATACCTCATAATCTCCTACACTTATTATGCAGTTAGACACAACAACCTACTCATCCTAGCTTTCTCACTCTCTCTCTCTCTCTCTCTCTCTCTCTCTCTCTCTCTCTCTCTCTCAGTATATAATCTTATTTAATATTGGAAATATATATTACAGCCTGAAAGCTATTACAGTTAGATTGCACTCTTTCAACTCGGGGGGGGGGGGGGGGGGGAGGTCCTCATCAGTCATCACAGTCAGTTTTGTCTTTTGTCTCCCTCATCCACACAAACATAAAACAATATACAGTATAATGATATTCTATTTGTTATTAATTTCACTCCAACACTAAACACTTCCAATGACATTATGAAAGCATATATGTGATCCACCGGGATTCGAACCTGGGTTATCACATGCAGATTTTTAAACACTATAACCATTACACCACCAAGACGGTTAAATACCAGTAGCCTATATACATAATAATATACTCGTATATCATTATATTACCGGTATAAAAAGGCCTTCAAATTGACAACGAAATGGGGCGTAAGGTATTAAAATCGCCAAGCTAATGGGCCGAACGTCTTATAATCTAAAAACCAATGGTCTATGGGTTCACCTGGTTTTATTGGTGGCATGATCTACACACTTGGTCTCATTCATCCCCCTTACACGCTTGGTCTCATTCATCTCCTCTGTCTGATAACCGTACTTCCCTTCCATTCAACGCAGACCTCTTTTTTTTTTTTGCGGCCCCGTTAGTATACCGTACATCTTCAATACCGGTACTGTTAAGGGGTAGTGCTTGGTTTTTGGTCTATAGCCTATATTGATTTATTAATATATTTTTTAATTTCCTCGCTAGACCTCCATCAAGCTTTAAAAAAAAAAAAATTAGACCCCCTTTCAAGATAAATTTGTACATTTTTCGATAGAAAAATGTACCGGCCGAAGGCCGGTTCCTCTTCAAATTACAGGCTCGCTTTCGCTCGCCAGGAAAAAATCGACACCTAAATGGCACGAAAAGTCTTGAAATTGACAACGTAATGGGGCGTAAGGTATTAAAATCGCCAAAGTAATGGCAGGAACGTCTTAAAATCTCAAAACTAATATGCTAAAGATGAGGGAGAAGAGAGTCCATAAATACCGGTACTTCTCTCGTTTAACCCCTTTCAACACGATGATGTTGGCTTATTACTTTCAATGATAATCCTATGAAAGATATATGTCGAGTTGGACTGCCATTACAATCTTTTACCCAGTTAACCCCTTGAAGCTCTGACGCGTTTTAGCAGTTTATTTCAGCTATCATTAGACGATTTTATGCAGCTTAGGAAGGATCTTTGGGTATTAAAAGGGTAAATACTCTCTCAATCAACCCTTTGCCTTTCATATAATGTTACTAATCTGAATGAAATCGTCTAATAATAGCCAGAAAACATAACAGAAACGCGTATTGGAGCTTGAAAGGGTTAATCTATTTTATCAACTTCACTCCAACACCAAACACCTCCCAACGAAATTAATGAAAGCATGTGATCCACCGGTATTCGAACCTGGGTTACCACACACAGATTGTAAACACTCTAACCATTACACCACCAATACCAAATCGTCCTAATGGTGTTGTTTGTGTTGTGTGCCCTGTACCCCCTTCCCCCCCCCCCCCCTCTCTCTCTCTCTCTCTCTCTCTCTCTCTCTCTCTCTCTCTCTCTCTCTCTCTCTCTCTCTCTCTCTCTCTCTCTCTCTCTCTCTCTCTCTCTCTCTCTCTCTCTCTCTCTCTCTCATCTCCCCTGTCACTCTGGCCCTCACGGAAACCTTATCATCATCATCATCAGCTAAGACTCGGGGTTTGATATGTGTGCTTTTGTGTTGTCATTCCTTTACGTGCCTTAACCCTCTCACGTTCTTGACGCAATTTTGAGCCTATTAGGGATACTTTAAAGCCTTTGTTACCATCAGGGGTATTTAGAAACCTTTAGTTTAGTTAAAGGAAATTGATAGGACAGTTGAGGGAAGTACATGAACGAGGGTGGTGCTGGTTGGGGGGAGGGGCGTCGACTGACTGGGGACAGAGGTGCATGGGGGCGGTTCGTTCGTGGCCACCCCTTCGGGGATCACGGCGTCAGGCAATAGATAGATAGATAGATAGTTTAGTTACTTCAACCTCTTGAGAGAACTCTATTTATTATTGCTAATCTGTCAACCTCTGCGTCATAAAAACGTGAAAGGGTTAATCAGTAACCATCGATACGGTATATTTTGTGTTTGTATATTGTCTTAAGGGGCCCAGGGGGTACGGTACCGTAGGGTTTATTTACTACTTTATTATGTATGTTTAAATTGTTTATATTATTGTTTAAATTGTTTATATTATTGTTTAAATTGTTTATATTATTGTTTAAATTGTTTATATTATTATTTAAATTGTTTATATTATTGTTTAAATTGTTTATATTATTGTGTTAGTTTCCTCCCTAGACCTCCATCAAACTTAATAGATTATCCTCAAGATACTCCTTCGAAATATATGTGTACATTTTTTGGTAGAAACATATCGCGGCCAAAGGCCGTTTCCTCCAAATTTCAGGATCGCTATCGCTCGCCAGATTTTTTTTACCGTACACCTAAATGGCACGAAAGTTCTTGATATTGTAAAGCAATGGGACGAAGGGTCTTAAAATCGACAAAGTAATGTGGCGAACGTCATAAAATCTGAAAACTAATGGGGCTAAACACGAGGAAGAAGGGGGACCAGATAAACGGCCCATCTCCCCTTAATGTTGGCTCTTATTTCCAAAGGATTAGCTCATTGGAAGAGAGAGAGAGAGAGAGAGAGAGAGATGGTAGATACAGAGATAAATAAAGCATTAGATAGATGATATACCGATATATATATATATATATAAATATATATATATATATATATATATATATATATATATATATATATATATATATATATATAGAGAGAGAGAGAGAGAGAGAGAGAGAGATAAATGTATTGATAAATATAAAAATAGATAGAAAGTGCGTAGGTGAGTGTGTGTGTGTGTCGCATAGCAGTGTTGCGTGCTGCATAGACTTTCAATCATGAGTATTTATTGCAACCCCCCCCCCCCCCAGGTCACTACGGAAAACAAGACAATGCAATCTTCATACGAACATTATGGATTTTCCCCTTCAGTATGATATATATATATATATATATATATATATATATATATATATATATATATATATATATATATATATATATATCCTAACCTAAACATAATTAATAAAGTACTCCTAGGATTCGAACCTAGGATACTCACACCGAAATCCAGCGCACTAACCATTACGCTATCAAGACAGGTACATTAGCAATATACTCAATGGTTTTATATACCTATTTTCGTACCGTACCCTTCGTAGTATATATTATACATGTATCTCAATCTCATTATATTGCTACCTTTCTTGTCTTTTATGTTTCAGCAATGGCCACCAAAATGGTCGTAATATATATTCCAATTGGGTGACAGCTAGTCAATGCTAAAAGGCCAACCAAAGATGTTCCAATAAACTGCCTCCAAGGTGCTGTGTATATAAAGTAATAAGCAAAAAGATATCACGGATTCCTGTATTAATGAAAACAAACAAATATATATATACGGTATATAAACATCAATTCAAGGCCTTACTATTTAAAATGTAAGAAAGCGGTGAAGACGAAAATGTAAATAAAAACTGTACAAATTACAAACAAGAATATCTATCCAGCTATTTACCAAAGTGACATAAACTGTTGAATCTCATAGCCTACTTGCCCCACATCGAAGCAATAGCGAAGCAATGGCAAGTAGTCGAAGATGAGAAGCCTATTGTGGAATATATAAGACGAAAATGAAGTACTCGTGACATAAAAGAAAACGAAATAATGAAAATAAATAAATGAAAAAGATGAAGAAAAAAACAATACTAATATTAATAATAAATAGATAAATATGAATAAGATGATTGTGGAAGGTACTTGGCTGTTGTATACTTGGTGAACGATACCCAAGCAGGATTATAAAAGGCCTTAACTGGATATTGAAGGTCCTGGTGCTGTGTGTGTTAGTCCCTGGTGATACAGACAAACCTACCTGCTCAAGAAGAAAAAGAAGAAGAACACCAAACAACAACAACAACAACCCCGCCACTACCACAACAACAACAAGAGGAAGGAAGACAAGAAGAAGAGATTTGCCTGTCGCTCTCTCCCCACCCACCTACAACCAACCATGCTACACTGCACTACTCTGGTCAGTCTCGCTAAGTCATGTTTATATTTATAGGTCCATTTATATATTAATGACATATTTTTTTTAGTTTAGTAATATATAAATATAGGTCGGTTTATATATTGATTTACTTTTGTTTTTAGTTTCCTCCCTAGACTTCCATCAAGCTTGAACAAAAACTTCCTAAGATCCCCCTTATAGATAAATTTGTACATTTTTCGGTAGAAAAATGTTCCGGCCGAACCGAAGGCCGGTTCCTCCTAAAGTACAGGTTTGCTATCGCTCGCCAGGATAAAAATGACCCCTAAATGGCAAGAAAGTCTTAATATTGAAAACAGAAATGGGGCGAAAAGTCTTCTAAAAGTTAGTCTCACTAGGTAATATTTTCACCTTTATCTATTATTGATGTTATATAAATGTATTGAAAGGACAACTGTATTATTAATCCATATATACAGTACACTCGGATCCCATAGTCTCTAGTCCACTCATAAATATTCGTGGACTTCACCTGTTTCTTGTTATGGAAGTATATCTCTCTGGAAACTAATTTACATGTATAATCAACTACAAAACTATATATACTATTTATTGAAAAGCAAGTTCTATCCCAAAATCAATCCAGGTAGGCCTAGTTATAATTGACCACTTGCGAGTTTCGTTCTATAAGGAAGTTGGAGCTGTAGACGTCGATATTTAGCAGACTAACCAGCTATAATACGGTTTTAGTAAATTTATAAATACATAAAAACAAATTCAACATACTATCTATCCATCAGAAACCTACATAATTAATATATTTTTGTTTATTATCGATGTTTACAGGCCGAACTTCGTAAACATCAGATGCTAAGGGTTCCAATTTACCATTATCTGGAAAAAAAAAAAACTAGCGCGTCATATCCCCCGCAGCCATTGCCTCGGGTTATATATATGCGTGTGTGTGTGTATTTTTTTATTTTTTTTATTTTTTTTTTATTTTTATTTTTTTTGGGGGGGGGGGTCAAGGTAATGTCATCATAGCTCCAACTAAAACTGATATCGCACGGGAATTCTTCTTATTTTATATATTTTGTTTTTCCCACTTTCGTTGCTCAATATTTTTCCTGCAACTTTTATGAGATCTTTTGCAATGGTGGGCTGCAAGAAACTAGATTAATTGAGGTGACAGAATCAATTGTAACTGTTACCTCATCAGCTGCCAGACCGGTTTTGATGATGTATGTTGAGGGGAAAAAAAAGAGTACCGGTACCGTAGTGTAGAGGGCAAAATAGTTTAGTGTAGAGTACCGGTAGTGTAAAAGAGTAGTGTTTAATGAAGGACAAGATAGAGTAGTGTTTAATAAAGAACAAAGGTAGTTTAGAGTAGAGTAGTGTAAATAACAAGGTAGAGTAGTGTAAAGGACAAAATAGTGTAGTGTAGAGTAGTGTAAAGGACAAAGTAGAGTAGAGTAGTGTAAAAGACAAAGTAGAGTAGATTAGTGTAAAGGACAAGATAGTGTAGTGTAGAGTACGGTAGTGTAAAGGACAAAGTAGAGTAGAGTAGTGTAAAGAACAAGGTAGAGTAGTGGTTAATAAAGAACAAAGGTAGCTTAGAGTAGAGTAGTTTAAAGAACAAGGTAGAGTAGTGTAAAGGACAAAGTAGAGTAGAGTAGTTTAAAGAACAAGGTAGAGTAGTGTAAAGGACAAAGTAGAGTAGTAGAGTAGTTTAAAGAACAAGGTAGAGTAGTGTAAAGGACAAAGTAGAGTAGAGTAGTTTAAAGAACAAGGTAGAGTAGTGTAAAGGACAAAGTAGAGTAGAGTAGTTTAAAGAACAAGGTAAGAGTAGTGTAAAGGACAAAGTAGAGTAGAGTAGTTTAAAGAACAAAGTAGAGTAGTGTAAAAGAGTAGTGGTTAATAAAGAACAAAGGTAGCTTAGAGTAGAGTAGTGTAAAGGACAAAGTAGAGTAGTGAAAAGGACAAGGTAGTGTAGTAGAGTAATGTACGGTAGTGTAAAGTAGTGTTCCTTAGGATGTGGGTCAGTGGTAGCTGGCCAATAAATACAATTACAATATTACAACACCTTCCGGTAGGTTAATAGTTTAGTGTAGGACAAGGTAGAGTAGTGTATGAAGGACAAGGTAGTTTAGTGTAGAGTAGTGTGTGTGTGTGTTATCAGGATGTGGGTCAGTGGTGGTGGTGGTGGTGGCTGGCCGACAAGAACAATTACAATACCGGTATTACAAAACCTTCTTCCGGTACCTCTGTCAGGGTCGTTGCGGCTTAGGTGTGGAGTAGACGATATTAAGGGGGGATGGGCGGAATTATTTGCTTATTTATATACCGTATATTGTTATCAGCAGTGTCACACCAAGCCAACGCCAATAACAAGGCTTCATTATATAATGGCTGTTGGTCCACAAGTCTACCACCATCCCCCCTATTAGTCGCCTTGTACGACACGCAGTAGGATGCGTGGGACACATTCTTTTTTTCCTCCGCCATAGTTGAAGGGCCCCTTAACCTCTGGGGGAATGCAATAACAGAATAGTTTATATGTATGTATAATATAGCGTAGTGTGGTTTATATGTATGTATAATATAGCGTAGTGTGGTTTATATGTATGTATAATATAGCGTAGTGTGGTTTATATGTATGTATAATATAGCGTAGTGTGGTTTTGTAATAATCCTTGAACATTTAAACTGCTAAACATTCCTGCAGATGCCACCGTGTAGGTTACCTCCTTAATTATTATCAAATGTCATGCGGGAGCTAGGTAGGCTACTGAGAATTGAACGTTATTATCAAATGTCATGCGGGAGCTAGGTAGGCTACTGAGAATTGAACGTTATTATCAAATGTCATGCGGGAGCTAGGTAGGCTACTGAGAATTGAACGTGATTATCAAATGTCATGCGGGAGCTAGGTAGGCTACTGAGAATTGAACGTTATTATCAAATGTCATGCGGGAGCTAGGTAGGCTACTGAGAATTGAACGTGATTATCAAATGTCATGCGGGAGCTAGGTAGGCTACTGAGAATTGAACGTGATTATCAAATGTCATGCGGGAGCTAGGTAGGCTACTGAGAATTGAACGTGATTATCAAATGTCATGCGGGAGCTAGGTAGGCTACTGAGAATTGAACGTTATTATCAAATGTCATGCGGGTAGGTAGGGGGAGCTAGGTAGGCTACTGAGAATTGAACGTGATTATCAAATGTCATGCGGGAGCTAGGTAGGCTACTGAGAATTGAACGTTATTATCAAATGTCATGCGGGAGCTAGGTAGGCTACTGAGAATTGAACGTTATTATCAAATGTCATGCGGGAGCTAGGTAGGCTACTGAGAATTGAATTGAACGTTATTATCAAATGTCATGCGGGAGCTAGGTAGGCTACTGAGAATTGAACGTACGTGATTATCAAATGTCATGCGGGAGCAGGTAGGTAGGCATGCGTGAGAATTGACGAATTAAACGTTATTATCAAATGTTCATGCGGGAGCTAGGGGAGGCTAATGAGAATTGAAGTAACGATGCGGGGGAGCTAGGGGTAGGCTACTGAGAATGAACGTTATTATCAAATGTTCATGCGGGAGCTAGGTAGGCTACTGAGTTGAAACGTGATTATCAAAATGTCATGCGGAGCTAGAGGTAGGCTAATGAGAATTGAACGTATTATCAAATGTCATGCGGGAGGCTAGGTAGGCTACTGAGAATTGAACGTGATTATCAAATGTCATGCGGGAGTGGAGAGCTAGGTAGGCTACGAGAATTGAACGTGATTATTCAAATGTCATGCGGGAGCTAGGTAGGCTACTGAGAATTGAACGTTATTATCAAATGTCATGCGGGAGCTAGGTAGGCTACTGAGAATTGAACGTGATTATCAAATGTCATGCGGGAGCTAGGTAGGCTACTGAGAATTGAACGTTATTATCAAATGTCATGCGGGAGCTAGGTAGGCTACTGAGAATTGAACGTGATTATCAAATGTCATGCGGGAGCTAGGTAGGGTACTGTGAATTGAACTGGAGAACTAGGTAGGGTATGAGAATTTGCACGTTATTATCAAATGTCATGCGGGAGCTTGGTAGGCTACTGAGAATTGAACGTTATTATCAAATGTCATGCGGGAGCTAGGTAGGCTACTGAGAATTGAACGTGATTATCAAATGTCATGCGGGAGCTAGGTAGGCTACTGAGAATTGAACGTGATTATCAAATGTCATGCGGGAGCTAGGTAGGCTACTGAGAATTGAACGTGATTAGTGTAGGAACCCTTTAAAGTTTGCGACGCATTTTGACTGTTTATTCTTGCTATCATTAGACGATTTTAGACGTCTTACGAAGGATCTGTGGGATTTATATGGGTAAAAACTCTCATTTATCCGTATGACTTCCATAATAATAGTATACCCTCCCTAATCTTAATATAATCGTCTAATTATAGCCAGAAACCAGAAAAGAAATGTCTAGAGGATCTTGACAGTGTTAACGAATATATTGTGTTACTAACTAAGATACCGGTACCCCGCGCTGCCCGGGGGAAAATCCCCCCCCCCCCCCACACACACACCGCTTAAAACCTATTCGGGCACATCCTTAGTATGCATGCCAAGTATGGGCTCTCCATCTTGAGAACTGAGGGAGTAGTTCGTGAACAAACAGAAAGTGCCTTTATGTAGTACATAATGAGCCTTAAGGGGAGGTATTTAGTTTGTTCCTTAGACCTCCATCAAGCTTAAAATGTCACCCCCTTGACCCTCTTTCAAGATAAATTTGTACATTTTTCGGTAGAAAAATATCCCGGCTGAAAGCCGGTTCCTCTTATATTACAGGCTCGCTATCGCTCGCCAGGATAAAATCGACCCCTAAATGGCACGAAAGGTCTTAAAATTGACAGAAATGGGTCGAAAGTTCTTAAAATCGTCAAAATAATGGGGCGAACATGGTCAAAATCTCAAAAGCAATGGGGCTAAACATGAGGGAGAAAGAGGTTCAGAAAAAAATCCCTCAAGTGGAGATCTCCCCTTAATCACGTCCTGCAGGCTAACACGACCTCGCGACATATTCTTTGAACAATTACGGTACCAAACATTAAGGTAATTGCTGTTTATCTAGAGAGAGTTTTCAATGCTACCTGGTTGACCTGGGCTACCATTACCTTAAGGGGAGGTTTTTAGCTTGTTTCCTACTCCTCCAGCAATCTAAAAATGTCACCCCCTTGACCCCCTCTCAAAATAAATTTGTACATTTTTCGGTAGAAAAATGTCCCGGCCAAAGGCCGGTTCCTCTTTAATTACAGGCTCGCTATCGCTCGCCAGGATAAAATCGACACCTGAATGGCACGAAAGGTCTTAATATGGGGTGAAAGTTCTTAAAATCGCTAAACTAATGGGGCAAACGTTTTATAATATCAAAAGCAATGGGGCTAAACATGAGGGAGAAAGGGGTAAAAAAAAATCCCTCGACTGGAGATCTCCCTTTAAGTGGTAAATAATGTGGCCCCCAGGCAGTGTTAGTGGTACAGTATTGGTGTGTGTGTGTGTGTGTGTATGTATGTATGTATGTATGTATGTATGTATGTGTGTGTTCAGTATAGTATGGTTGAAGAAGGACATTAGGTGTATACAGGAACCAGCAACCAATGAACCAAATTATCTGCCAGTGAGCCCTACACATTCTCTCTCTCTCTCTCTCACACCACTTAGGCTACTCTCCCAACACCTGCCACACCTTTATTGGTTAGCCAAGTGGAGAGCGACCCTGTAGCAACCAAGATCATCCAACCCCAGGCTTAGTGGAATGTCATTAGCCTCTTTTTATATTAAAATATATACCGGTATATATTAATTAAACAAAATCTAAAACTATAGTAAAATGAATAAGTATAAGTAAATAACTCCATAAATAAACAGATAAATGAATAAACACACACACACACACACACATATATATATATATACTGTATGTGTGTGTGTTATTTCCGAATGTTTCCTATATTATAGTGAACATTCGGAAATACTGGTATAAGGTATAGGCCTATAGTTTGATCTTTGGGTCTCTAAATTCTATATGGTCAAAACGATCTAAGGAGAGAGAGAGATATTTTAATTGAGACAGTCTTTACCCTTTTACTTCGCACAGATCCTCCCTAGGCTGTATAAAATAGTCTAACAATGGCAAAAATAAATTGTCAAATTGTGTCATGATCTTCAAAGGGTTTATAGTTATATCCACGTAGTTAAATATGTACTGAAAGGGTTCATCATTTAACAAATTCTCGGAAGGTTCGATATTTTCAAGGGTCCGAGGTACGATAACTAGTGTCTGTAGAAGAAGGTCTGTGCGGTTACTGTAGTCATGTAGGGAGACATATAATGACTCCATGGGAAATTGAGTTGTTGTGGTCCATTAGAGAGCTTCCCTTTGCGGTTGACTTAGAGGCTGTCGGGGATATATGTAGGTTAGGAGGAACAAGGGGGAAAAAAGGTTAACATTTTATTTACTAGAGAAGATATAACTCATAATTATTATTCACTGTATTGAATGATTTGTAAAATTTTCCATATTATTATGACTGAATTAAACATCTTTAATGAAGAGCTTCTAGGATATATTCTTTCGTTTTTGTTCTGTTTTTGTTCTTGTTGACTCTACTTTTAAGTATAGTAATTTGTGATTGAGGACATATACCTACCTAAGGTTACCTAAGGTTGTGTTCGCCACTCTCCTAGCAGCACCGAGGAGTGCGTTGCCCCTCGTTGTGGGTTGTCTTTTGGTGCAGCAGACTGTTTGAAGAGACAGCACGCTCCCTTGCGAAGATGGGCTCGTCTGGCACTTTTTGCAGTTCGACATCGAGGGCTCTCTTGAAGTTGTCTAAAGAGATGCCCCTCATGTCTCTTACTCGCCGTGGGAGTTTGTTGAAGAACCTTAAGGTATCTGATCCTCATTGTCACATATTGTAAAATGTATCAAATATTTACTGATTAATATGTACCGGTACGGTATGTATGTTGTGACAAAATAGATTTTTTAATTGAATTGAATTGAATTGAATTTGATTTGATATATAACACTTTGTATGGCCTTATTGACGTAAGGAGTGAGGAGGCCCGGGGTAGTACGGTATTGTTCCCCTGGAGGCTGGTACCGTGTTTCTACCACCACCAATTATCATATTTATTAGTGTCCAGAGACCCCGGCAAATATTCCTCGAGCTCGCTGGGATTTGGAAACTGAAAATGATCGTGTGACCAGGCCTTTAGGGTTCAATTCATTTCTTGTCTGACCTTTGTCCGATTAGGCCTATATAATTATATTATTTTAAGAAGAAGTATCAAACCTGTTAACAGATTTTTTTTGACATGATGATATAGCATAGGCCTACTTATACGGTTAATGTTATCAGTTATAGTGAAACTCTGATCATGACTTGAAAATATCATTTTGTTTTTGTTTTATATATTTTTTTAAGTACTTGTATATTAAGGCAGTACAGTAGTACTTGAGCAGAAGAACGTGAATGTCCCATTTGCAACTATCGTACTAATGAGAAGCCAATAATGCTAAGTTTATAATATTGATGTACCGGGACTCGTAGATCATATAGTATTGTCAAAGGTACCACAAACGTCTGTGTGATATAGTCATTGATGACTTTGTGTGGTGATATATGTGGTGCTATTAACAAGACCACATCATGATAAGTACATCAATTATAATAAATACATCAATTATAACATTCTGGTGGTCCGTAGGTAGACCACAGCTGCTGCACTGTCCGTGTTAAGGGGACACTATGGGTGGTGACATGCTAGGTGTAGCCTATATCTAATGTAGTTTATGTACTCTATAAGTGTCACTAATCTCTCTCTCTCTCTCTCTCTCTCTCTCTCTCTCTCTCTCTCTCTCTCTCTCTCTCTCTCTCTCTCTCTCTCTCTCCTCTCTCTCTCTCTCTCTCTCTCTCTCTCTCTCTCTCTCTCTCTCTCTCTCTCTCTCTCTCTCTCTCTCTCTCTCTCTCTCTCTCTCTCTCTCATTTATTCTTTTATGGCAGGCTAACTCGATGTTTTGTCTAGACGAGAAATCACAAGTGTACAATAATGTTTGACGCGATTATGCCGTATATGATGTTGTTTGTTTTCAGTAGCTCTTATGTATTCTTATGGAGAGCTTAAAATATGGGTTGTGGGCGTTTTATGCTAATTACGTATCGGTACGGTTATATGATCTTTTATGTTTTTTTAGTTTCCTCCCTACATCTCCATCAAGCTTAGAACAATAAGACTCCATTAAGATAAATTTGTACATTTTTCGTTAGAAAAACGCCCCTCTCTTAAATTAGAGGCTTGCTATCCCTCGCCAGGAAGAAATCGACACCTAGATGATACGAAAAGTCTTAATATTGACAAAGAAATTGGGCGAAAGGTCTCAAAATCGCCAAACAAATGAGCCGAACGTCATAAAATCTAAGAACTAATGGGGCGAAGCATGAGGAAGAAGGGGGACCAGAAAAACGACCAACCCCCCTTAATGTTAATAATTTTGGGGGTTTTTATATATATACACGGCGCTCCTACCTTATTAACCACTACCAAATGACGCAGCAACTTAAAACACATCCATAAAATCCACGTAATAAAGATGAGATTATTTTGTCCTTTGAATGTCAAGTGTTTAATATATATATATATATTAGAGAGAGAAAGAGAGAGAGAGCCTACACCTGGACGCTTAGTAGTCTTATCTGACTGGGTAAGAAACTCAGTGTGACTCACATATATAAAAAAAAAAAAACAAAAAAAAAAAAACGATTCTCGGATGAAGGTTATTGCTATATATTTGTGAAGTCTCTCGTCTCATCAATAAGAGATTGCATTAGTTTCCATGTCCATTGCTTGATGCATGGTCATTGTAAAGCAAAATAATAAAGTGATAGGGGTGCAGTAGTTAATTTGAATAGCCTTAATTGTATATTAGAAATGTACTAAAGGTAAGCTAACAAATACACACACGCCCTCTCTTTCCACAGGGGGAGAGAGAGAGAGAGAGAGAAGATTGGATCAAATGAATTGATAAGTGCACTAAAGAAACATAACTAAAGTTAATTAATACATTGCAAGGAGGGCAGACATGAGAAGGACATGGTAATAAACTAAGTGCTGCAGATTATGGAGAAAGGAAATGATGAGAAATTGGACATTTACAGTACCGTACCCGGTATATAAACGAAAAATCAGGGTAATAAAAGTTTATTTATATACAGGACCCCCAGCAATTAACAGGCTTCTAACAATCTCACTTAACCCTTTTTACTACCACAGATCCTTCTTAAACTGCACAAAATCATCTAAATATAGCTAGAATATCATTAATAAGACGTTGTCGGTACAGAAGGGGTTAAAGGCCTAATAGAGTGTGTGTGTGTGTGTGTAGGTGAGTGTATGTGAGGATGTTTTGTTGGTTGTGTGTGTGTGTGTGTGTGCCAGGCTGGTGGTTTATTTTAGGGTAGCAGGTGGTTGGTTTGGTTGGTCCTACTCTCACTGACCGCACCACACATATCTAATGGGGCTAAACACGAGGGAGAAGGGGGTCCAGATACACGAACCAGCCTCACTTAAATAAATAAATGTTTGTGTAAGTGATGGTGTGTGTACGGTATATGAAGGTTTGTGTAGGTGAGTATATGTGTTGGTGGTGGTGTGTGTTGGTGGTGGTGGTGTGTGTGGTGGTGGTGGTGATGGTGTGTGTATATGAAGGTTTGTGTAGGTGAGTATATGTGTTGGTGGTGGTGGTGTGTGTTGGTGGTGGTGGTGGTGTGTGTGGTGGTGGTGGTGGTGTGTGGTGGTGGTGATGGTGTGTGTATATGAAGGTTTGTGTAGATGAGTATATGTGTTGGTGGTGTGTGTGTGTGTGTGGTGGTGGTGGTGGTGGTGGTGGTGTGTGTGTGTGTGGTGTGTGTGTGTGTGTGTGTGTTGGCCAGGCTGGGGGTTATTTTAGGGTAGCAGGTGGTTGAGTGAGTGAGTTCGAATCCTGGTCAGGATACCTCTCTGCGCCATGTGTGTATAAATATAGGGCACAAGTGTGAGGTGTGTGTGAGAGAGAGAGAGAGAGAGAGAGAGAGAGAGAGAGAGAGAGAGAGAGATATAAGCGAGTATGTGCATTGAAAGTGTGTGTGTGTGTGTTTGTGTGAAAGTGAGAGGAGGTAGACTGAGAGAATGAGTGAGTGTATGATAAAAGAGTGTGTGTGTACGGTATTGAAAGTGAGAGTGTGTGTATATATATGTGTGTGGGTTTGTATGAGAGAGAGTGAGAGGAGGGAGACTGAGAGATAAAAGTGAATGTGTGAGTTAGTATGTGTGTATTGAAAGTGTGTGTGTGTGTGTGTGTGTGTAAGGGGTCGGCCAGACTGACGTATCTGCTCCCCTCATGAATATTTTTAACATGACTCATCATCTTAACCCTTTTATTTATATTTTTATTTTCACTACGATGACTTGTTATTCAATTTTTCATTCCCTTTTCATTAGAGGATTATATTTGTTAATCATATATATATATATATATATATATATATATATATATATATATATATATATATATATATATATATATATATACCGGTATATACATACTTGTGATTGAAATACTCTCATACCAGACATATCCCATTATGATATCCTCAACTAATATAATACACACACACACACACACACACACACACTAGACAAATTGGGCTTGTCTCCTTTCATGTGTTAGCCTCAGTTCACCTAGCTGTAAATAGGTACCTGGAATAAGTGGACGACGTTGTGACGTCCCATCTGGGGTTGGCAAAAATGGTACAAGGCGAGATGGGTATCATATGGTTCACCTAAGCTGATGGCTACCTAAGCCTTCGGGCGAGACGGTACCGTCTATAGTGAGAATGGTACCATACAGATCCACCCTAAGCCTTCGTTTCCGATGTCGCCAATTGGCTAAAATACAGACTACACACACATCCACAGCCATTCCAACAATACATAAAACACTTAACATGCATTTCACGCAATACATTCCCAGTTAAGGAGGCGCGATAATAATGAGCTTAGCTCGCATTGCGTGGATTAAAATCTATCCGATTTTATGTATTCGTAAACAAATTGCAGCCCGCCCTAATCCCCCTTCCTCCCTTCCCTTAGCATTGCTCGGTTTACATGCGTCTAACACTATTTCAGATAGCAAGAAAGAATATGTTTAATTGATTTTCCATTCAATTATTAATTTCTTTATTACGGTCTTGCATATTAGTCAGTCAGTAGCCAGCCCATACTCCCACAAGGGGTAGGGAGGATCAACCAGAGACACGATAAAGGATAACGAGGTGACAGGAGAAGAACACATAACAGTTCGCCCACAAAAATCAAACACACAAGCATTCAGAAGTTACTCAATTAAGTTATCCTGATTTGAATAGATATAGTTTAAAGAACGTACAGTCATGGACATATACAGATAGATTTTTGGACAGAAAACATAAACATTCATATCACCAATCAGGTGGTGGTGGTGGTAGTTATGGTGGTAGCAGTGGTAGTGGTAGTTATAGTAGTGGTAGTGATTATATTGGGGATCAGGTGGTGGTGGTAGTGATAACGACATGTTGGTTGTGGAGGTGTGGTGGTAGCAGTGGTAGTTATAGTAGTGTTAGTGGTTATATTGGGGATCAGGTGGTGGTGGTAGTGATAACGACATGTTGGTTGTGGAGGTGTGGTGGTAGTTATAGTGGTAGCAGTGGTAGTTATAGTAGTGTTAGTGGTTATATTGGGGATCAGGTGGTGGTGGTAGTGATAACGACATGTTGGTTGTGGAGGTGTGGTGGTAGTTATAGTGGTAGTTATAGTAGTGTTAGTGGTTATATTGGGGATCAGGTGGTGGTGGTAGTGATAACGACATGTTGGTTGTGGAGGTGTGGTGGTAGTTATAGTACAAAGGAGTACAAAGGAAATCAAGCAACAACAGATCTAGTGACCCTTCTAGGTTGCTTGTCCTCCAAAACACTGAGGATCAAGTGTCCAAACAGTGGTTTAGAGTGGGTAAGGGAACATTGGAAAGGGAACTACTGCCCTGCCACTAACGTGGCAGGACTAGGAAGTTAGTAGGGGACATATGGGTTAGTAACTGAGGGGAGGATAAAGTTATTCATTTACAAACGCAGTCAGTCGCGGGTTTGATGCGAGATATTTGTCTAGGCGGAATTTAAATGAATCAACGGTGCTGCTTCCTATAACGTCTCGGGGAAGCCCATTCCACAAGTTGACAACTCGATTGAAGAAGAAATTCTTAGATTCGTGCGAGTTAAAAGATTTACCAATAATTTTGCAACCGTTTCCCCGCGTGTAATTAGATTGGTCGATAGTGAAGTACTTACTACAGTTCATATTGTCGATGCCTTTGATGATTTTGAACACTTGAATTAAGTCGCCTCTTAATCTGCGCTGGGTTAAAGGAAATATATTTAATTCTCTAAGACGCTCTTCGTATGGTTTGTTCTTTAGGCTAGGTATCATTTTGGTAACTCTACGTTGAACTCGTTCTAGCTTGTTTATATCTTTTTGGTAATAAGGGCACCAGGATTGAACGCAGTATTCCAGAAGAGGGCGGACTAAGGAATTGTAAAGGGTTAGGATAACTTCTTTGGATTTATGCTCAAATGACCTGCCTATAAAGCCAATTATTTTGTTTGCCTTCTTAACAACTTCTGAACATTGTTGACTCGGTTTTAGGTTACTCGATATTGTTACTCCCAGATCAGTTTCTCTGTTTACATTCTTAAGCGGAGTGCCATTCATCGAATAGTTTGCTTTCTCATTTAGGTATCCGACATGTAGTACTTTACATTTATCCGCATTGAAACTCATTTGCCAAATTTGGGCCCAACATGACAATTTATCTAGATTGTGTTGCATATCGTCAACTTGTTCTTTTGAGAGTACGCTATTTGCAATTTTTGTATCGTCAGCAAATTTTGAGATTGTGCAGGTGAGACCTCATCTATGTCGTTGATGTAAATTAGAAAGAGAATTGGTCCTAGTACCGATCCCTGGGGTACCCCGCTACTTACATTGGTCCATTTAGATGCCTTACCGTTTATGACTACCCTTTGCTTTCTGTTGCTGAGCCAATTTTCTATCCATTTCAACACACCGTCTTGTATTCCATGCGCTTTTAGTTTTAGCAGTAAACGTTTGTGGGGAACTTTGTCAAAGGCCTTTTGAAAATCAAGGTATATAATATCTACAGCTTTACTCTCATCGTAGAGGTTGAGGATATCGTGGAAAAAGTCTAAGAGGTTTGTTAAACAGGATAATAGTGGTAGCAGTGGTAGTTATAGTAGTGTTAGTGGTTATATTGGGGATCAGGTGGTGGTGGTAGTGATAAAGACATGTTGGTTGTGGAGGTGTGGTGGTAGTTATAGTGGTAGCAGTGGTAGTGGTAGTTATAGTAGTGGTAGTGGTTATATTGGGGATCAGGTGGTGGTGGTAGTGATAAAGACATGTTGGTTGTGGTGGTGTGGTAGTTATGGTGGTAGCAGTGGTAGTTATAGTAGTGTTAGTGGTTATATTGGGGATCAGGTGGTGGTGGTAGTGATAACGACATGTTGGTTGTGGAGGTGTGGTGGTAGTTATAGTGGTAGCAGTGGTAGTTATAGTAGTGTTAGTGATTATATTGGGGATCAGGTGGTGGTGGTAGTGATAACGACATGTTGGTTGTGGTGGTGTGGTGGTAGTTATAGTAGTAGCAGTGGTAGTTATAGTAGTGTTAGTGGTTATATTGGGGATCAGGTGGTGGTGGTAGTGATAACGACATGTTGGTTGTGGAGGTGTGGTGGTAGTTATGGTGGTAGCAGTTGTAGTTATAGTAGTGTTAGTGGTTATATTGGGGATCAGGTGGTGGTACAAAGGAGTACAAAGGAGTACAAAGGAAATCAAGCAACAACAGATCTAGTGACCCTTCTAGGTTGCTTGTCCTCCAAAACACTGAGGATCAAGTGTCCAAACAGTGGTTTAGAGTGGGTAAGGGAACATTGGAAAGGGAATTACTGCCCTGGAACTAATGTCCGTGGCAGGATTAGGAAGTTAGTAGGGGACAGATGGGTTAGTAACTGAGGGGGGGATAAAATAAAGTTATTCATTTACAAACGCAGTCAGTCGCGGGTTTGATGCGAGATATTTGTCTAGGCGGAGTTTAAATGAATCAACGGTGATGCAGTCTATAACGTTTCGGGGAAGCCCATTCCACAAGTTGACAACTCGATTGAAGAAGAAAATTCTTAGATTCGTGTGAGTTAAAAGATTTACCAATAATTTTGAAACCGTTTCCCCGCGTGTAATTAGATTGGTCGATAGTGAAGTACTTACTACAGTTCATATTGTCGATGTCTTTGATGATTTTGAACGCTTGAATTAAGTCACCTCTTAATCTGCGCTGGGTTAAAGGAAATAGATTTAATTCTCTAAGACGCTCTTCGTATGGTTTGTTCTTTAGGCTAGGTATCATTTTGGTAACTCTACGTTGAACTCGTTCTAGCTTGTTTATATCTTTTTGGTAATAAGGGCACCAGGATTGAACGCAGTATTCCAGAAGAGGGCGGACTAATGAATTGTAAAGGGTTAGGATAACTTCTTTGGATTTATGCTCAAATGACCTGCCTATAAAGCCAATATTTTGTTTGCCTTCTTAACAACTTCTGAACATTGTTGACTCGGTTTTAGGTTACTCGATATTGTTACTCCCAGATCGGTTTCTCTGTTTACATTCTTAAGCTGAGTGCCATTCATCGAATAGTTTGCTTTCTCATTAGGTATCCGATATGTAGTACTTTACATTTATCCGCATTGAAACTCATTTGCCAAATTTGGGCCCAACATGACAATTTATCTAGATTGTGTTGCATATCGTCAACTTGTTCTTTTGAGAGTACGCTATTTGCAATTTTTGTATCGTCAGCAAATTTTGAGATTGTACAGGTGAGACCCTCATCTATGTCGTTGATGTAAATTAGAAAGAGAATTGGTCCTAGTACCGATCCCTGGGGTACCCCGCTACTTACATTGGTCCATTTGATGCCTTACCGTTTATGACTACTCTTTGCTTTCTGTCGCTGAGCCAATTTTCTATCCATTTCAACAGACCGTCTTGTATTCCATGCGCTTTTAGTTTTAGCAGTAAACGTTTGTGGGGAACTTTGTCAAAGGCCTTTTGAAAATCAAGGTATATAATATCTACAGCTTTACTCTCATCGTAGAGGTTGAGGATATCGTGGAAGAAGTCTAAGAGGTTTGTTAAACAGGAACGTTTTTTACGAAAGCCGTGTTGAGTATCTTTAAGTATGTTATTTTCCTCTAAGTGATTTACGAGTCTGTCTCGTATGACCGTTTCTAGCATTTTACATACAACTGAGGTTAAGCTAATTGGACGATAGTTACTGGGTAGGGATTTGCTGCCTTTTTTTAATATCGGTGTTACGTTGGCTAGCTTCCACTGATCGGGCATAGTTCCAGACTGCAAGGATTTATTGAATAGTAATGTCAGTGGTTTAGAGAGCTCATCCTTAGCTTCCTTTAGAACTCTAGGCGAGATTGTATCAGGTCCAGGCGTTTTATTTACCTTGAGTTTATCTAAACAATTCAATACTTCTCTCTCTGTAACGGTGATATTGCTTAGAACATCTGAATTATCAATCTGAATCGGCGATGGTGTAGGGATATCACTGAGGTCTTCTGTTGTAAAAACTGATGCAAAGAAGGTATTGAGGGCATTACTCATTTGTTCTTCGTCTTTGGTGTATTCTCCATTTTCATCGACTAACGGTCCAACAGTTGAAGTAACGACTTTTTTCTTTCTGATATAACTATAGAATTCTTTCGGGTTTGTTTTACTTTGATTCGCAATATGTAACTCTAAGGTCTTTTTACTTTGCTTAATTAACTTTTTGGCTTTGCGTCGTAGCTCTACAAATTTCAGCCGTTCTTCGTTATTTTGTGAGGATTTTAATCTATCATTAGCAAATTTTTTTAGCAAGCAGGCAGTTTGAAATATCTTTATTCCACCATTTGGGCTTATTATTATGGCCTGGACGCCGAGTTTTCGATGGTATGTAGTCTTGCACTGCTTTTAGGTAAGTGGCTTCGAATAACTTCCAAGATGTATTTATGTCGTTATTGTGAATTAAAAAGCTCCAGTCAGTTTCTTTAAACATAGCTCTAAGTTTATGGAAGTTTGCTTTCTTGAAATTAGGGACTTTTTCGATGCTACTATTTGATGCTACTATTTGGTGGTAGTGATAAAGACATGTTGGTTGTGGTGGTGTGGTGGTAGTTATAGTGGTAGCAGTGGTAGTTATAGTAGTGTTAGTGGATATATTGGGGATCAGGTGGTGGTGGTATTGATAAAGACATGGTGGTGTGGTGGTAGTTATAGTGGTAGCAGTGGTAGCTATAGTAGTGTTAGTGGTTATATTGGGGATCAGGTGGTGGTGGTAGTGATAAAGACATGTTGGTTGTGGAGGTGTGGTGGTAGTTATAGTGGTAGCAGTGGTAGTGGTAGTTATAGTAGTGTTAGTGGTTATATTGGGGATCAGGTGGTGGTGGTAGTGATAAAGACATGTTGGTTGTGGTGGTGTGGTGGTAGTTATAGTGGTAGCAGTGGTAGTTATAGTAGTGTTAGTGGTTATATTGGGGATCAGGTGGTGGTGGTAGTGATAACGACATGTTGATTGTGGAGGTGTGGTGGTAGTTATAGTGGTAGCAGTGGTAGTTATAGTAGTGTTAGTGGATATATTGGGGATCAGGTGGTGGTGGTAGTGATACAGACATGTTGGTTGTGGAGGTGTGGTGGTAGTTATAGTAGTGTTAGTGGTTATATTGGGGATCAGGTGGTGGTGGTAGTGATAAAGACATGTTGGTTGTGGTGGTGTGGTGGTAGTTATAGTGGTAGCAGTGGTAGTTAATAGTAGTGTTAGTGGTTATATTGGGGATCAGGTGGTGGTGGTAGTGATAACGACATGTTGATTGTGGAGGTGTGGTGGTAGTTATAGTGGTAGCAGTGGTAGTTATAGTAGTGTTAGTGGATATATTGGTGATCAGGTGGTGGTGGTAGTGATACAGACATGTTGGTTGTGGAGGTGTGGTGGTAGTTATGGTAGTGTTAGTGGTTATATTGGGGATCAGGTGGTGGTGGTAGTGATAAAGACATATTGGTTGTGGTTGTGGTGGTAGTAGGAGTGTGGTGGTAGAGTGTGGTGGTGGTAAAGACACGTTGGTTGTGGAGGTGTGTGAGAGGTATGCGTCATCCTACCATACAACACTCAAGGTTACCATACTACCAGGAGTCGTGTGGTGGTTGTGAAGATTGTGGTAGTAGTGTGGTATATATAATTTATATATACAGTATATATATATATATATATATATATATATATATATATATATATATATATATATATATATATATATATATATATATATATGTGTGTGTGTGTGTGTGTGTGTGTGTGTGTGGTGTGTGTGTGTGTGTGTGTGTGTGTGTGTGTGTGTGTGTGTGTGTGTGTGTGTGTGTGTGTGTGTGTGTGTGTGTGTGTGTGTGTGTGTGTGTGTGTGTGTGTGTGTGTGTGTGTGTGTGTGTGTGTGTGTGTGTGTGTGTGTGTGTGTGTGTGTGTGTGTGTGTGTGTGTGTGTGTGTGTGTGTGTTCATCATTGTCCATTCTATAAGAACCATAAAATATTCCCTTAAATGCCACATTACTATAATCATAAATAGGATCTCCGCCTCCATATACTTAAATATAGATGTTTATTGCACCTACAGTACTTTTTATTGCCGCCTGTTGCCGTCTTTGGGAACCTTGTCCATATCAGTTGAAGGTACAAACAAATATCGTATATATGTATGTACAGTATATACCACATACCCCATTGTTGGGTGTGGCCGAACAGAAACAACATTTAAAGTTACCGTACTATTCTTAGGGTCCGGGACCACTTTCGCGTTCCTTCAGCCGTTTCTCTGGCTCGTCGAATAGGAACATTATACAAGGGAGGAGGATTCCTAGCCCCCTGCACCCTAAATACAATAGCCTAATTCAAAATAATAATACAATAAGAAATAATAATAATAATAAAATAAGAAGAAACCTGTATGAAAAGAGCGTCTCGTTAGACAGCTTCAAGAGATCCCTCGATGTCGAACTGCAAAAAGTGACAGACGAGCCCATCTTCGCAGGGGAGCGTGCTGCCCCTTTGAACAGTCTGCTGCACCAATTTTCAAACTACAACGAAGGGCGGTGTGCTCCTCTGCCACTAGCAGAGTGGCGAACCCCACATCAGTAGGTGAACATAGGTGAATAGGAAGAAATATAACGCCTCCCTCCACCGTCCTTATCTTAGGTACCGTACCTTAGGTTGTGTTCGCCACTTTTCTAGTGGCACCGAGGAGCGCGCCGCCCCTCGTTCTAGGTGGTGATTTGGTGCAGCAGACTGTTCGAAGCGGCAGCATGCTCCCCTGCAAAGATGGGGTTGTCTGGCACTTTTTGCAGTTCGACATCGAGGGTTCTCTTGTAAGTTGTCTAACGAGACGCCCCTCATGTCTCTCACCCCCTTCGCTCATAAAAGTGAAGTCGCGGTGTCAATGTTTTGGCGTCAACATTTAGGGAATAACTCTGGGATATACTTAAAGTATTGACTTAAAACCCATATTATGCAAGCAGGGAAGCGTTCACTATATATTTTCGTGTTCCCAGAGGGCTCATTGAATAAACATGTGTTGGTGGGGGGGGGGGGGGGGGGGGGGGTGAAGTTGGGGAATGGTGCCAAGGTCTGAGCGAGGTCTAGTAGAGGGGTATAAAAGGAAGGGGGGAGGGGGGGGGGGAGGGAATCACATCGAAAATTATTATACATGGTTTGGTGCTCAATTCTCGATGGATACAAATAACCCCTTTGAGCAAGATGGCGTTTATATACCTTTGATTCTGGCTAAACTAAAAACACGATTTTATGCAGTTTCAGAAGGACTTACGTTATTCAGAAGGTTTATTGATGTCGTATTTACCCCTTAGACTCCTAGAGATAGGAACATCATCTAAGGGTCACCTGAATATGATGGGAATTACGTCATCGTGCTTTTTTGTTTTTTTCTATGTGAGTGAGGGAGGCAAAAGGCAGAACTGCCTATAGCGAGTGCCTCCCTCATAGTTGAAAGAGTGACAGGGCCAAAATCAAGGGACGTTCGAGCCAAAATGCCTGGACACACGGAGTTTGAAGCAATCTCAGTCATAGGAAGAGGGAAAGACTGATTCTGGGAGAGAGTTCCAGAGGTCAGCTGTTGAATAGAAGAAAGACTGAGAGTAACGTTTCACTCTTGGCTTGGAGAGTTGCACAGAGTAGGGATGGGATTGTGTTGCAAGACGGGTACCACGTGCCCTATGTAAAGGAGGTGGTTATACACTGGGGGTTAATCCGGCAACATTTCTGGGTCCATTTGCTTGTGGTTTCGAAAACATTTTAGTGGCAATTTTTGATAGTTAACGTTATCCCGGTATCATTTATGGGAACATATGGATTAGTATCGGACACTAAGCTGAGAGTAGACGATTTTATGTATTTGAATTATTGTGCAACTTTAATTTAGCACCCGCCAGACCAAAGGTGCCGAAGAGGGTTGCAGGAAAAATCGCTCGAGAGGTGGTTAGATGAATGGCTAGGGTCTGAAAGGTGTAAAGGAAGCTCAGGGAGATGGATCAGTGTCTGAATAGGGACAGAAGGGGGGTGGGTCTATCCAAAAGGGTGAGTACGGTATATACCTGTGTGTAAATAGGGTGTGAAAGGCTAGATCGGTCTAACACGGGTGAGGGGTACCTGTGGGTGAATAGAAGCGGTCCGCGAAAAAATGTAGTGAATCTCGGAATGGGGGACAGGTGAATAGATCGGGTTTAAGGGGAGATAGGCTGGTTTTACTGACCCCCTTCTCCGTCGTGTTTAGCCCCATTAGTTTTCAGATTATATACACGCTCATCCCCCCTTAACCCCCTCAGTACCGGTGCCGTCCTTTTAACTTTATTCTGGCTACTATTAGACGATTTAATTCAGTTTATAAAGAGCTTCCAGCAATTAACAGGCTTTGAACTATCTCACTTTACCCTTTATACTACCACAGATCCTTCTTAAACTGCACGAAATCGTCTATTCATATACCGGTAGCTAGAATATAATTAAATTCCATGTGATCCTCGGAAGGCTGGGGTGGAGAGTGGCATGGGTTGTTTGGATAGTTGGTGGGTGCATGGAGAATTAAGGGGAGATCTCCACTTGAGGATTATTTTTCTTGACCCCTTTCTTCCTCATGTTTAGCCCCATTGCTTTTGATATTATAAAACATTTGCCCCATTAGTTTAGCGATTTTAAGAACTTTCACCCCATATTAAGACCTTTCGTGCAATTCAGGTGTCGATTTTATCCTGGCGAGCGATAGCGAGCCTGTAATTTAAGAGGAACCGGCCTCTGGCCGGGACATTTTTCTACCGAAAAATTTACAAATTTATCTTGAAAGGGACTCAAGGGGGTGTAATTTTAAGCTTGATGGAGGTCTAGGGAACAAACTAAATACCTCCCCTTAAGAGGATAGCTGGAATAATGAATGTTAGTTACTTACAATTTAACCCTTTCACGCACAGGACGCGATTTGCGGCCTTTCTGGGATACTTTAAGGGGAGATTTCCACTTGAGGGATTTTTTTCTTTACCCATTTCTCCCTCATGTTTAGCCCCATTGCTTTTGAGATTTTAAGACGTTCGCCCCATTAGTTTGTCGATTTTAAGAACTTTCACCCCATTTATGTCACTTTCAAGACCTTTCGTCCCATTTAGGTGTCGATTTTTTCCTGGCGAGCGATAGCGAGCCTGTAATTTAAGTGGAACCGGCCTTCGGCCGGGAAATTTTTCTACCAAAAAAATATACAAACTTATCTTGAAAGGGGGTCATGGGGGTGTAATTTCAAGCTTGATGGAAGTCTAGGAAACACACTAAAAACCTGCCCTTAAAGCCTTTGTGACACAAACAGTAAGGTGGGGTACTACACTGTGTTGTCATTAGGGGAGTGGCTCTGACCTTCACCATACACACGCTTACATACACACCACCTTCAACACATACAGGTATTATCCCTTGGAGTACCAGTCGCGCTAATAAGTCATGTCTCGGCACCAAGTATGTTTTGATCAATAATTGGCATCAGCAACATTTAAGCTTGATTTTTTCGTATCGAGTGTAATATACAAACATTTGGCTACACTTAGCCACCCTAGTCAACATCTGACAGACATTAATGCAGCACAGAGGGAGCCAAACGTAATGACAGCTGAGACATGACTTATTAGCGCCACCGTACCAGCGACGTGTGCTATATTATATTCTAGCTATATTTAGACAATATTATGCAGCTTGGGAAGGATCTGTGGTAGTTAAAAGGGTTGGTTAAGGGGAGGTATTTAGTTTGTTCCCTAGGCCTCCATCAAGCTTAAAATTACACTCCCTTGAGTCCCTTTCAAGATAAATTTGTACATTTTTTGGTAAAAAAAATCCCCGGCCAAAGGCCGGTTCCTCTTAAATTACAGGCTCGCTATCGCTCGCCAGGATAAAATCGACACCTGAATTGCACGAAAGGTCTTAATATGGGGTGAAAGTTCTTAAAATCGCTAAACTAATGGGGCAAACGTTTTATGATATCAAAAGCAATGGGGCTAAACATGAGGGAGAAAGGGGTCCAGAAAAAAATCCCTCAAGTGGAGATCTCCCCTAAAGATAGTTTGAACCCTTAGTATGGCTAGAGTTCCTCCCTAAGCTGAATAAAATCGTCTAATAGTTGCCAGATTATGATGTAAAGTACGTCCCTGGTACTACAGTATACTGTATATTGTCATTAGGGGAGTGGCTCTGACCTTCACCTAGGGGGCTATATACACATAACCTTTAACCCTTTCACGCATTTATGACGCAGAGGTTGCCAGATTAGCAATAAGAAATAGTTCTCTCACTCCTATACAGTAATTACCTCTCCAAAATTAGTGTTCTGCCCACAGCTAACTCAAAGACAACTGCAGAGGTTGAAGTAACTAAACTAAAGGTTTCTAAATACCCCGATGGTAACAAAGGCTTTAAAGTATCCCCAATAGGCTCAACACAGCTAACTCAAAGACAACTGCAGAGGTTGAAGTAACTAAACTAAAGGTTTCTAAATACCCCTGATGGTAACAAAGGCTTTAAAGTATCCCCAATAGGCTCAAAATCGCGTCATATGTCGGAGAGGGTTAACATATATTATCCACGAGCATATGTGTTTATCGGTGTCAGCAATATTATTAGTGTTATATGTAAATACAAAGTTGAAAGTCACACATTCACCTTTCTTTCTCTACCATTAATATTCTCGGTTTTATTCTAGCTGACGGTAAATTGCCATGTCTTCATCTTGATTACTCCGCTATTAAGCCGCTGTCACACCATCGTTTTTTCCGTCAATTTTCCATGAGCAAGTTTTTTCTCGTATTATTTCGGGACTTTTTCGCGCTGGTATCGGAAACTAGACTGAAGGTAGATTATGTTTATAGGCGGCTGAATTCTGATAAAGTGTATTTTTTTAAGGCTCGTGTGACTCCGGCTTTATGCAGGTTTTGTAGCGAAATTGTTTGTTAATAATGAAAATTTGCCACTAATACGATGCAGAGACATGGTAGTTTCTTATGTATCCGTTAGTTATCGAGAAATGAATTACTCTGGGATTCAATTTACCGCCAGCTGAAATAAAACCGAGTATAGTGATTGTTGTAGTTAACACTTAAATATGCCATACTGTCCACAACCTTAGGATGGATGAAGAGCCGGGCATCTAGAAGGAGAAAGTGGGAGGAAGTTGAGATCTGTAGAGCTAGAGGGAGGGAGGGAGGGAGGTGAAGGAGGAAGGGGAGAGGAGGGGGAGGGAGGAATGGTGGGAAGGAGGGGAGGGAAGAGGGTAGGGCAGGGAGGGAGGGGAGGAGAGGGTGGGTAGGGGAGGGAGGAGGGGATGGGATAGAGTGAGGAATGAAGGGAAGGGAGGGAGAGGAGGAGTGGGGTGGAGAGGATAGTGGGATGGAGGGAGGGGAGGGGGTGGGAGGGAAGGAGAGGAGGAGTGGGGTGGAGAGTATAGTGGGATGGAAGGAGGGAGGGAGAGGATAGTGGGATGGAGGGAGGGGAAGGGAGGGAGGCACAGTCATGGTCAGAGCAGCAGGAGGAGGTTGGAACCATGGTATAACAACTTTATACCATGGTTGGATCTGTAGAGCTAGTGGGAGGGTGGGGAGGGAGGAATGGAAGGGGGGAGGTACAACTGGTGCAATAAGGTCCTTTTTTAGATGCAACAATAATACTCCTTGATAAAACGGTTATATAAAGTCTATTTAATAAATACAACTTAAAAGCTTTGTTAGAGATTTTCTATTGTTTTCATTTACTAGGCAGGTAACCCGAGTTGAAGTTATAGATAGGACATAACTTTTTAGCACGACTGTACACTTGCCCCGACCTTGCTGTTGGTAGATATACTGCCAAGGTAGGTGGCGGAACAGGTCAGGAATAAAAACACCAGGCATGTTGTAGAAAGTTGAAGAATTTATGGGGCAAATGGTATGAAACTAATGCCGGTATCGCACGACTACTTTTTTCCCTCAACATTTATCCTCAACACTGGTCTGGCAGCTTATGAGGTCAACATTTACAATATTTCAGTCACCTAAACTCATCTACCATCAGTATAGTTTCCAATACCAGTGCACAATATTCCCTAAATGTTGCCAGAAAAATGTTGATCATCGTATGTTGACTATAAAAGCTCTCGTGTGATACCGGCTTAACACTATCTGGTGCAACGTCTTGGGGGTTATTATGGTATGTTGTTTAATTATTATTGAGGGTTTTAATGGTTTTAGACATATTATTGAGGGTTTTAATGGTTTTAGACATTTTATTGAGGGTTTTAATGGTTTTAGACATATTATTGAGGGTTTTAATGGTTTTAGACATTTTCGAACAATGTGTATTTAGTTAACCCCTAGACTTGGAAAAACGCCTCTCCAAACCCCCTTCAAACTAAAAAAAACGTTCCCCAAACCCCCTTCAAACTAAATTTGTACATTTTTCGGTAGAAAAATTTCCCGGCCAAAGGCCGGTTTCTCCCAAATTGCAGGCTCGCTATCGCTCGCCCAGGAAAATTCGACACCTTATTGGGTTGAAGCATCATATAATCGCCAAACTAATGAGATGAAACGTCTTAAAATATCCAAGATAATGGAGGAAATCAGGGAGGATCCAAATTGTCCCGCCCTGCACCTAATAGGGTTAATACTAATACTAGTGTGAGGCTGGGGTGGGGGTTTAAGGGGGTAGTGTTTGGTTTTTGGACTATATATTTTATCTATTAATATAGTTTTAAATTTCCTCGCTAGACCTCCACCATGCTTAAAAAAACACCCCCTAGATCCCCTTTCAATTTAAGTTTGTACATTTTTCGGTAGAGGCCGGTTCCCTTTAAAATTACAGGCTCGCTGTCGCTCGCCAGGAAAAAAATGACGCCTAAATGGTACGAAAGGTCTAAAATTAACAAAGAAATGGGGCAAAAGGTCTCAAAATCACCAAAGATAGTATGAAGAGAGATTCCGAGTTGGTGAAGAAAAAGGTGTGTTGTAAGGACTCGGGTGCAGCTGAGTTGGTGATGTGGGAAATGTGTTGTAAGGACTCGGGTGCAGCTGAGTTGGTGATGTAGGAAATGTGTTGTAAGGACTCGGGTGCAGCTGAGTTGGTGATGTGGGAAATGTGTTGTAAGGACTCGGGTGCAGCTGAGTTGGTGATGTAGGAAATGTGTTGTAAGGACTCGGGTGCAGCTGAGTTGGTGATGTAGGAAATGTGTTGTAAGGACTCGGGTGCAGCTGAGTTGGTGATGTAGGAAATGTGTTGTAAGGACTCGGGTGCAGCTGAGTTGGTGATGTAGGAAATGTGTTGTAAGGACTCTGGTGCAGCTGAGTTGGTGATGTAGGAAATGTGTTGT
>CM064503.1:62066073-62076073 GCA_032716605.1 Paralithodes platypus | reverse complement strand
GGTAAACGTCTTAAAACAGTAGGCTGAATGGGGCCGAATGGATACAAGCCAAAAAGAGAGGGAGAGAAAGAGAAAAAAAGCGAGGTGGGCTCCCTTAACCTCTTCTGTACTGGTGATGTCCTTTTCGTTATATTTTGGAAACTATTAGACGGTTATAATCAGCTTAGGGAGGACGTCTACCCATTGAAAGGCTACAAACTATATCAATTGTTCGAGTGTTTAAGATCTTTGTGTGGTAACCCAGGTTCGATTCCCGACGGATCACATGCTTTCATTAATTTCATTGGGAGGTGTTTAGTGTGAGGAGTGACATTTATTTATTAGATTAATCCTTTTGTTAATGTATATAATTTCTAAGTTTCATAAAATCGTCTAAATGTAGCTGAAATCCAATGGAAAAGACGTCACAGGTACAGAAGGGGTTAATATTTGTTTTATGTTTAACTGAATGTAAATATCTTAATTACTCTATTACGAACAGTTTGGAGTGGAATGTATTGCTAATGGTCCGAACTTAACATTAGTGTAGGGAGATTGGTAGTATGTGAAGCTAATCAACCCAAAGAGATAAATAAGGAAAGGTGCACAACAGGTGGGGAATATAAGAAGGAAGAGATATTGGGGATGGGAGGGGGATAAGGGGGGGACAGGAAGGGGTATAGTAAGGGGGGAGCGGTAGGACTAGAGAGGGATAGAAGAGGAGGAATAGAGAAGGAGGGAGGGGGTAGGGATAGTAAGGGGGGAGCGGTAGGATAGTAGGACTAGAGAGGGCGGAAGGGATAGAAGAGGAGGAATAGAGAGGGAGGGAGGGGAAGGGAGAGTAGGAGGGGAGCGGTAGGATAGTAGGACTAGAGAGGGCGGGAGGGATAGAAGAGGAGGAATAGAGAAGGAGGGAGGGGGTAGGGATAGTAAGGGGGGGGCGGTAGGATAGTAGGACTAGAGAGGGCGGGAGGGATAGAAGAGGAGGAATAGAGAGGGAGGGAGGGGGTAGGGATAGTAAGGGGGGAGCGGTAGGATAGTAGGACTAGAGAGGGCGGAAGGGGTAGGAGAGGAGGAATAGAGAGGGAGGGAGGGGGTAGGGATAGTAAGGGGGGAGCGGTAGTATAGTAGGACTAGAGAGGGCGGAAGGGATAGAAGAGGAGGAATAGAGAGGGAGGGAGGGGTAGGGATAGTAAGGGGGGAGCGGTAGGATAGTAGGACTAGAGAGGGTAGGAGAGGGGGGATAGAGAGGGAGGGAGGGGGTAGGGATAGTAAGGGGGGAGCGGTAGGATAGTAGGACTAGAGAGGGCGGGAGGGATAGAAGAGGAGGAATAGAGAGGGAGGCAGGGGGTAGGGATAGGAAGGGGAATAGGGGAGGGGGGGGGGTGGTGAGGGGGGAGGGACAGGAAGGCGTGCAGGGGAAGAGGGCGGGGGTGTGTAGGGGGAGGGGGAGGGACATAAACAAAGGAGTACAAAGGAAATCAAGCAACAACAGATCTAGTGACCCTTCTAGGCTGCTTGTCCTCCAAAACACTGAGGATCAAGTGTCCAAACAGTGGTTTAGAGTGGGTAAGGGAACATTGGAAAGGGAACTACTGCCCTGCCACTAACGTGGCAGGACTAGGAAGTTAGTAGGGGACATATGGGTTAGTAACTGAGGGGAGGATAAAGTTATTCATTTACAAACGCAGTCAGTCGCGGGTTTGATGCGAGATATTTGTCTAGGCGGAATTTAAATGAATCAACGGTGCTGCAGTCTATAACGTCTGGAACGAGTGGAAGGGTGGGGGAAGGGCAGGAAGGCGTGCAGGGGGAGAGGGGGGTAGTGAGAGAGAGGGAAGGGACAGAAAGGAGTGTAAGGGAGGTGGGAGGGAGTGGGATGTGAGGGGGAGGGAGTGGGACAGGAAGGGGGGTAGAGGATAGTGGTAGTGGTGGTGGAGGTGTGAGGAGTCCTGATGTTGGTTCCCACACTCTACTCTCCTCGCCTCCATTCCCATCCTAGACTTCCTCCCTCCTAGTGTTATTAGCGTCGACTTGCCTCTTCTTCATATTATACTCACCTGTTTTACTGGCCCCCTTTCTTCCTCATGTTTAGCCCCATTCTCATCATACACTCCTCCCTCCTATGGTTATTAGCGTCGACTTGCCTCTTCTTCTTAGAATCACCTGTTATATCTGTCTTGATGGTGTAATGGGTAGTGTTAAATATCTGTATTTGGTAACCCAGGTTCAAATCCCAGGTGGATCACATGTTTTGATAAATTTCATTGGGGGGTGTTTGGTGTTGGGAGTGAAATAAATTTATTAGATTATCTATGTTTTTTTTTTCAACTTTTCTCTTCATAGACTCACCTGTTATCTTCATAGGCTCACCTGTTATCTTCATAGACTCACCTGTTATCTTCATAGGCTCACCTGTTATCTTCATAGACTCACCTGTTATCTTCATAGACTCACCTGTTATCTTCAGAGACTCACCTGTTATCTTCATAGACTCACCTGTTATCTTCATAGGCTCACCTGTTATCTTCATAGACTCACCTGTTATCTTCATAGACTCACCTGTTATCTTCATAGACTCACCTGTTATCTTCATAGACTCACCTGTTATCTTCATAGGCTCACCTGTTATCTTCATAGGCTCACCTGTTATCTTCATAGGCTCACCTGTTATCTTCATAGACTCACCTGTTATCTTCATAGACTCACCTGTTATCTTCATAGGCTCACCTGTTATCTTCATAGACTCACCTGTTATCTTCATAGACTCACCTGTTATCTTCATAGACTCACCTGTTATCTTCATAGGCTCACCTGTTATCTGCATAGACTCACCTGTTATCTTCATAGGCTCACCTGTTATCTTCATAGACTCCCTTTAGAGACTCACCTGTTATCTTCATAGACTCACCTGTTATCTTCATAGACTCACCTGTTATCTTCAGAGACTCACCTGTTATCTTCATAGACTCACCTGTTATCTTCATAGACTCACCTGTTATCTCCATAGGCTCACCTGTTATCTTCATAGACTCACCTGTTATCTTCATAGACTCACCTGTTATCTTCATAGACTCACCTGTTATCTTCATAGACTCACCTGTTATCTTCATAGACTCACCTGTTATCTTCATAGGCTCACCTGTTATCTTCATAGACTCACCTGTTATCTTCATAGACTCACCTGTTATCTCCATAGGCTCACCTGTTATCTTCATAGACTCACCTGTTATCTTCATAGACTCACCTGTTATCTTCATAGACTCACCTGTTATCTTCATAGACTCACCTGTTATCTTTCTTGGAATTATTGTTTTCACTGGATATTTTGCGTTTATTATATTGAATACCTTTCTATTCTTAGCAGCATTCTTCGCTTAACCCCTTCTGTACCGAGTGACGTCCTTTTAACCCTTTCACGCACATATGACGCAGAGGTTGCCAGATTAGCAATAAGAAATAGAGTTCTCTCACTCTTATAATTACCTCTCCAAAATTAGTTTTCTGCTCACAGCTAACTCAAAGACAACTGCAGAGGTTGAAGTAACTAAACTAAAGGTTTCTAAATACCCCTGATGGTAACAAAGGCTTTAAAGTATCCCCAATAGGCTCAACACAGCTAACTCAAAGACAACTGCAGAGGTTGAAGTAACTAAACTAAAGGTTTCTAAAAAACCCTGATGGTAACAAAGGCTTTAAAGTATCCCTAATAGGCTCAACACAGCTAACTCAAAGACAACTGCAGAGGTTGAAGTAACTAAACTAAAGGTTTCTAAATACCCCTGATGGTAACAAAGGCTTTAAAGTATCCCAATAGGCTCAACACAGCTAACTCAAAGACAACTGCAGAGGTTGAAGTAACTAAACTAAAGGTTTCTAAATACCCCTGATGGTAACAAAGGCTTTAAAGTAGTCCCCAATGGCTCAACACAGCTAACTCAAAGACAACTGCAGAGGTTGAAGTAACTAAACTAAGGTTTCTAAATACCCCTGATGGTAACTAAGGCTTTAAAGTATCCCCCAATAGGCTCAACACAGCTAACTCAAAGACAACTGCAGAGGTTGAAGTAACTAAACTAAAGGTTTCTAAATACCCCTGATGGTAACAAAGGCTTTAAAGTATCCCTAATAGGCTCAACACAGCTAACTCAAAGACAACTGCAGAGGTTGAAGTAACTAAACTAAAGGTTTCTAAATACCCCTGATGGTAACAAAGGCCTTAAAGTATCCCCAATAGGCTCAACACAGCTAACTCAAAGACAACTGCAGAGGTTGAAGTAACTAAACTAAAGGTTTATAAATACCCCTGATGGTAACAAAGGCCTTAAAGTATCCCCAATAGGCTCAAAATCGCGTCATATGTCGGAGAGGGTTAACTTTTATTCTGGCTACTATTATAGCCTACGTTATTATTCAGTTTCAAACCAGCAATTAAAAAAGGCTACGGACTATCTTCATTAACCCTTTTGACCACCACAGATCTTTCATAAACTGCACAAGATCGTCTAACTACAGCTAGAATACACTAAAAAAACGTCGCCGGTACAGATGGGGTTAAGGGGAGATTTCCACTTGAGGGATTTTTTTCTTGACTCCTTTCTCCCTCATGTTTAGCCGCATTGTTTTTCTAATTTTAAGATGTTTGCCCCATTGTTTTGACGATTTTAAGAACTTTCAACCCATTTCTGTCAATTTTAAGACCTTTCGTGCCATTTAGGTGTCGATTTTATCCTGGCGAGCGATAGCGAGCCTGTAATTTAAGAGGAACCGGCTTTCAGCCAGGACATTTTTCTACCGTAAAATGTACACATTTATCTTGAAAGGGGCTCAAGGAAGTGTAATCTTAAGCTTGAAGGATATCTAGGGACCAAACTAATAACCTCCCCTTAAGCAAGATATGAAGGGTATTGCTTTTCTTTAGACACCTGTTATGATTGTAGTATATCTAAACTATCTAAATTATCTATCTTTACTTACAGGTGAGTTGATGACTGAGTTGAAGTTCACAGTTCATATGTTTGTAAGTATCTTGATATTCAATTGATAATCTTGAGAGAGAGAGAGAGAGAGAGAGAGAGATATGATGATGATGAGGGTAGATCTAGCTATAAATTATGATATATGATACCTGAGAGAGAGAGAGAGAGAGAGAGAGAGAGAGAGAGAGAGAGAGAGAGAGAGAGAGAGAGATATATGATGATGATGAGGGTAGATCTAGCTATAAATTATGATATATGATACCTGAGAGAGAGAGAGAGAGAGATGATGATGATGATGAGGGTAGATCTAGCTATAAATTATGATATATGCTACCTGAGAGAGAGAGAGAGAGAGAGATAGATAGATAGAGATGATGATGATGATGAGGGTAGTTAAATTATGATATATGATACCTGAGAGAGAGAGAGAGAGATATGATGATGATGAGGGTAGATCTAGCTATAAATTATGATATATGATACCTGAGAGAGAGAGAGAGAGAGATATGATGATGATGAGGGTAGATCTAGCTATAAATTATGATATATGATACCTGAGAGAGAGAGAGAGAGAGATGATGATGATGATGATGAGGGTAGATCTAGCTATAAATTATGATATATGATACCTGAGAGAGAGAGAGAGAGAGAGAGAGATGATGATGAGGGTAGATCTACCTATAAATTATGATATATGATACCTGAGAGAGAGAGAGAGAGAGAGAGTGAGTACAAAGGAAATCAAGCAACAACAGATCTAGTGACCCTTCTAGGCTGCTTGTCCTCCAAAACACTGAGGATCAAGTGTCCAAACAGTGGTTTAGAGTGGGTAAGGGAACATTGGAAAGGGAACTACTGCCCTGCCACTAACGTGGCAGGACTAGGAAGTTAGTAGGGGACATATGGGTTAGTAACTGAGGGGAGGATAAAGTTATTAATTTACAAACGCAGTCAGTCGCGGGTTTGATGCGAGATATTTGTCTAGGCGGACTTTAAATGAATCAACGGTGCTGCAGTCTATAACGTCTCGGGGAAGCCCATTCCACAAGTTGACAACTCGATTGAAGAAGAAATTCTTAGATTAGTGAGAGTTAAAAGATTTACCAATATACAGTATTTGCAACCGTTTCCCCGCGTGTAATTAGATTGGTCGATAGTGAAATACTTACTACAGTTCATATTGTCGATGCCTTTGATGATTTTGAACACTTGAATTAAGTCGCCTCTTAATCTTCGCTGGGTTAAAGGAAATAGATTTAATTCTCTAAGACGCTCTTCGTATGGTTTGTTCTTTAGGCTAGGTATCATTTTGGTAACTCTACGTTGAACTCGTTCTAGCTTGTTTATATCTTTTTGGTAATAAGGGCACCAGGATTGAACGCAGTATTCCAGAAGAGGGCGGACTAAGGAATTGTAAAGGGTTAGGATAACTTCTTTGGATTTATGCTCAAATGACCTGCCTATAAAGCCAATTATTTTGTTTGCCTTCTTAACAACTTCTGAACATTGTTGACTCGGTTTTTAGGTTACTCGATATTGTTACTCCCAGATCAGTTTTCTCTGTTTACATTCTTAAGCTGAGTGCCATTCATCGAATAGTTTGCTTTCCTCATTTAGGTATCCGACATGTAGTACTTTTACATTTATCCGCATTGAAACTCATTTGCCAAATTTGGGCCCAACATGACAATTTATCTAGATTGTGTTGCATATCGTCAACTTGTTCTTTTGAGAGTACGCTATTTTGCAATTTTTGTATCGTCAGCAAATTTTGAGATTGTGCAGGTGAGACCCTCATCTATGTCGTTGATGTAAATTAGAAAGAGAATTGGTCCTAGTACCGATCCCTGGGTACCCCGCTACTTACATTGGTCCATTTAGATGCCTTACCGTTTATGACTACCCTTTGCTTTCTGTTGCTGAGCCAATTTTCTATCCATTTCAACACACCGTCTTGTATTCCATGCGCTTTTAGTTTTAGCAGTAAACGTTTGTGGGGAACTTTGTCAAAGGCCTTTTGAAAATCAAGGTATATAATATCTACAGCTTTACCTCTCATCGTAGAGGTTGAGGATATCGTGGAAGAAGTCTAAGAGGTTTTGTTAAACAGGAACGTTTTTTTACGAAAGCAGTGTTGAGTATCTTTTAAGTATGTTATTTTTCCTCTAAGTGATTTACGAGTCTGTCTCGTATGACCGTTTCTAGCATTTTACATACAACTGAGGTTAAGCTAATTGGACGATAGTTACTGGGTAGGATTTGCTGCCTTTTTTGAATATCGGTGTTACGTTGGCTAGCTTCCACTGATCAGGCATAGTTCCAAACTGCAAGGATTTATTGAATAGTAATGTCAGTGGTTTGCAGAGCTCATTCTTTAGCTTCCTTTAGAACTCTAGGGCGAGATTGGTATCAGGTCCTGGCGTTTTTATTTACCTTGAGTTTATCTAAACAATTCAAATACTTCTCTCTCTGTAACGGTGATATTGCTTAGAACATCTGAATTATCAATCTGAATCGGCGATGGTGTAGGGATATCACTGAGGTCTTCTGTTGTAAAAACTGATGCAAAGAAGGTATTGAGGGCATTACTCATTTTGTACTTCGTCTTTTGGTGTATTCTCCTTTTTCATCGACTAACTTCCAACAGTTGAAGTAACTACTTTTTTCTTTCTGATATAACTATAGAATTCTTTCGGGTTTGTTTTTACTTTGATTCGCAATATGTAACTCTAAGGTCTTTTTACTTTGCTTAATTAACTTTTTGGCTTGTGCGTCGTAGCTCTACAAATTTCCACGCCGTTCTTCGTCATTTTGGTGAGGATTTTAATCTATCATTAGCAAATTTTTTAGGCAAGCAGGCAGTTTGAAATATCTTTATTCCACCATTTTGGGCTTAATTATTATGGCCTGGACGCCGTATTTTTCGATGGTATGCAGTCTTGCACTGCTTTTAGGTAAGTGGTTTCGAATAACTTCCAAGATGTATCTATGTCGTTATTGTTAATTAAAAAGCTCCAGTCAGTTTTCTTTAAACCTAGCTCTAAGTTTATGGAAGTTGCTTTCTTGAAATTAGGGACTTTTTCGATGCTACTATTTGGTTCGATTACTAGTAAACTTTAAAGTGAAAGTTATCGTACGATGGTCGCTGTTACTGAATTCATCACCAACATTCAAATTCTCTATCAATTCTTCTTTTGTTGCAAGTACAATGTCAAGAACGTTATTACCACGGGTCGGCGTTCGAACAAATTGATAAAGCGAACTCTCTTGCAAGTTCGTATACAAGTCATGTCCAGAGTGTGAAGTAAGAGTATCGCCCCACTTGGTCCACAGGTAAATTAAAGTCGCCAAACATTCCGGTATCTTGTGAGTTACTTACATCTGGCAATTTGTTCGTAAATTTCTCGGTCAGTTTGCACTGATTGAGCTGGAGGTCCCTGTATATTAACGCAAGTATTATTTTTGTACCTTTATTATTCTTTATTAGCACAAAAGATGTGTCGACGTTCACAATTTGAGGTTTTGACACGAGGGTCGGGTTAAGACTTTCTTATGATATAAAATAAAACGCCACCTCCATTTTTATTTATTCGGCTGTTCTCAAACATTACATAACCGGGAAGTGAATACTCTGCTAAAAAGTCTCTATCTTCTGTATTGAGCCAAGATTCTGTTATGCCAATCACATCATACTTTTCTGTAAACACTAGTTCCTCTAAATCTGAAAATTTATTGCGTATGCTACGAGCGTTTGCATAGAAAACCTTTAAAGTTGCGGTTTTAGAACTCGCAGAACGTTCTTTCATCGAATTTTTGGTTCTGGTCGAATCTACATTTACATTCATGGCTGTCCTCGGTCCTCGGTCCGTTTATCCCTGTCGGTTTTGAATTTGGGTCGTGTTGGTGGAACTTTATCCAAATTCGCGGTTCTTGACGGATTAGTATTTAATTCCTTTGGAGAGAGAGAGAGAGAGAGAGAGAGAGAGAGAGAGAGAGAGAGAGAGAGAGAGAGAGAGAGAGAGAGAGAGAGAGAGAGAGAGAGAGAGAGAGAGAGAGAGAGAGAGAGAGAGAGAGAGAGAGAGAGAGAGAGAGAGAGAGAGAGAGAGAGAGAGAGAGAGAGAGAGAGAGAGAGAGAGAGAGAGAGAGAGAGAGAGAGAGAGAGAGATCTAGCTCTAGCTCTATATATTATCAACCATGACACCTGCAACCCGACATTGTTCCTTGTGCGTGTGTGTGTGTGTGTGTGAGCATGGCTACACTGTAGATATATGTATCTATGTATCTATTTATGGAAACAAAATTAACTACACAACACTGGTCGACATGGGTTCAGAGCAGGAAGATCATGTCTCTCGCAACTATTGGAACACTACGACAGAATTCTTAAATCCCTAGAAGAAAAGAAAAACGTGGACGTCATCTACACCGATTTTGCTAAGGCATTTGATAAATGTGATCAAGGTATTATTGCACACAAACTTAAAGCAAAAGGGATAACAGGTAAAATCGGAAGGTGGATATACAACTTCCTCGTGAACCGAAAACAATCAGTAGCAGTAAGCCAAGTAACATCTGAGCCTTCAGACGTCAAAATCTCAGTTCCCCAAGGAACAGTACTAGGGCCCCTTCTTTTCCTCATTCTAAATAATGACATAGATAGGATGTCAACACAAGACACAGTACAGTATCCTCCTTTGCGGATGACACAAAACTGAGTATGATAGTAAAGACACAGGAAGACACGGGCCGGCTGCAAGAGGACACAAATAAGGTGTTCCAGTGGACCAGGGAAAATAACATGCAATTTAATGAAGACAAATTTCAATTAATACGATACGAGATAAGGATTTCGTTAAAGAGAGCACAAGTTACATAACAGAATCCAATCACATAATAGAACGTAAAGACAATGTGAAAGACCTTGGGGTGATAATGTCTGAAAATATGGGATTCAAAGAACATAACCAGGTCAAAGTTGCAGCTGCGAAACGGCTAACAGGTTTGGATTCTACGAACATTTAGAACTCGCGGTGAATTGCCTA
>CM064503.1:61947749-62065973 GCA_032716605.1 Paralithodes platypus | reverse complement strand
GGTTTCTAAATACCCCCTGATGGTAACAAAAACGGCTTTTTTTTAAAGGATCCACCGAATAGGCTCAAAATCGCGTCATATGTCGGTTAATGGGCGAACTGTTATATGTGTTTTTTAATAGGCGAACTGTTATATGTGTTTTTAATGGGCGAACTGTTATATGTGTTTTTTAATGGGCGAACTGTTATATGTGTTTTTTACTGGGCGAACTGTTGTGTGTTTTTCACCTGTTACCGGTACCTCTTTTTCTCGTGCCTCTTGCTGATCCTCCCTACCCCTGATGATAAGTGATCGGTGATCGGGTGGTTTCTGAATTGCTTTGTGTTGCATTTGCTTTGTTATGGGCGAACTTTGCGAACTCGAAGGCGAACCGAACTGTTAGAAAGAAAACTGTTATATGTGTTCTTCTGTCACCTACCTCTCTTTCCTTTCTCGTGTCTCTTGCTGATCCTCCCTACACCTTGTGAGAGTAAGGACTAACTGACTGATTATTATTATATGCTTATTAGTTTAGCCGTTGTATCATAAACACATAAGTTATGTTCCTCTCTGTGATCTTATATATAGAAATATAATGCACATGATTGAATTACGAGTGCAGTTTCGTATGCACTGGTTAAGGGGAGTTTTTTAGTTTGTTCCCTAGACTTCCATCAAGCTTAAAATTACACCCCCTAGATCCCCTTTCAAGCTAAATGTGTACATTTTTCGGTAGAAAAATGTCCCGGCCGAAGGCCGCTTACTCTTAAATTACAGGCTCGCTATCGCTCGCCAGGAAAAAATCGACACCTAAATGGCACAAAAGGTCTTAAAATTGACAGAAATGGGGTGAAAGTTCTTATAATCACCAAACTAATGGGGCGAACGTCTTAACACTCCAAAAACAATTGAGGTAAACATGAGGGAGAAAGAGGTCCAAAAAAAAAAAAAAAAAAAATGCCCCAAGTCGAAATTTCCCCTTAACTCTCTGATTAGTCAACTGATAAATAATGTCATTTTTATATTCCACTCCCAACACCAAACACCTCCCAATGAAATTAATGAAAGCTTGTGATTCGCCCGGGATCCGAACCTGGGTTACCACACACAGATCTTAAGGGGAGGTTTTTTAGTTTGGTCCCTAGATATCCTTCAAGCTTAAGATTACACCCCCTTGAGCCTCTTTCAAGATAAATGTGTACATTTTTCGGTAGAAAAATGTCCCGGCTGAAAGCCGGTTCCTCTTAAATTACAGGCTCGCTATCGCTCGCCAGGAAAAAATCGACACCTAAATGGCACCAAAATTGACAGAATGGGTTGAAAGTTCTTAAAATCGTCAAAATAATTGGGCGAACGTCTTAAAATTAGAAACGCAATGGGGCTAAACATGAGGGAGAAAGAAGTCCAGAAAAAAAATCCCTCAAGTGGATATCTCCCCTTAAACACTCTAAGCATTACACCATCAAGACAGTTAAAGGTTAAGTACCGTATATGGTTACGATTTGATGTCCATTTATTGCATACTGGATATTAACCCCCTGAAGCTCTGACGCGTTTTAGCAGTATATTTTGGCTATCATTAGACGGTGTTATGCAGCTTGGGAAGGATCTGTGGGTATTAAAAGGGTAAAGACTTATCTCAATCAACCCTCTGACTTCCATAATTATACCCTTCCTAATCTGAATAAAATCTTCTAATAATTACCAGAACACAAAACAGAAATGCGTATAGGAGCTTGAAAGGGTTAAGGGGAGGTATTTAGTTTATTACCTTAACCTCCATCAAAATTAAAATTAAACCCCCCTGACCCCCTTTCAAGATAAATGTGTAAATTTTTCGGTAGAAAAATGTCCAGGCCGAAGGCCGGTTCCTCTTAAATTACAGGCTCGCTATCGCTCGCCAGGGAAAATTCGACACCTAAGTGGCACGAAAGGTCTTAAAATTGACAGAAATGGGGTGAAAGTTCTTAAAATCGCCAAACTAATGGGGCGAACGTCTTAAAATCTCAAAAGCAACGGGGCTAGACATGAGGGAGAAAGGGGTCAAGAAAAAAGTCCCTCAAGTGGATGTCTCCCCTTAATCTAATCCACACTCGCAATCCATGTATAATATAGGCTACTATTAGTCATTCATACATAAGATCACGTATTAGGTTATGTACGGTCGCGCTAACAAGTCATGTCCCAGGTGTCATTACGTTTGGCTTGCTCTGTGCTGTATTAATGTCTGTCAGATGTTGAATAGGGTCGGTAAGTGTAGGAACATGTTTGTATATTTCACTCGATACGAAGAAACGAAGCTTAGATATTGCTGATACCACTTATTGATCAAAACATACTGGGTGCCGAGACATCACTTATTAGCGCGACTGTACCGTAATACCATCCCAGCAAATCGTAACTTGGCAGCACCGCACCCACCTCCCCAACCCCACTCCCTCATTCCACCTCCTCTCCAATAGTGGAAGTTAGGAGGTGGAGCGAGGGAGGGGGGTTGGGGAAGTGGGTGCAGCGCTGCCTAATCACGACCCCAACGTAATAGAATATGTGCGGCAAACTGTACATAGTAAACTCTATAAGTTGTTTGGTAGTACAGTACATGAATGGGTGGGTGTGGGTGTGGGTGTGGCTTGGGTATGGCTTAAGGGGGGTGACCTGCTGGCTGTTATTTCTGTCCTTTTCTCTCTTTCTCTGGCTTGTATCCATTCGGCCCCATTCAGCCAACTATTTCAAGACTTTTATCCCCATCTAGGTGTCGATTTCTTCTTGGCGAGCGATAACGAACCAGCATTATATGAAGAAATCCGGCTTCGCCGGAGAAATTTTTCTATCGAAAAATGTACAAATTTAGCCTGCTGTCAAACAAAACTAAAAAATATGCTGGCTCGCTACCGCTCACCAGTAAAAAAATGACACCTGGATGGGGATAAACGTCTTAAAACAGTAGGCTGAATGGGGCCAAATGGATACAAGCCAGAGAAAGATAGAAAAGGAGTACAAAGAAAATCAAAAGAAATCAAGCAACAACAGATCTAGTGACTCTTCTAGGTTGCTTGTCCTCCAAAACACTGAGGATCAAGTGTCCAAACAGTGGTTTAGAGTGGGTAAGGGAACATTGGAAAGGGAATTACTGCCCTGGAACTAATGTCCGTGGCAGGATTAGGAAGTTAGTAGAGGACAGATGGGTTAGTAACTGAGGGGGGGATAAAATAAAGTTATTCATTTACAAACGCAGTCAGTCGCGGGTTTGATGAGAGATATTTGTCTAGGCGGAGTTTAAATGCATCAACGGTGATGCAGTCTATAACGTTTCGGGGAAGCCCATTCCACAAGTTGACAACTCGATTGAAGAAGAAATTCTTAGATTCGTGCGAGTTAAAAGATTTAAAGGACAGAACAAAAGCAGGTCACCCCCCTTAAGACTGACTATAACAAAGTTTGATGGGGGTGGGGAGGGTGGCAGACTAGACAAGACATGGGACCCAGAAGGAAGGAAGGGAGGGAGGGGAGGGTGGCAGACTAGACAAGACATGGGACCCAGAAGGAAGGAAGGCTGCTGGGAATAGACCATCTCTCTCTCTCTCTCTCTCTCTCTCTCTCTCTCTCTCTCTCTCTCTCTCTCTCTCTCTCTCTCTCTCTCTCCTTTATCTCTCTCTCTCTCTCTCTCTCTCTCCTCTCTCTCTCTCTCTCTCTCTCTCTCTCTCTCTCTCTCTCTCTCTCTCTCTCTCTCTCTCTCTCTCTCTCTCTCTCTCTCTCTCTCTCTCTCTCTCTCTCTCTCTCTCTCTCTCTCTCTCTCTCTCACACTCACTCACACTCTCTCTCTCATATTCTCCCCCTCACTTCACTTCACTGGTTCCCTTCAACATGTCAGGCTGCACAGCGGGGGCGGCATCAGGCTACTGGTGTGATTAACCCCTTCAGTACCGGTGACATCCATTTAATTACATTCTAGCCATGAATAGACGATTGTATTCATCTGAGGAAGGACCTCTAGCAATAATGTGGCTTCAAACTATCTTGCAACCTTTTTAACTACCACAAATCCTTCTTATGGGGAGATATCCACTTGAGGGATTTGTTCTTGACTCCTTTCTCCCTCATGTTTAGCCCCATTGATTTTCTAATTTTAAGACGTTCGCCGTATTATTTTGACGATTGTAAGAACTTTCGACCCATTTCTGTCAATTTTAAGACCTTTCGTGCCATTTAGGTGTCGATTTTATCGTGGCGAGCGATAGCGAGCCTGTTATTTAAGAGGAACCTGCTTTCAGCCGGGAAATTTTTCTACCGAAAAATGTATAAATTTATCTTGAAAGGGGCTCAAGGGGGTGTAATTTCAAGCTTGATGGAAGTCTAGGAAACACACTAAAAACCTCCCCTTAACCCCTTGAAGCTCCGACGCGTTTTAGAAGTTTATTTTGGCCATCATTAGACGATTATTTACAGCTTAAGAAGGATCTGTGGGTATTAAAAGGGTAAACACTATCTCCATCAACCCTCTGACTTCCATATACCGTTACTAATCTGAATAAAATTGTCTAATAGTAGCCAGAAAACATAACAGAAACGCGTATTGGAGCTTGAAAGGGTTAATTAAGCTGCATATTATCGTCTAAATGTAGGTAGAATAAAATATAACCCACGTGGCTGGTACTCAAAGGGTTAATATTCCACTATATATATAGTCCGTTCATTCTAGCCTTGGCTAGGGAATAGGTGTGGCAATTGACAGCTCATTTGCTCTAGCCCTTTTTGAGTTACAGAGGTTAGAGGTTTACGATGTCTGGCCAACCTAGAATGACCAGACTATAACAAGGATTCCTGTTCTTCCTTATCTCGGCCCTCGTAATTTGCCTTCACATAAACATTAGGTTATTCAGTGTGCCGTTGGGGGTCTGAGTGCATGATCAGATTAAGGGGAGATCTCCACTTGAGGGATTTTTTTCTTGACCCCTTTCTCCCTCATGTTTAGCCCCATTGCTTTTGATATTATAAAATGTTTGCTCCATTAGTTTAGCGATTTTAAGAACTTTCACCCCATATTAAGACCTTTCGTGCCATTCAGGTGTAGATTTTATCCTGGCGAGCGATAGCGAGCCTGTAATTTTAAGAGGAATCGGCCTTCGGCCGGGACATTTTTCTACCGAAAAATGTACAAATTTACCTTGAAAGGGACTCAAGGTGTGTAATTTTAAGCTTGATGGAGGTCTAGGGAACAAACTAAATACCTCTCCTTAATATCCAGTATTCGATAAATGGATAACGGGTATCAATCATAGTCATGTACAGTCGTGCTAATAAGTGATGTCTCGGCACCAAGTATGTTTTGATCAATAATTGGTATCAGCAATATCTAAGCTTCATTTCTTCATATCGAGTGAAATATACAAACATGTTCCTACACTTACCCACGCTATTCAACATCTGACAGACATTAATACAGCACAGAGCCAGCCAAACGTAATGACAGCTGGGACATGACTTATTAGCGCGACTGTACGTAACCTTTAAGTGTCTTGGTGTTGTAACGGTTAGAGTGCTTGCAAATCTATATGTGGTATCCAAGGTTCGAATCCTGGGAGGATCACATGCTTTCATTCATTTCATTGGGGGGGGGGGGGAGTGAAATGAATTAATTAGATTAAGGGGAGGTATTTAGTTTGTTCCCTAGACCTCCATCAAGCTTAAAATTACACCCCCTTGAGTCCCTTTCAAGATAAATTTGAACATTTTTCGGTAGAAAAATGTCCCGGCCGAAGGCCGGTTCCTCTTAAATTACAGGCTCGCTATCGCTCGCCAGGATAAAATCGACACCTGAATTGCACGAAAGGTCTTAATATGGGGTGAAAGTTCTTAAAATCGCTAAACTAATCGGGCAAACGTTTTATAATATCAAAAGCAACGGGGCTAAACATGAGGGAGAAAGGGGTCAAGACAAAAATCCCTCAAGTGGAGATCTCCCCTTAAATAAAGAGTACCGGTCCTTAGAGTCTTAGATAACTCACTCCACAAACGAAGTTGGACGAAGGTTATTGTTTCGTCTCCGTCTGTTTAGCCCTATGATACTTGTAACCCCTTCAGTACCGGTGATGTACTTTTCGTTACATACTGGCTACTATTAGATGGGTTTCTTCAGCTTAGGAAGGACGTCTACCCATCAAAAGGCTACTACAGACTTCATAAACTCGTCTAAATGTACCGTAGCTGACGGTAAATCCTGGCCTTAAGGGGAGATTTCCACTTGAGGGATTTTTTTTTTCTGGACCCCTTTCTCCCTCATATTTAGCCCCATTGCTTTTGAGATTTTAAGACGTTCGCCCCAGTAGTTTGGACATTTTAAGACATTTTGCCCCATTACTGTCAATTTTAAGACCTTTTGTGCCATGAAGGTGTCGATTTTTTCCTGGCGAGCGATAGCGAGCCTGTAATTTAAGAGCAACCGGCCTCCGGCCGGGACATTTTTCTACCGAAAAATGTAAAAATGTATCTTGAAAAGGGGTCTAGGGGGTGTAATTTTAAGCTTGATGAAAACGTAGGGAACAAACTAAATACCTCCCCTTAACCCCTTCTATATCGGTGACGTCTTTTTAATTTGATTCTAGCCATATTTAGACGATTTTGTGCAGTTTTAAAAGGATTTGTTGTACCTAGTGAAAAGGATTAAGTGAGATAGTTCGAAGCCTGTTAATTGCTGGGGACCCTTTTGAAACTGAATAACATCGTCTAATAGTAGCCAGAATATGATTGATAAGACGTCGCAGGTACAGAAGGGGTTAATGGTAAACAATTATGGAGTGTAGGCGAAGGTATGCGCTCTACTGAGGGCCCCTCTATTTATTATGGAGTGTAGGCGAAGGTATGCGCTCTACTGAGGGCCCCTCTATTTATTATGGAGTGTAGGCGAAGGTATGCGCTCTACTGAGGGCCCCCTCTATTTATTATGGAGTGTAGGCGAAGGTATGCGCTCTACTGAGGGCCCCCTCTATTTATTATGGAGTGTAGGCGAAGGTATGCGCTCTACTGAGGGCCCCCTCTATTTATATGGAGTGTAGGCGAAGGTATGCGCTCTACTGAGGGCCCCCTCTATTTATTATGGAGTGTAGGCGAAGGTATGCGCTCTACTGAGGGCCCCCTCTATTTATTATGGAGTGTAGGCGAAGGTATGCGCTTCTACTGAGGGCCCCCTCTATTTATTATGGAGTGTAGGCGAAGGTATGCGCTCTACTGAGGGCCCCCTCTATTTATTATGGAGTGTAGGCGAAGGTATGCGCTCTACTGAGGGCCCCCTCTATTTATTATGGAGTGTAGGCGAAGGTATGCGCTCTACTGAGGGCCCCTCTATTTATTATGGAGTGTAGGCGAAGGTATGCGCTCTACTGAGGGCCCCCTCTATTTATTATGGAGTGTAGGCGAAGGTATGCGCTATACTGAGGGCCCCCTCTATTTATTATGGAGTGTAGGCGAAGGTATGCGCTCTACTGAGGGCCCCCTCTATTTATTATGGAGTGTAGGCGAAGGTATGCGCTCTACTGAGGGCCCCCTCTATTTATTATGGAGTGTAGGCGAAGGTATGCGCTCTACTGAGGGCCCCCTCTATTTATTATGGAGTGTAGGCGAAGGTATGCGCTCTACTGAGGGCCCCCTCTATTTATTATGGAGTGTAGGCGAAGGTATGCGCTCTTATGAGGGCCACCTCAATTTATATGGAGTGTAGGCGAAGGTATGCGCTCTACTGAGGGCCCCCTCTATTTATTATGGAGTGTAGGCGAAGGTATGCGCTCTACTGAGGGCCCCTCTATTTATTATGGAGTGTAGGCGAAGGTATGCGCTCTACTGAGGGCCCCTCTATTTATTATGGAGTGTAGGCGAAGGTATGCGCTCTACTGAGGGCCCCCTCTATTTATTCATGAATCTGCTTGATCTTATAATTATATATTGTACTGTATATATACAGTATACCGGTACTGTATATACAGTATAATTATATATTGTACTGTATATATACTGTATATATACAGTATACCGGTACTGTATATACAGTATAATTATATATTGTACTGTATATATACTGTATATATACAGTATACCGGTACAGTATATACTCGGTACTGTATATAATTATGGAGTAGCGTATGTCATTGACCTTCACACTTCCTTGTGTTAATATTGTTGGCACCCTTCTTGTGTATGGTCACATGGTGGGGCATGGGTGGTTGGCAGGAGGTGGTGAAGGTGGTGGGGGGCGTGGAAGGGGGTGGGGGAAATATATGGAGGCGTGGGTGAAGAATATATGGAGGGGAGGTGTTGAAATTGTGGGTATGGCTGGGTAGTGAAGGGGTGGGTGAGAGGGGGAGTGAGTTGGTGGTGAAGGTGTGTGGGTGGGTAGTGAATATATGGAGGTGGTGTGAGGGGCTGTTTTTTCTGACCCATCTTCTCCCTCATGTATAACCCCATTATTTGTAAGATATTAAGACGTTCTCCACATTAGTTTGGTGAATTTAAGACCTTTCACACACACACACACACACACACACACACACACACAACAGTAATGCCTGATATTTGAACTTAGGCTTATTATCTGTTTAAGGGAGAAGAGTTTTAATCAGTGAGGCTTATCTTTTTCAATTTTTGTCTGGATAAAGGATCTAAATTTTGCAATAATAACACCCCAAAATAATAATGATTAAGGGAGGATGGCCGTATTTATTAAGGGAGGATGGCCGTATTTATTAAGGGAGGATGGCCGTATTTATTAGCTTGTTTATTGATATTTTTATTATGTTCTTAGTTTCCTCGCTAGACCTCCATCAAGCTTTAAGAAAACACCCCCAAGATCTCCCTTCAAGATAAATGTGTACCGGTACATTTTTTATATAAAAAAAATCCGGCCGGAGGCCGGTTTCTACTGTAATGCAGGCTCGCTTTCGCTCGCCAGGAAAAAAAAAACACCTACTGTACATTGCACGAAAGGTCTTAATATTGACAAAGAAATGGGGTGAAAGTCTTTAAAATCGACAAAAGAATTTTTGCGAACATTTTAAAATGTGAAAACTAATGGGGCTAAACATGAGAGAGAAGGGGGACCAGATAAACGATCCATATCCCCTTAGGAAGATTGTCTTTTGAGTTTTACTTATATTACCGGTATGTTTGGTATTTATTTTAATTATGCCTGACAAAATTTTTCTCATTGTTCAATAAAGTTTTAAGATAACATTATTCTGGCCATATGAAAATTTAAAAAGTTCATTAAACCCATTCAGTACCGGTGACGTCCTTTTAACTTTATTCTGGCTACTATTAGACGATCTTATTGAGTATTGAGTATTGTTCACATGTGTGGGGAGGTTCCTCTCACACCGCTCTCCTAGACAAAGTTGAAAGAAAGGCCTTTCGTATCATTAACTCCCGTCCACTCACCAACTCTGCAATCTCTCTCTCTCCGCCGCAATGTTGCATCTCTCTCGCTATTCTATCGCTACTATAATAATCAGTGTTCCTCAGAGCTTTCCCCGTGACTGTATACCACCTCCTTTACGTATGACACGTGGTACCCGTCTTGCAACTCAATCCCCACCCCTACTCTGTGCAACTCTCCAACCCAAGAGTGAAACGTTACTCTCAAACTTTCTTCTACTCAACAGCTGAGCTCTGGAACTCTCTCCCAGAATCAGTCTTTCCCTCTTCCTATGACTTAAATTGCTTCAAACTCCGTGTGTCCAGGCATTTTGGCTCGAACGTCCCTTGATTTTGGCCCTGTCACTCTTTCAACTATGGGGGAGGTACTCGCTATAGGCAGTTCTGCCTTTTGCCTCCCTCAATCACATAGAACAAAATAAAAAAATAAAAATAAAAGGAGCCTCCAGCAATTGATAGGCTTCGAACTATCTCACTTAACCATTTGTATTACCATAAATTTTTCTTAAATTGCACACAATCGTCTGAATTTTACTAGAATATGAATAAAAATACATCGCTGGTACAGAAAGGGTAAATAATTTTTAGATAAGATACCCATATAATATACCATATATATATATATATATATATATATATATATATATATATATATATATATATATATATATAACATAAGTTAATAGATAAGATAATATATTACTGTGTTGTGTCTAATGTAGTGTGTTTCTTTTGTTTCAGAGCGTGCACAGTGGTCGCGGGAGTAAGGGTGTGGGCGGGGGTGTGATGGAGGATGGCGGATCTCACGCCCCCGTAGCCCCAACCTCCGCCGCCTCTCGCAAGGCCTCCTCCCTCCCTGGATACTACTCGCGCGGGGCACCCCATCACCACCACCAACACCCGTCATCCTTCCGAGAGGCCTTCACCTCCAGCAAGAGTCCTACGCCACCAACCCGCAGCGATGTGGTGGCTCCAGTTGCTCCACCCCGGGGCCCTACCAGTCCCCGGGCACCCAGGGTCACGGCCATGCTCGCACAACACCAGCCAGCTTGGTCTCATAGTTCACAACTCCACCAACAGAGGTCTCAACAGCTGCAACAACAACAACAACAACAGCTGCAACAACAACAACAACAGCTGCAACAACAACAACAACAGCTGCAGCAACAACAGCAACAACAGAGGTCACAACAGCTGCACCAACAACAACAACAGCTGCAATGGTCTCAACAACAACAACAACAAAAACAACAACAACATACACACAGACCTCAACAACAACAACTTCAACAAAGATCTCAAGTACAGCAACCTAGACCCCAACAAGCACACCTGCAGCAGCAACCACAACAGAAGCCCTACCAAGCCTACCTGGCCAAGGCTCCGCACCATCACAGTATGCCGCAGGTTCAGCATCAGCCAACTCGTGAACCCCCACATCATCAGAGGCCACTGGGGCAAAACAAAGAGTCAACGCCGGATAAAGTCCCTCCGGAGAAAAAGAGCAAGCGGTCCTTGTTGAGTGGGATATTCAGGCGGAAGAAGAAAGGCTCGAGCAGCAGTTCCAGTAGCAGCAGCAGTAGTGACAGTGAAGAACCTCCGCAACGCAGAAGCTTTTTACGGCGACGAAGCAAAAAGAAAGAGCGAAAAGACCCTCTGCCTCCACCTCCGCCTCCACCACCAGCGGAAGAAAGTTTAGTTCATGGTAATAATGGTAGAGAGCAAGACATCAGACTGTTGAATGATGGAAGCTACAAGAGAGTACGAGTCATACCAACTGGAACTGGCAGTCTGGGGAAAGAGTCACAACCATTAGGGATTCCCACGATCATGCCACTACCGGGTCAGCTCTCAAAAATTGGTGTATCTGCCTCGCATGACTCCTTACCAGTGAGTCTTGGCTCATGGGCGGGAGGAGGGTCACATGCCTCTCTTGGATATTATTCAAGTGGTGGGATGGGGACACGCAGCTCTAGCACTGACACCATCAGCAAAAAGGAGCGGCGCGAAGCTCTGAAGGCTCGGGTTGAGCGTCTCCGGGATAAGATTAAAGACACCAGTTCCGATGAGGAGAAAGCATCCATATCGTCTCATTCCATGTATGGCAGTGAATCTAGCCTCAGTAAAACAGGCTCTATCAGCAAAAGATCTAGAGCAGCACGAACAGAACGTTTCCTCCGGAGAAAATCATATGAGCTTGAGACACTACGTAATGAAACAGAAAAGGATCGACGAAATAGAGAAGCGGTACAGGCCAGGATTGAAGAAATACAAAGGGTGCGTCTTTTTGAAGCAGAGAGAAATAGATTAAATGAAGAGAGACAACAAATGGAGCTCTTAGCCAAAACTAAGCCAAAATGGTCTGCTAAGCTTGTATACCAGGAGTCAAGCGAGTATGAAACAGCAGTAATATTGCAGACCCCTTCAGCAAGTCCAGGAGCCAGTCCACACATGAAAGCCAAATTTGACGGTCACGCACCATACAGTCCAGCAGAACGGAGTGATCCAGTAATTCTGAGAAGCAAACCGCAAGCACCCAATCCATCCGTAAATGTTTCTCTGCCTCTTCCCTCAGCTACACAAACAAGAAGAAGTTTTCAAGATATTGAAGCTCCTATTCAAAATAGCCTCTTTGGTCACCGAAGTGCTTCATATGATAGCAATATCAATAGGAATTCTTTTCTGATGCAACATGCTAATGGAAATATTGGCAGCGGTCCATTGTCACCTGGTGGAGTATCAGTAAATAGATATGGCCTCACTCCACCGGCTCCTCCTCCACGAGACAGAAGTAGAATATTGTCCCCAGGAGATGGAAGGCCGATGTCGTATTCTTTCGAAAACCTCAACCAAGACGTTCATCGTCCTAATTCAAGCCAGTCTAGTATGAGCAACTTCACAAAGGGTTCAAGTCCTAGTCCAAGTGTGAGGTCCGTACCCGCATACTTAGGCCCCCAAGTCAATAGTCAGCCTCCTGGACATCCACCGGCCGCAGCACCGACTCGACGCTCATTCTCGGAGCTAGAATTGTCTCAACAGCAGCAAGTCAATGGCAAATCAAACTACAACGTACCCCCCGCCCGCCCAGCACCTCCAGGATACCCAGCAACTCCTTATAGTTATACGGATCAGCCACCAAGACCTACCCAGCAAAATCAGTATATTAGATTACAGCATCAGCAACAGCAACAACAATCACATCCTCCACAGCAAAACTCCGGCCAAGTACGATTCTACACCGACCAAACACCGCAGTACGCCAAGATCATCCCCATCAGCAGCGTTCCTCCATCACCTTCTTCAGATTACTCCTCCTACATGAGTGATAATAGCATCAAGCTTCAACAAGCAAATACAGCGTGGAGGCAAAAGGAACAGGAAATCAAAAGCAAAGTGACAACGCAAGTAACTCCACAAGGCGTTAGTGATTCCTCACGTTCTAACAGCCCAAAGCCAGATGGGTATGGGTCAGGTGGATTAGCAGTATCACCAACGCGCCAGCAGGAGGAAGATCCGTATGGTACTATTCAACCAAAGAAGCTACACCCAGCACCCATTACCTTGAAGCAAGCAGAGTCTCTTAGTTCCCTGTCAGGCCAAAGTGATGTGTCAAGTCCGGTTCCAAAAGCTCAAGATTCGGATTCCAGTCAGGGCAGCCTTGCCCGTGAAAAGAAAAAGCTCGCTCAAAACAGACCACTCTCCATGGTGCTGGAAAAGGCTGAATCGGGTGATAAACTGTCGCCTCCAAACACTCCGAGAACAAAGCCGCAGCCTCCAGTTCGGTGCAGCAAACAAATCACAACTCCAGGTCATGAGGTGACTAAGCGACAAATGTTTCAAGAAATCATGAAGCAAAAATTTGATAAGAAGAAAGACAAGAACATTAGTCCAAAGGAATTTGAAGACATATTTAAGAAAGAGAAGGAAAAGCTTGAAAAAAGTAAATGCTCTAATTTTGAGGAAGCGCTAAAAGAACTAGAGGAGATATATGCTAGTCTGAAGTTGGATAGTGAAGACCTGTTAGACCGAGCAGAGTGCCGTGATCTCCCTGCACAGTATCAGCAGTTATGGGATAGCCAAACGTCACCTACCACCGATTTAGGACAACCGAGTTCAAAAGTTCAAAACCGTGGTAGGTCTAAAGCACCTCGAGGCAGAAGATCAGGAATTCCAGATGTCAAAGCTGATGACATGCATTATCGCCGTTGCCAACAAAGTACCCGTAACCAACCAGATGTTCAGAAGGCATTACAGATGACGGGTAGCTATTTGTTGGTATCTCCTGCTCATGCTCCTTCTGATATCGAAATGGACATGCCCAAAGATCCAATGTTGGAGGGAGAACCAGATATTGTGTACGATGATGTGTCTTATAGAAATATCAAGCAAGCCAACGCCATCAAAGTCATCGATCCACAACCTCCCTTTGGAATCCCAATTGGGCCGACTACTCAGGGATCTCCGAGTGATTATTTGCATGCCACTCCGAAAGAAAACTACCGTCCAAAAATGATGGCCAGAAAGCAGCCTGATACAACAATGGATGATTTAGCATTTAGAAACTTGCGGAAAGATCCACTCGGTAAAGAATTAAATACCTCTGAATTAGATGAGCTACTGTCAGAAGCCAACAACGACACGCCTATGTATAAACGCAGAGTAGCACGTTCAGTTTCTGCTGATCGTGCACACACCCAGAGGTCAGACCATAATGCTGTTGTAGCAAGTAACAGCCTTAAAGAAAGAGGTCTAAGACAGCAAACTCCTCGAAAAGTAAAACACCAGTATGAAGCACGCCGAGGTGTTCGTGGAACAAGCAGAGATGTTGCAACAGACGGTGAAACTGCAAATACGGCTTCACCACTCAGTCCACGAAACAATCCAAGTTGGCTTGAGAGAGCACACTTAGTCGACACCAAATGGGATAACCTCAGTACAAATAATTTGAGCACAAGCACAGAAACCTTGACTGAGCTGTCATCAGCACGAGCCGTTTCCCAACCAGATATTCGTCATGCAATCATCCGTGAAGCAAGGGTACCACCAGGGGGTCCCAAAGATGTTATCCCTCAATCAGTCACAGTCACTTCCTTAACCACCCCTCCAGCCACTGCCGTAACCATGGCAACTATCACTGTTCCAAAGTTAATCAAAGTGCAGACCATTCAGAGTTCTCCTGCTTCCCCAGTCACTTTAGAGAAGAAGGCGTATCGGCCACTGGACTCCATATTCAACAACAAGGCCAAACCTTTCTGCCGGACTGATCATCCGGAACAACAAACTCAACAGCAGCCTCAAGAGGAAACGACTCTGAGCCACATGGATATTGCCAAGGAAACGACTCGGAGCCACGTGGATATCGCCAAGCTTGATGCCCTGATATCAACGCTCTCCAAGATCGACACTCAAGAGGAATCGTCTCAAGACGAAGCATCTGTCGACTCTAAATCTCCCGATGAGCCACCTGTGACAAACTTTGATACTGAACTGAAAATTAAGGAAGACCCCATGTATGAAATTGATAACGAGCCCCAGACCAATGTGTTAGAGCCCACTGAACCCGTTAAAGTAAACTATGAAAAGAACAGTGCCAAAGCCAATATCGTCAAGGCCATCAGGTTGTCCATGGCCATCGAATCCTATAGCAGTGAAGGTAATAAAGAAGTTCAATCACGTAGGCGTAGTGCTGTAGAGCTGCCTGTAAGGGATACACAGGCTTCCCACTCAATCACAAACTCTTCCACTAACTTCCTTTCCTACTTGAGCAATAATAACACCAGTGGCATGCAGGAACCAAGGTCTAGCTCTCCCGAGCCACAACCTGTTGCTGTCCAAGCTGCTACTTGCACTGATAGGGTAGAATCTATGGTTGTGGTATCTGAAAATGTGCATGGTAGAGGCAGACGTGCTCGCTCTGTGCCCACTTCACCAAGGGCAATTGACGCTATGTTTGATAAAGCTTTCGATTTGTTGCTAGCAAATGAATCCAAAGAAGATTTAACATCTGACTTAGAGATGGCTACTTCAGTGAATAACAGAGCAATTTCACTTAACTCACAAGATAATAAGACAGACTCCTTGATTAAGCCTCTATCATCCTCTAATATAAATCCTATAGCTAATCCTCTACCATTGCAAAATGGGAGCTATGATGCATGTGAGACTAGGAATCATTCTCAAACTCTTCTCTCTAATAATACTTCTGCTTTCATTGTTGATTCTCCTTCTGGTCCTATTGCTGTCAAAGCCAAGAGTACTGTAGAGAATTGTGATCAAAGTAAAGCACAAGCGTCTCCTAAAGGTACCCACCGCAACTCCCTGCCTCCCTCCCATGCTCTGCAGCCGTCCTTGCCACCAGGTGATGTAGTAAAAGCAAAGGAGGTGCGGCAGCACTTCCGAGGTGCCAGTGTGCCCACTCAAGGCTCTGACTCTGAGGAAAATGGTGCCAAACTAAGGGCTGGCTCCATGCCTCCACTCTCCCTTCCTACGCCTGACCGTACCAGGCCGGGCGGTAGCATGGGGCGGGAGGCCTCGTCAGGTCCCCGAGCGTGTTCCTCAGGTGAGGGTAGTGCGTGTGCTACCAGAGATCAGGACAATGGCTGCGTCCAGTCTCTGTTGGCTGCCTGCTACCTGCTTGCATGTCTCACACAACTGGCTGGCGTTGACCTCATAACGGCTCTTGGTTTGATACTTGCAGTGGCTTCCATGTTTGCTATTTTTGCTAGATGACTCGGATTTTTCTAATTTACTGGCTTTCTTTTCTTTCCGTCTGCTTTTTCTCACAGTTTTACTATCAAATTTAGACTCCTATTTCTCTAATTATTTGCTTTCTCTTCTGTTTTTCTCATAGTTTTAATATCATTTTTAGTTTGTCTTCTCTGCTTTTTGTGCTCTTTTGTCTAACATCTCCTCTAAGACAGATTCCCCAATTTTGGAAAAGATATAAGTAGGTGGATATATATAGAAATAAATTGAGTTTACCTTCTATTTTTTAGATATACACAAATTTTGTCGATTTTTAATAATACAATATATTATATGCCCAAAAGTAGATATGCATTTTTAGACATATTTTGGGGGAGAGTTAATTTTTTTTAGAAAAATCCATCATGTTTTTTTGTAGAATAACCGCCGCTTCTCAAGACAACCTGCGGCTGCTTCCCAACACCTGTAATATCAGGAAATATACTTATTATTTGTTCACCTAATTTCCTTATATATATTGGCAAGGTACCGGTACCTTGTAACAGTACATCCTTATCCATATAAATTTTTTACCTAGTAATTAATATTGCAGAAGTCAATACTTAACGATATTTTACACATATAATCTATCATTCATTGTAATGGTGTTTTGAAAGTTATTATGGATATATATATATACATATACTATATATATATATATATATATATATATATATATATATATATATATATATATAATCCAGTATCTGCATTGTGATGGTTGTCACATTCTGTGAAGCAAAAATATCATGATTGATTATATAACTTGATTATGAACCACTTCGTACTTAACGGCATCACACTTAACCCGTACAGCCCCAGCGACGCGTCGGCGATGTATGTAACGCACAGCCCCAGAGACGCGCCTGACGCGTCACCCTAATTGCGCCGACCGTAACCTCAGGTGTAGCCACTCAAGAGGGCTCAGATTTGTATGGGAACTGTGTACGTATCCCACGCAACTGTGCCGATGGTTGAAAACTCTCAAAGTCCACGTGCATGCGCGTGAGCGCGCAATAACCTGGTTTTTGGGGGTAATTGCCTTCAATTTTTTACTCTTGTAAAATACGTTTTCGGGAGCTCTGTAGGACCATTTTTTAAGCTTTTTGAGCGGTTTTTCGTGGTTTTTCCTTCATTCCTAACCCATTCGCTATTGTTTCTGGAATAAAAAAAAAAATTGAAAACCGGCCGGGTTCTGGTGAACAAACTACAAAACTAGCCGGGCCTCCACAGGTTAATACCGCATTATAAAACATACCACTTGGTACTTAACGGCATCACACTTAATACCGCATTATAAAACATACCACTTGGTACTTAACGGCATCTCACTTAATACCGCATTATAAAACATACCACTTGGTACTTAACGGCATCACACTTAATACCGCATTATAGAACATACCTTTCACTGCAGAAAATTAACCCGAATATTGCGAGTTTTTATTTCCCTACTGCCTCCTTCTCAATGAGACAGAAAAAGGGGCGAGGGAACGCAAAAGTGGTCCCGGACCCTAAGAATTGGAGCTTCACAGGTTTCTGTTCAGGCTCTGTATTCAGTCGGCCACCCCCAGCAATGGGGTATGTGCCTCAATACATACTGTACTACTACATGCATACATACATACTGCCTCTACCAGATTCATTTTCTGGCAAATATCGACCCCCTGAAATGTGACCGTATGGAGCGTTCATACGGCCCTAAAACAGTTTTGCTCAATTACATCTGGTTATCGAGTAATGATAATCCTGTGTGAAAAATGCATCAAATTACTAATAAATCCGTCATGTTTTTGTGGAAAGCCTATAATTGTTGCTTTGATTCATGTTGCATTACACCGTTTAAACATCGATCGAGGCACATCGCAGTTTACAAGGTTAATATGACGTCGATAGTGTTTGAAATATTTGTTTAAAGTTTGGACCGAGTTTTCAAGTAATCCGCAAGTGATGATATTTTTGTTTCATGATACTGTAATAATAATAATTATAGGAGTTTGCTGTTTGTTGAAACCAGTGTCAGCTTCACTAAGTCTGATACGCGTGCCTAGTAATCAATGCATAGATATTATATTAGTTTAGCTCTTATTTATATATATATTATATATATATGTTAGTAAAGCCAGGTAATAAATGTTCTTTAATACATACGAGGTTGAAAGAAATGGCAATTTCTGCGTTGGAAATTTTATTATTCAAAGTTTCCAGGTCTCTGATGAGTTTTCGCTGGGTGGCAGGAAGTAGATGAAGGAGATGAGCAAAATTCATGGTGGTACAGGGTTACATAAATGTACATGATGATACAGGATATACGACGCGTTTCACTGGACAACCAGCATTATCAAGTAAGGAAGGAATGATATAAAAGGTAAACAGGAAGGGTATATATAGAGGGTGGAGGATCAGAGGAGGCGGAAAACAGGGGGCAAAAGTCTGCTATTGGTGGAAGCGTAAACTAGGAGAGAGAAGGGGTTAACCGCTTCACGCATGCGCACTGGATGCGGGATGGTGGTCAGTAGGACTTCTACTTCCTGTCTACTTCCTGCCACCCAGCGAAAACTCATCAGAGACCTGGAAACTTTGAATAATAACATTTCCAACGCAGAAATTGCCATTTCTTTCAACCTCGTATGTATTAAAGAAAAAAAAAAAAAAAAAAATATATATATATATATATATATATATATGTATATATATATATATATATATATATATATATATATATATATATATATATATATATATATATATATATATATATTATATAGTTCTTATTTAATTCACTAAAGCAACATGTAAGTATTTTGGTTCAGCTGTTGACTTTACTAATAGTTGATTGATAACTATACTAAAAAGTATATATAATTCAATTTTAATGTTATCCACTAATTTCCATATACTGTATTTTGAAACAATTTTTTCCTTTTCACATTTGTGTCATCTGGGTAAGTTTATAATTATTAATATGCAGTATGTAAAGTACCGTATGCACAATTATTAATATGCAGTATGTAAAGTACCGTATGCACAATTATTAATATGCAGTATGTAAAGTACCGTATGCACAATTATTAATATGCAGTATGTAAAGTACCGTATGTACAATTATTAATATGCAGTATGTAAAGTACCGTATGCACAATTATTAATATGCAGTATGTAAAGTACCGTATGCACAATTATTAATAGCAGTATGTAAAGTACCGTATGTACAATTATTAATATGCAGTATGTAAAGTACCGTATGTACAATTATTAATATGCAGTATGTAAAGTACCGTATGTACAATTATTAATATGCAGTATGTAAAGTACCGTATGTACAATTATTAATATGCAGTATGTAAAGTACCGTATGTACAATTATTAATATGCAGTATGTAAAGTACCGTATGTACAATTATTAATATGCAGTATGTAAAGTACCGTATGTACAATTATTAATATGCAGTATGTAAAGTACCGTATGCACAATTCTTGACTTTTTTCACTGACATGTAGCCGACTATCACATCGTTCTAAAGATATGAATTGAATTTCAAAGTTATGAGCTCGAATGTTGTATAATATTTGCGGACGTGATCGACGTGTTGTTCCATTAAAGGACGATGGCTTCACTAACTGAACGTAGAACAAATAGGGAAGAAGGCGTCTGCCTCGTATGTGCCAATAAGCCTTCTGGAGATTTCCATGTATCTTATGTTCTTATGTATCGAGACGTGTGGAGGACAAAGGACCGCTTAACATTGAATGTCGCTTAACATATTTCCAAATAGTTGAACGCCATTTATATATACTATATATATATTTAAATATATATATATATATATATATAGATATATATATTTATATGTTTATATAATATATATATTATATATATATATATATATATATATATATATATATATATATATAATTATTATATATATATACTGTATACTGTATATATATACAGTATATATACAGTATATAATTATATGTACATACTGTATATATATATATAACCAGACGGACCGTAATAACGACATACTGGGACCTAGAACGTAGCTTCGACCGGACTCTTGCCTCTTGGCTGAATATCAAAGACACGAATAACAGCGCAGCAAACTATTTTCATAAAATGTATTTAGTTTTCCGTTTCTTTTATGTATAGCACATACTACTTTTTATATGCGCTTTTAAATTGTAAACTTTGGTAATTATTTGAGAAGCACCTGTTGATTAATGTCCCCATCTTCATCCAGGTGAGATGCCTTCCCGCTTCCGCTGACCGTAGACTGAGAGTAGCAGCCGGGCAGCCCAGGTCACGTTCAATACGCTCAGGTAGCGCTAAAGCCGGTATCACACGAGCGCTTTCTCCCTCAACATTTTTGCTCAACTTATAGGAGGTCAACATTTTAACTATTGCAGTTACATAAATGTATCCATCATCAGCCTAGTTTAGATATCAGTGCTAATTTTTCCAGAAATGCTGCCAGAAAAATGTAGATTATCGAATGTTGACTATAAAAGCTCTTGTGTGATACCGGCTTAAGTCTATACCTGCTCCACAATGATGGTCCTCCTTCACGTAGCTGGCAAAGAAATAATGCGCATATTCACATGGACTTTATTCACCTCAACTTACCAAGGAAACCCTCTGACATGCCCGCAGGCTACGTAGCCTTCTTTGCTTCTGGCCTAAGAGAAAATTTGGCTGAGATAAATGACCTCGGCAAAAGGTTTTGTATATTTAGCATGAGATTTATGGGTTGTCATCACAGGGGATAGGTCTGCTTGGGGGCATCTTATGTATGGCCACCCTCATAAAAGGGAGTAAGGTGTCTGGCACTAGATAGATGGATAGATCATGAGAGTTACTTCCTTTCACTTTCCTGGTTATTAACAACCACAATAATAGAAGTGACTTTTTGTGATTCTAATAAACTGCCATGGTAGTACAGTATGTAGGTTTGTTTACATCCATGCCAAAGGAGTGTCGGACACAGGTTAATAACAGCAGTCGCTACATGTGTTTATGGATACACAAGTACTTCTGCCATTTATATAAACTAGTAATTTAACATGTCCTCTTTTATGATAAGCATTGATTTTCTGTATGTAAAGTACCGGTATCATACGAAGTGTGTGATATTCGGATGAAGGAAGTACTGCAGAGCAACATTGTACCCGTGTGATAAATGTTTTTTATTTTTTATTTTTTTTATTTTTATTATTTTTTTTTATTATTATTATATATATATATATATATATATATATATATATATAATTAATTCCCAACCCCTCCCCGATATCTTAGCTCCGCTCAGCAAGTAGATGTGAATACAGGCCATGTGATGTGCGCTTAATTTTCCACCCTCCCAAAGCTAGTTTAGCTTCAAGTCATAGGTGCCAGCTTAGCTTCAAGTTATGGGTGCTCCCATTGCCAAGTATTGCAGATTTTTCATTGGCAAAATATATGAAAGCACCATAAAACGTGTTCATGGCCACCCCTTCTCGGGAATTAGGGCGTCTGGGAAAAAAAAATAATAAAATATAATAAAACGTATATGAAAATTATGATTTACTGAGATATAGTCTATCGATGCTTAGGCACGTATTTCTAAATTTAAGATAATTTAGGAATTCTGTGTCCCATTCCTCGTCTCTTGATAGTATGTGCTCTTGACCTTCGACTTGCGGTCCACATACTGTATACTGTATACTGTATACTGTACAGTATAGTAATTTAAGATATAGTTTTTCTCGAGTATTGGTGTTTATGTTTTTACCTCATATCCCGTTCTAGTTGTTGTAAACCAAGTATTTGAAATATGCGTTGGTGCTAGATGCTACTTACAAAGATTTCACAGTTTTTATTGCTAGAGATAGTCATGAGCGGTATAAAATTGTACTCGACGAGACAGAGAAACGGGCGAGGGAACGCGAAAGTGGTCCCGGACTCTGAGAATGGGAGCATTAATTGTTGTTTCAGTTCGGGCTCTGTCTCGTGTCGGCCACCCCCAGCAATGGGGTATGTGCCTGAGTATATTCATACATACATCCATACATTAGCAAGAAGATGAAATAAGAGTCGGTATAGGATAGATATGCCTACATACAATAAGAGTCGGTATAGGATAGATATGCCTACATACAATAAGAGTCGGTATAGGATAGATATGCCTACATACAATAAGAGTCGGTATAGGATAGATATGCCTACATACAATAAGAGTCGGTATAGGATAGATATGCCTACATACAATAAGAGTCGGTATAGGATAGATATGCCTACATACAATTAAAATGTAAAACTTGCAAACTAAACAAACTCAAAAACTGGGACGATACGAGATAAAGGTAAAATAACTTATCAAAATCGCTATAAACCGATCGCTATAAATCACAATAAACCGAAAGAAAAACATGTTGTACAGTATATATATTATCGATTGTGCATAACCTTACCTTTTGATACCTTTTGATACCTTTTGATGTGTTCGCCGCTCTTCTAGCGGCACCAAGGAGCGCGACGCCCCTCGTTATGGGTGGTGATTTGGTGCAGTAGACTGTTTGAAGCGACAGCTCGCTCCCTTGCGAGGATGGGCTCGTCTGGCACTTTTTGCAGTTCGACATCTAGGGCCCTCTTGAAGTTGTCTAACGAGATGTCCCTCATGTCTCTTACTCGCCGTGGGAGTTTGTTGAAGAGACGTGGGCCTCTTGTGTGATAACCAGCCCTCTCGCAGAGAGCCCATAGCACCCCTGTTATTCATCCGGGGGATTTCGCATTCCCAGCCTCTCCTATCACTGAATTTCATGACTATCGGAGTATGTAGGTTTGGTACTAAACCCTCTGCGATTTTCCACGTGTATATTATTAGGTAACGTTCTCTTCTACGTTCCAGTGAGTACAGATTCAGTGCTCTTAAACGCTCCCAATAGTGTAGATGTTTTATCGAACTTATATGCGAAGTGAAATTTCTTTGTACACTCTCTGCGTCATTTATTTCACCTGCTTTGTATGGGGATGTTAATACGCTACAGTATTCAAGCCGCGGTAGCACTAGAGATTTGAAGAGCGTTATCATAGGCAATTCACCGCGTGTTTTAAAAGTACGCAGAATCCAACCCGTTAGACGAGATGATCAGTCTGGCAGCTGGTGATATTTACTATACCCTTTTCCAAATTGGTAGGCCAGAAATCGTAAACTCTAACCTCTGTAACTCAAAAGGGGATAGAGCAAGTGGGCTGTGAATTTTCACACCTATTCCCTAGCTGACTCTTTCCTATTAGTAGAAATATTTGCTTGATTACTCTAGTCGTTTGTGAGTTGTTGTTGTTGTTTTTCCCCAGGCTGTCTGACCGAACAGCCCTAAGGTCCCAAGCAAGGCCAAGGCCATAACCAAGTGCCCCCACAGAACCCTCCATGCTTTACCACTAAGAATGCCCAGGTGACCGAAGCTGCTCCCAGGCGAGGAGCTGAGGAGCTGAGGAGCTGAGGAGCTGAGTGCGGAAATGCCCGGGACACCGAAGCCCTACCCAAGGCTATGTGCCCCTTAACAATTATGAAGGGAAAGTTGAGGGGCAAAGGAAAAAATATGACGCTTTGGCTCCCAGTCTACCAACCTCGGTTGGCAGTAGAGAGGTCAATCCACGGAAGAGATGCCGCCACTTGAGATCTAGAAAATATATTAGTAAAATGAACAGTCAGAGTAAGCTATGGGTATGGCAGAGAATGCTCAACTCTCACTCTGATAGACCAGCCCATCACCACATGACTAGAACCCAATCCTCTCAGCATCAGCTAGGAAAGGCCCTCGAAAAAGGCGGATAGCTCCCCTATTTCAACTCCAAAACTGGTCACCCGTCATCGTTTAGGAGTTATAGAGGTTAATGTTTAAGAGTTTTGGTCTACTTATTTTGAACAAGGTATAGGTGTATAATGTTGTGATTGAGGCGCTTCTTCGTACCTGTGTCTGTGCAGGTGTTTGTCAAGAGGTCGCCAGTAAAGTAAGGGCTACCGGTACTCCATCTAATGTCATAATATTTATAGTGGGTAATATTAATTCGACTCTATCATTAGCTTTGACCCCTTGAGGTTCGTGACGCGTTTTGACAGTTATTATTTTTATTTTTCTATGGGTATGAAGGAGATAAAAGGCAAAGCTACCTGTAACAAGTGCCCCCAAGGTTGAACGAGTGATAGAGAGGCAAAATCAAGGTACATTTGTGGTAATTTAGGTGTGTGGGAAAGAAGCGTGGTGTGCTTGTAAATTGTAGTGATATTAATATGAGGAGATGTTTGTGAGAGTTAGCTGGATTACTCTCTGTGAGTACCGCTTAGAAATTATCTGTGGAATTAAAAGGTTTAAGACCGTCTCACGTAACCCTCTGACGTCCACATACCCTTCCTAATCTAAATATAATCGTCTAATAATAGCCAGAATAAATCGCCCAAATGTGCTATAATCCTCAAGGGGTTAAGATATTCTCCGCTAAAGCCCTGGAGCCAGATATGAAATCACCATGTTGAAAAAAGAACCAGTTGATCTGATATCGAAACGTTTTGATTACGTTTTATAAGTGACATACGTAACTCACATATAGTATATATACTTCACTACATATAGGGTGTCTCGAAATAGACGTGCCAAACTTCAGATGATTATAAGTATAACATTTTCTCTAACAAAAATCTAAATCTATTTCTAAATCTCAACCATTTAAGAGGTATTTGATTCGGAAAGGGTTTAACTATACAGTATATATATATATATATATATATATATATATATATATATATATATATATATATTGATGCATGCTTTCAATATTTACCACGATTATTAGGTTATTTTGTGAAACTGTGTATCTGTTTTTCATTAAAGTGCAGCCAAGACATTATGGAAATGAAAATTATTATACAGTGTCCTTAGGAAGTTATAAATTGCTTCATTTTGATCCGATTGGTTAGACCATGTTCATTTAGAAGTATTGTTATTAACGGTAATTTAATACACACACAATTTGAGTTCTACCATAGCAAAAAAAAATCATATATCTCCGGTCACAGTGATCTTGCCATATATAATCTGCATATTGTGTTATTAACTACAGGTAACATTTGCTATTAACAGGTAACATTTTATCTACAGGTAACATTTGTATTTAAAGGGAACATTTTATCTAAAGGTAACATTTGTATTTAAAGGTAACATTTTATCTAAAGGTAATTTTATTTACAGGCAACATTTGATATTTAACACCCGTCGGACGGGGCCGTTTGTAACATCTACTACCTGCCAAGCGGGCAGATTTACCCTAAACGAGCTTCATTCCATGCTCTTTTTCATGCATAAACAAGAGCCAGAGCGTAATACAATTATGTATCCGTGAAAGGGCGATAATTGAGCTTTCCAATGACACCTGAACCATCCTTGCACGACTGCGGGTTGTCTTGCAACGATGTTGCAGCGCGAGTACAAAAATCCTAAAATACGGTAATTTCCTTACATATTTCCCTGTCTAGGGAGGCAGTGGATGTGGATGGAGGAGGGACCAGTCGCGGGTACGGGAGCCGTGCCGAACGGTCAGAGCCCACCCGCGCTCCTCCCACCGCTCGGACTCTCTCTCAGAGCCAATTATGTGCTCAACATCGCATTGGACTTAAGTCGGGCCCCGCCAATTAGGTCTTGGTTCTCTTGACCGCCTTAAGTCGGGCCCTGATAGACAAGGGTTAAAGATAACACTTTATTTAGAGATATCATATTTACAGGTAATATTTTATCTGCAAGTCACATTTGTATTTACAGGTCCCATTTTATCTACAGGTCCCATTATACACCATCTCTATCACCCTATATTATACCCTTATAAATACTAACTGTATCTATACGCCACAGAAGAAGAGGAATGTTATATTATATCTAGTGCCAAAAATTAGGGACATATTTGCATTTAAGACATTTTTTTGTGATATATATATGTATAATATTGTATAATAAACCTTTACAGAAATAATCAAATATAAGTTTTGCTAATGGATGTATATTACTCATTCTACCCTGAAGCTATTTTGATGGTGAGGCAGGATCATTATTTAAATTGATGTTTAGTTAAGGGGAGAGGGTCGTTTTTCTGGTCCCCCTTCTCCCTCATGCTTAGCCCCATTTGTTTTGAGAAGGCACCTATTGCTATAGTCTTAAGGGGAAGGTAGGGGCTTCTTTCTGGACCCCCTTCTCCCTCAGGTTTAGCCCCATTAGATATGAGGTTTTAAGATGTTCGCTCCATTAGTTTGGCAATTTTAAGACCTTTTGTGTCATTTAGATGTCGATATTTTCCTGGCGAGCTAATTTAACCCTCTCCGACATATGACGCGATTTTGAGCCTATTGGGAATACTTTAAAGCATTTGTTACCATCAGGGGTATTTAGAAACCTTTAGTTTAGTTACTTCAACCTCTGCAGTTGTCTTTGAGTTAGCTGTGGGCAGAAAACTAATTTTGGAGAGGTAATTATAAGAGTGAGAGAACTCTATTTCTTATTGTTAATCTGCAACCTCTGCGTCATAAATGCGTGAAAGGGTTAAGAGAATTTGTATATCGAAAAATATGTGAGTCAGATACAAGAGGAGGTAGAGGGGTAGGAAGACCACCATTGAGATGGAGAGACTGTGTAGTACAAGCGTTGGAAGTTAGAGGAATGACTATAGATCAGGCAAGAGAAGTGGTAATAAATAGGAATGAATGGAGAATGCTAGTGAATAGACGAGTGTAAACGCCGTTGTTTGGGAGAGGGGGTCGGGCGCCAGTTGGACTTGATAATAGTCCGTCAGGTGCCTGGCCCGGGGAGTCGGTATATATGAAGGGTACGCTGGATGCATAGTGGGCGGGATTGTGGTGGTACAGCTTCGCCGCGTGTCTGCCTACTGAGACCGTAACCTCTCCGGGAGGTCTGGGACCTGGGAAGCTTTTGCTGGAGACTCCAAATGGGCCTGGGTCTTCTCCTGGGCGACCTAGATTGTGTGTGATGTTTTTGTTTTTTTCGGGCTCTTGTCTCGAGTCGGCCACCCCCAGAGCTATGGGGTATGTGCCTGAGTATATAGATAGATAGATAGTTAATTCTAAGAAACTCTAAAACTAATAGGATTGGAAATTTACAAGTATATCAAGGTTGGGGATCTTGAGGATAATATTATTTAGCTTGGTGGAGGCCTAGGGAGGAAGCTAAAATAGTAATAAATTAATACGTAAATATACAAATAAATAATACCTACCCCCTTAAGAAATAGTGATAGAAAGTGATAATCCCAAAATAGTGATAGAAAGTGATAATCCCAAAATAGTGATAGAAAGTGATAATCCCAAAAGCAAATAGGATGAACAATCATGTGTGTTTATTATGAGAATTACTGAATATTTCCAAAGGTATATCCTTGGACAATACGTTTTCTTTGAGTGGGAAGCGTTTCGTTTTCTAATTCGGCGCTGTACTGCCGTGGTAAACTATACTATGTTGGTTTAAGCTCGACTCGCGCACATACAACACACACACAGACACACACACCTTCAGCAACAATAATGACCAGGTTGTTTAGGCTTGTACTGGATGATATATAGTGAATAAATATAGAATACCATTTCCAATTATGAAATATACTTTGCGAACATATAAACACCATATGAGGAGGAGCACTTTATTGACAACGTTTCGCAGATAGTGTCTTCAGGTGTTTCTATTCATTTTGTAAACTTTTCTAAGTTATTTCAACACTGTGAAATTGAATATAGTATAGCCTACATTGATTTTAGTTAGGTTCTACTTATTGTAAGATATAGTTCGTTCGTTATTCCCTGTAAAGTACTGTAAATTTCTATGAAGTTGTATCGATTCCAAGTGATATCTAGCAATATTTTAATGTGGTCACCTTTCTTCCCTCCCTTCCACCTCCCTCACTCCACCTCCTACCTTCCACCCCACCTTTCCTCCCTCCCTTCCACCTCCCCAACACCCCTCCCTCACTCCACTCCCCACCTTTCCTCCCTTCCTTCCACCTCCCCAACCCCTTTCCTTACTCCACTCCCCACCTTCCACCCCACCTTTCCTCCCTCACTCCACCTCCCCAACCTCCCTCCCTCCACCTCCTACCTTCCACCCCACCTTTACTCCCTCCCTTCCACCTCCCCAACCCCCCTCCCTCACTCCACCTCCTACCTTCCACCCCACCTTTCCTCTCTCCCTTCCACCTCCCCCACCCCCCCCCCCTCCCCCTCTTAAGATTACAGGCTCGCTATCGCTCGCCAGAAAATAATCGACACCTAAATGGCACGAAAGGTCTTAAAATTGACAACGAAATGGGGCAGAAGGTATTAAAATCGCCAAACTAATGGGCCGAACGTCATAAAATCTGAAAACTAATGGGGCTAAGCATGAGGAAGAAGGGTGACCAGAAAAACAGCCCATGTCCCCTTAAATAAATGAATCATGTCCCTCACTTTTCGAATACTGAGCTCTCGAATGAGAATCCATGTAAAATGTAATGAACATAGCAATATATAACTATTACAATACAAATGTAATGAACATAGCAATATATAACTATTACAATACAAATGTAATGAACATAGCAATATATAACTATTACAATACAAATGTAATGAACATAGCAATATATAACTATTACAATACAAATGTAATGAACATAGCAATATATAACTATTACAATACAAATGTAATGAACATAGCAATATATAACTATTACAATACAAATGTAATGAACATAGCAATATATAACTATTACAATACAAATGTAATGAACATAGCAATATATAACTATTACAATACAAATGTAATGCAATATATAACTATTACAATACAAATGTAATGAACATAGCAATATATAACTATTACAATACAAATGTAATGAACATAGCATATATAACTATTACAATACAAATGTAATGAACATAGCAATATATAACTATTACAATACAAATGTAATGAACATAGCAATATATAACTATTACAATACAAATGTAATGAACATAGCAATATATAACTATTACAATACAAATGTAATGAACATAGCAATATATACTATTACAATACAAATGTAATGAACATAGCAATATATAACTATTACAATACAAATGTAATGAACATAGCAATATATAACTATTACAATACAAATGTAATGAACATAGCAATATATAACTATTACAATACAAATGTAATGAACATAGCAATATAACTATTACAATACAAATGTAATGAACATAGCAATATATAACTATTACAATACAAATGTAATGAACATAGCAATATATAACTATTACAATACAAATGTAATGAACATCGCAATATTACTATTACAATACAAATGTAATGAACATAGCAATATATAACTATTACAATACAAATGTAATGAACATAGCAATATATAACTATTACAATACAAATGTAATTACATAGCAATATATAACTATTACAATACAAATGTAATGAAATGTAATGAACATAGCAATATATAATTATTACAATACAAATGTAATGATTACAATACTATTACAATACAATGTAATGAACATAGCAATATATAACTATTACAATACAAATGTAATGAACATAGCAATATATAACTATTACAATACAAATGTAATGAACATAGCAATATATAACTATTACAATACAAATGTAATGAACATAGCAATATATAACTATTACAATACAAATGTAATGAACATAGCAATATACTATTACAATACAAATGTAATGAACATAGCAATATATAACTATTACAATACAAATGTAATGAACATAGCAATATATAACTATTACAATACAAATGTAATGAACATATCAATATATAACTATTACAATACAATGTAATGAACATAGCAATATATAACTATTACAATACAAATGTAATGAACATAGCAATATATAACTATTACAATACAAATGTAATGAACATAGCAATATATAACTATTACAATACAAATGTAATGAACATAGCAATATATAACTATTACAATACAAATGTAATGAACATAGCAATATATAACTATTACAATACAAATGTAATGAACATAGCAATATATAACTATTACAATACAAATGTAATGAACATAGCAATATATAACTATTACAATACAAATGTAATGAACATAGCAATATATAACTATTACAATACAAATGTAATGAACATAGCAATATATAACTATTACAATACAAATGTAATGAACATAGCAATATATAACTATTACAATACAAATGTAATGAACATAGCAATATATAACTATTACAATACAAATGTAATGAACATAGCAATATATAACTATTACAATACAAATGTAATGAACATAGCAATATATAACTATTACAATACAAATGTAATGAACATAGCAATATATAACTATTACAATACAAATGTAATGAACATAGCAATATATAACTATTACAATACAAATGTAATGAACATAGCAATATATAACTATTACAATACAAATGTAATGAACATAGCAATATATAACTATTACAATACAAATGTAATGACATAGCAATATATAACTATTACAATACAAATGTAATGAACATAGCAATATATAACTATTACAATACAAATGTAATGAACATAGCAATATATAACTATTACAATACAAATGTAATGAACATAGCAATATATAACTATTACAATACAAATGTAATGAACATAGCAATATATAACTATTACAATACAAATGTAATGAACATAGCAATATAATTATAACTATTACAATACAAATGTAATGAACATAGCAATATATAACTATTACAATACAAATGTAATGAACATAGCAATATATAACTATTACAATACAAATGTAATGAACATAGCAATATATAACTATTACAATACAAATGTAATGAACATAGCAATATATAACTATTACAATACAAATGTAATGAACATAGCAATATATAACTATTACAATACAAATGTAATGAACATAGCAATATATAACTATTACAATACAAATGTAATGAACATAGCAATATAACTATTACAATACAAATGTAATGAACATAGCAATATATAACTATTACAATACAAATGTAATGAACATAGCAATATATAACTATTACAATACAAATGTAATGAACATAGCAATATATAACTATTACAATACAAATGTAATGAACATAGCAATATATAACTATTACAATACAAATGTAATGAACATAGCAATATATAACTATTACAATACAAATGTAATGAATATAGCAATATATAACTATTACAATACAAATGTAATGAACATAGCAATATAACTATTACAATACAAATGTAATGAACATAGCAATATATAACTATTACAATACAAATGTAATGAACATAGCAATATATAACTATTACAATACAAATGTAATGAACATAGCAATATATAACTATTACAATACAAATGTAATGAACATAGCAATATATAACTATTACAATACAAATGTAATGAACATAGCAATATATAACTATTACAATACAAATGTAATGAACATAGCAATATATAACTATTACAATACAAATGTAATGAACATAGCAATATATAACTATTACAATACAAATGTAATGAACATAGCAATATATAACTATTACAATACAAATGTAATGAACATAGCAATATATAACTATTACAATACAAATGTAATGAACATAGCAATATAATTATAACTATTACAATACAAATGTTATGAACATAGCAATATATAACTATTACAATACAAATGTAATGAACATAGCAATATATAACTATTACAATACAAATGTAATGAACATAGCAATATATAACTATTACAATACAAATGTAATGAACATAGCAATATATAACTATTACAATACAAATGTAATGAACATAGCAATATATAACTATTACAATACAAATGTAATGAACATAGCAATATATAACTATTACAATACAAATGTAATGAACTAGCAATATATAACTATTACAATACAAATGTAATGAACATAGCAATATATAACTATTACAATACAAATGTAATGAACATAGCAATATATAACTATTACAATACAAATGTAATGAACATAGCAATATATAACTATTACAATACAAATGTAATGAACATATCAATATATAACTTACAATACAAATGTAATGAACATAGCAATATATAACTATTACAATACAAATGTAATGAACATAGCAATATATAACTATTACATAAGCTTAGGCTATATGTGTGGTTGAAGAAAATGCAATTTAATTAAACAATCTTTTAGGTCATAAATATCGTGTGTGTGTGTGTGTGTGTGTGTGTGTGTGTGTGTGTGTGTGTGTGTGTATATAATAAAGAATAATTGTCGGTTCATTGTTCACTAAGGCTGAAAATCTACGAGTATTTTCTTCACCTAGGTATATGCGTGTGTGTTTGTGTATGTATGTGTGTGTATGTATGTTGTGTACAGTGTAAGTGTATGTGTGTATGTATGTATGATGTACGTGTTTCCCTGACCTGTTATGGGCCGGTATCCAGCTTAATCCCTCATATGGAGTTCAGGCCACCACGTTATCCCTTCATGGGGCCCGGCTGCAACCTATCCTAGGGTTACCATATCAAGGTCGTTAGATAGTATTTATATGCCAAAAGTCGCTAGAATAATGCCACAATCTCTAGAATATCACTGTAAAATGGCTGAAATCTCCAGAAATATCGCTAGAATAATACCACAATCTCTACACTATCACTCTAAAAATGGTTCAAATCTACAGAGTATCAGTATAATTCAAGTCGCTAGATGTAAAAAATGTGCCTCTAGATCGAAAGCTGCATTTTGTGTTACCACCACTGATAAGCCATTGGGCTTTTGGCAGAAAATGCCAAAAATTATCAGTGATATCCGAGACATGTTTACATACAGTGTTTTCATCGTCCAGCATATTACTGCTTCATATTCATCAGCCAACTTAAAATAGCCCTATATAATATTTAATTATCACTAGAACAATACACTATACCATGTAGGAAGTCTTCTGGAGAAATAGGGAAAATTTAGACAAAAATGCAAGATAAACTAAATCACAAATGTATGCTAGAATAGCATTGACAAATCGCTAGATAGTCACCAGACATTAAAAACTTGTATGTCACTAGAAAACATATGTTGAAGTATCTAGAATAATCTTTAACAATCGAAATATCTCCAATGCCTTAAAATAGGGAAACTAACTTGAATATAGCTAGAATTCATCACATCTTGATGTCGCTAGATGGAAGTGATGTAAGTGATTCGCTGAATTTAGCGGTAGCAGCTACATTGGCAACATCGTACCAAGAACCTTCATTCCGTTATAATGAACAAGGTCAGATTTCGAAACTATTACAATTATTTCAAAGTTCAGAGATCATCAGATTGGTTTGGAAGTCGAAGTACACAATTTCAGTTCCATTAGTTTAACAAACATTTACATAATAAATGATAATATGCTACTTAGAGGGTTTAATAAAGAAGGATTACTTTCCCGATATCATATAAGCGTACGCAAGCTGTTTTTCTTTTGTTTTGTTTTAAGAACGTCAACAAACGCTTCGTATATTTGGGGTTCTTAGTTATACATTAGAACATATTTATAGTTTGCACACTCTTATAAGTATAAACACTTACTTGTTAAAGAGGAAATACACAAAAGCCCAATTTAGAATGATCGTGAATATCTTTATTTTGGCGTATGTTTGGGCTAATTTAAGACTACATTTAGATTGATAGAATTTTAACACTCGCCAATGAAATATGATGACTTGCTTACAGATATATACTTAAAGCCCGAATCGGCTTGACTTTAACCCAGTTGTTTACTTACTCAACCCTGTGGAGGAGCAGGGTTGAGTTGGCTTGATATTGGACACCCTTTTATGGCATTTGGGTGTGAAATACACCATTTCCAGTCTATCGGAGATAATGATGGTAAAGGAAAATGCGGTATAAGTTAATATCTCTAGATCTAGCGGGAAAGTAGCTAAATTAGCAACACTACGAGTCTACCCACTGCAGGTGAAAAATGAGATATATTTATTTTTACAGACAAATAGAGCACGTCACAACAAAGAAAAATAACAAAACCTCTCAGGGAAGTGCCGACGTTAAGGCTAAACTAACCGAATTCCAACTGAACTGAACTGGTCCCACGTCTAACATAACTAGTAATATAAACTCAATAACACAAATCAAAGTTTCCTACAGAAATATTACAGTTGTGAATTAAGATGTGAGAGTGTGTGCGTGTGAGGATGAGTCAGAGTGTGGGCGAGGTTCAGGGTTACCGTGGCCAGACACCACAACTGCTAGATCCGTGCTTAAAAAGTCGCTAGAAGGCCGAGAGATGCTAAATAAGTGGAGAAAGTGGCTAGATTTTTTTTACAATCTCTAGAATATCCGTAAAATAAATGGAGAACATCACTAGAATAATGCCATAGTCTCTAGCATATCGCTAGAATTTATGTCGCTATAGTCTGTTCATTCAAGGTTGGGCAGAAATCGTAACCTCTAACCTCTGTAACTCAAAAAGGACCAGAGTAATTTAACTAATATTTCTACCAAATAGGAAGACTTGGCTAGGGAATAGGTGTGGAAATTGACAGCTCATTTGCTCCAGCCCTTTTTGAGTTACAGAGGTTAGAGGTTACGATTTCTGCCCAACCCAGAATGAGTTGACTTTTGCCGCTAGATTGAAGTAAATACCCCCAGATCTAGCGGGAAAGTAGCTAAATTGGCAGCCCTGGGTGTGGGCGAGGTTGGTATCACCTGGCCTCGCACCAAATTGTCGTATGCCAAATCAATCATAATTTTCTGGAATTCTTGGGAGTTAATTCGGATATTGGTGAGTTTTTATTTTATTCTGGCTATATATAGACGATTTGGTGCAGTTTGAGAAGGCTCTGTGGTAGTAAAAAAGGTTAAGTGGAGGTATTTAGTGTGTTCCCTAGACCTCCATCAAGCTTAAAATTACACCCCCTTGAGTCCCTTTCAAGATAAATTTGTAAATTTTTCGGTAGAAAAATGTCCCGGCCAAAGGCCGGTTCCTCTTAAATTACAGGCTCGCTATCGCTCGCCAGGATAAAATTGACACCTGAATTGCACGAAAGGCCTTAATATGGGGTGAAAGTTCTTAAAATAGCTAAACTAATGGGGCAAACGTTTTATAATATCAAAAGCAATGGGGCTAAACATGAGGGAGAAAGGGGTCAAGAAAAAAATCCCTCACTTGGAGATCTCCCCTTAAGTGAGGTAGTTCGAAGCCTTCTTAGTTGCTGGATTCCCTTTTTAACCTGAATAAAATCGTCTGATAGTAGCCAGAATATAATTAATGAGACGTCCCCGGTACAGAATGGGTTAAGGATAGTAATTCGTGCAGATGGTTAACATAATTTGGTTGTGGTAAGTTAGGATTCGGAAGGCACTGTAGGGCCGGAAAGTGGCGAATGGTCAAATAAGGTGAAATCTCCAAGTAGTCCCGAACAACGCCTAACCTATATTGTGTGTGTGTGTGTGTGTGTGTGTCTGTCAAATAAGGTGAAATCTCCAAGTAGTCTCGAACAACGCCTTCCCTAGCTTGTGTGTGTGGTGCAGTTCCCTAGTTCAGGAGGTGAACTTCACCTGGCTCACACCTGTTGTTCTCTCCTCTTCATAAGTAGGAATAACCCGGTGTTAGTGCGTTAGTGATCCCCAGTGTGGAATTGCTATATTAGATTGACCTCTTCTCATCAATGGAAATTTGTGTAGGTCATGAAAAACAAGGCTAAGTTCTCGGAAAATGTCTATACTGTATATAACGAGTGTTTAGTGTTGAAAGCAAAAGGTGATTATTATATATATATATATATATATATATATATATATATTTTTTTTTTTTTTTTTTTTTTTTTTTTTTTTCACGAAGGCGTATTTTCATGCGTATTATCCTGCTAAGAATGTCCTCCCTCCCTACTACTGTGCAAGGTCGTTGGCCTTGCATGATAGCCGTGCGTTAGCGTAGGTTTATAAGCCGGTATAATGTGACTGATATTATCCGTATTATGAGGAACTAATTTGCGTTGTGCTTATTATGAGGAAAAGAATTGCGTTGTGATTATCGTTTGAAGAATTCTTGCACAAGAATTACAAGCACTTAAATGTATCTCAATTTAATGCAGTAATAGACAACGCTGTTTATATTTACTTACCAGTAAATAAACTACCGGCACTATCACAATACTAGTGTAAATGACATTTTGAAGAACAATCATTGAAGGAATATACTTTTATGGAATTTAGCCTTACGCACACTTTTTAATTAAGCTCTCGAACTGAACTATGATATTACAAGAAACCTGCGACGTAAGCCAATAGAAGTCATTATTCCGAAATTATATTACCAAGAATGTAAGAGGATAAAATCAAATAATGTTCAATCGGCGACAAATATCCTGGCTACTAAGGTAATGCTTCACCTAAACTTTAAGAACATATTTACTAAACCCTAATTTGTGTTGGGAAGCTTCACAAACAGTAAGAGAGAATACTCTTATAAATAAATGAATATAATTTATTTCCACAACTTTGATCGTAATTGTAAATAGAATACCTTAATAATAATAATCGAGATCAGATTGCAAAGGTTAATTTTATATTTTATAAAGTAAATACCATCGTCTGGGAGGACCTGGAACTATATATTTACAAAACCAATATTGCGATTGCATTAAAGAGGTTTACAATCAGCAAGAGTAACATTTATTCATTTATTTATTTATTTATTTTTATTTTTTGCCAGACGTCGTAATTCCCCTGATGGGGTGGCCATGAACATAAGGCGTTTGTCATGAATCGCTAGGTAAACTTGCTCGAGCTTGACATCTACGAATAACATTTTGACAGTGCGGCCTCGATTCTCCGACCCTTTGATCATCAGCCGACGCTCTACATTGAGAAACGTAGAAGTGAACTATTTATCAGTGCAATGTTGCGACCCACTACCTCAAGACGCCGAGTAAGCCGGAGTGTGTATCAGATGAGTGGCTGTCTCTACGGCTACCTGCTCCGAGGTATGTCTGCTAAATGTACGCTCTAGGACATAAATCATCGTTTTGACACAATCAATGCGGGTGACGTAATGGTATGTCCTATGTAAAAAAAAAAATAATAGGAACGATGTAGTATCCGGGTGTATAGACAGCTTTGTTTACATTACTATATAGTATGCTCGCAGTTACGTTCCTGTCTATTTTGACAGTTTTATTTTGTTATGTTATTTGCCACCTGCTGGCAATATATACAATGTAGTAGTATGTACTGTATATGATGATCACAATAAGTCAGGGGGGAGAGGGAGGGCAAAGCTCCTCAGAACTTACAAATTTAGCTTGATTTTTTTTTTTTTTTTAAAGCTTAGATTATGGCCTTGTTTTTTTTTTTCTCTCTCTCTCTCGTTTCTGGTACCAATAAAAACACTGACCCTCGAAATGTTGCGGGAATAACCTTGCTTATCGAAAATTGCCAGGAAAACCGTCCGTGTGACAGCAGCTTCAATGTAAGTAATTAAGAGGGGAAGTTGTTTATTGGATGATTTATGTATTTATTTATTACGTATTATTATGTTCCTTCCAACAACCAACCATACTCCTAAAATCGATTAATGCAATTTACAAACCCATGTGGCAGTCCGTGGATTCGAACCCAGGATGCTCACACCGAAAATCAACACCTTATACATCGCACTACGAAGACAGTTAAAGGTTGGTGGACACTGCCTACGATTTATTATGCAACTTCGAATCTTGCGTATCAATCTAAGCATGTACACACATCCCAACTGCAACTCACGTAGGCTATGCATATGTGAATGGAAAGAGCAATTAATGGGATATCAGTTTCCTCCCTAGACCTCCATCAAGCTTAACAAAATATCTCCAAAATCCCCCTTCTAGATAAATTTGTACATTTTTCTGTAGAAAAATTTCTTGCCCGAAGGCTGGTTTCTCCTAAATTGACCTTGAGGGTCTAGGGGGTGTTTTTTGACCTTGATAGAGGTCTAGGGAGGAAACTAGAAAAATAATGAATAAATAGAATTGACAGGTAGCGGCAGTGGAGGTGGTAGCACAGGTAGAGAAAGTGACCGCTACAGGTGTGGTCCTCGTTTTCTGTTAACTCGCTGTTGGTTCATAAGAGAAAATGTGAATTGAAGGGGTGACTGTGCTGGTGCCTGGTGATCATGGGGGAGTAGGGTGAACAGGGTGTCAAACCGGAGCAATTTTGTTTGAAGACGTGAATGAATATAAGACAATTTACTTGGAATAGCATTGTTATGGCCTTTTTATAATTTCCAAAGACATAGTTTAAATATAAGCCATCAATATACAATAATAAAGACTGAAAGGAACGAACTCGGCTTTCGTTTAAACTTTAACACCCTGACAGGTGGTGAGGTGGCGACTCGTAGGCTTGCAATGTGCTTGGAAGTTGTAGAATCTGGCATAATAAATACATTGCAACCAGTAAACGTTAAGCTATGACCCATTAATATGAAATATTATGGTTCCCACTAATGGAATTTTTATTGAATTTGCCGGGTAAGGCCTTGCCTGCATGTCTTACGCAAGACCTTTAATTATTTCATACACACGCACGCACGCATGAATACACGTACGCATAAAGACACAATTACTTTATCACTCATATATTTTTATTTATTCTTATGTATATATATATATATATATATATATATATATATATATATATATATACTGTATATATATATATACTGTGCACGTGCTGAATATCTTATTTTACTGTTTACTATTTTAGTCTTAGCATGGATAAATTTTCTTTGGCTAATTCTAAATATCCTGGGTTGAAAATTATAAATTTGTCTTGACCTTATCTAAACTAATCTCCTCTAACCCATTCGGTCCTAGTCCTTATTTACAGCTACTACACTTCCCCTTAATCTGACTTTTCTGTGTGGTTCTATTCTAGGTGTGGATGACCCTGAGGAGTGTAGCGGTGTAGAGTAGAGAGAGAGAGACAGTAACACTACTAACACCAGGTAACTCTTCTCTATATATCTGTCCCCTCACCTTTCAGGATACCTCCACTTATAGGAATGATCACAGTTTTTATTATTTTCAAGCACTGGACTTTAGCCATTAATCACTTCCTCGTGGTGCCCGTCAATTGACGGGCAGCATTTTCCGGCTATTATGTGGCCTGGGAGCGATGCCAGTTGTTGCACGCAGCGCAGGAGGGCCTCATCCGGAGCCCACGGAGGCTGGGCCCATACTGAGTTGTGAGAAAGAGCACGTGTCCACATAGCAAAAAAACGTTCAAAGCTGCTCATTTTCAGCAATTTTGTCCTACCTTTGCAAGATCGTTGCAAGATAACCAGACGTTGCACAGAGATGATTCAGGTGTCATTGGAAAGTTCTATTACTGTACTTTCATGGATACATAATTGTATTACGGTCTGGCTCTTGCTTATGCATGCAAATGAGAAGGGAATGAAGGGAATTTTAGGCCAATATGCCCACTACACAGGGGTTAATGTACTGGTCATCCCCCCCCCCCCATTTAGTCTTTTTAATCGAGGGTCGACTGTACTCGATTTTGTGCTTTCACCTGACTGAAAGTTGAGGAGTAGTAGTAGTTGTAGTAATGTAGTAGTAGTAGTAGTAGTAGTAGTAGTAAAATGCACTTATCAGGGTAATATAGCCTACATGTTTTTAATTATCAAAGGTAAATATGTACGATACCAAGCAATCATAATTTTCCTCGGTAGTGAAGCATATATTAATTATTACCTTCAGAACCAACCTCCTTCAATGGTACAGGTATATTTATGCCCGCTAATTAGGTGCGTGGGATGCTGTGAATTATTTATTTATTACACAGAATATTTGCAATCTTCCACAAAGAAATGTGTAGGTTATAATTATATATGACCTATTAACTCTCTCATTTGATGGTTGAAGAGTGAGATAGATATAGATATATGTTAATATATAAAACTTGTGTATAAATATTCAAATATATACATTAATATATATATATATATATATATATATATATATATATATATATATATATGTGTTAGTAAAGCCAGGTAATAAATTTTCTTTAATACATACGAGGTTGAAGGAAATGGCAATTTCTGCGTTGGAAATGTTATTATTCAAAGTTTCCAGGTCTCTGATGAGTTTTCGCTGGGTGGCAGGAAGTAGATGAAGGAGATGAGCAAAATTCATGGTGGTACAGGGTTACATAAATGTAAATGATGATACAGGATATACGACGCGTTTCACTGGACAACCAGCATTATCAAGTAAGGATGGAATGATATAAAAGGTAAACAGGAAGGGTATATATAGAGGGTGGAGGATCAGAGGAGGCGAAAAACAAGGGGCAAAAGTCTACTATTGGTGGAGGGGTATTCTGGGAAAGAGAAAGGGGGGAACCGCTTCACGCATGCGCACTGGATGCGGGATGGTGGTCGGTTGGTGGGGTCGAAGCTGATTGGCTGCGTGTCGAGGGGCGTGGCCTAAGTTGTGTGGCGCCTGCGGAAGACGAAGCTGAAGAAGGTAGCGCGGGGGGCTGCGTCAAGGGCACCGGGGGGCGAGGGGGGGTGTTAGGTCCTGTAGGAAAGTGCCTTTTGGCAGAAGGAAGGATCTGAAGGTCCAGAGTTTGGTTGTTGATGTTGGGATGTAAGGCTTGGATATATAAAGCTTCGAGTATAGGTAATCTCCTTGGGGTCACTTTCTTTATCGAGTATGGTGGTGTGTTTCTCTAACTCGTTGCGTGTGAGGTGAGGGTGGTTAGGGGTGAGATAGTGGTCTTTGATGGCTCCAGCCTGAAGGTGAATATGATAATATGAAGGTGATAATGCTGGTTGTCCAGTGAAACGTGTCGTATATCCTGTATCATCATTTACATTTATGTAACCCTGTACCACCATGAATTTTGCTCATCTCCTTCATCTACTTCCTGCCACCCAGCGAAAACTCATCAGAGACCTGGAAACTTTGAATAATAAAATTTCCAACGCAGAAATTGCCATTTCCTTCAACCTCGTATGTATTAAAGAAAAAAAAAAAAAAAAAAAAAAAAAAAATATATATATATATATATACCCGTATATATATATATATATATATATATATATATATATATATATATATATATATATATAAAGTAAGTACAAGGGGATTGGTAAGCTGAACAGTTAAAGAATATAAAAATAAAATATGAACAGTGGAAAGTAAAGCCGGTTGGGCAGTGTAAATAAAGGCGGGGAAGGAGGAAAAATGCTGAAAGAGAGAGAGAGAGAGAGAGAGAGAGAGAGAGAGAGAGAGAGAGAGAGTATAAGGAAGAGAGAGGGATACACACACACACACACACACACACACACACACACACACACACACACACACACACACACACATATACATAGAGAGAGAGAGAGAGAGAGATACCATTAAACATAGCTCACCTGGGTACGGTACTAACAACGGGACAACCTCAATATATTCACAAGTATGCACAGGTCATTGAATTATCTCACTATAGTCCACTGTAACTCAAAAAGGGCTGGAGCAAATGGGATGTACATTGCCACCCAAATGGTAGTAATATTGGCTGGATTACTCTAGTTGTTTGTGAGTTATAGAGGTTAATGTTCAAGAGTTTTGGCTTACTTATATGAAATTGGGTATAATATTTAAGCATTATTATTTTGATTTAGAATGTTAAGTTACAATGTGAGGTATATAGAGGTAACGATATTTATCTTTCCTTAACAAATACCCTACGAGTATTTGTAATTAAAGTTTACACACACACTCACACACACACACTATATACAGTATACAGGGGAGGTGTGGTGGAGTGGTCATGCCACTGGATTGGTAATCCAATGGACCCGGGTTCAAATCCCGATATGTCAATGGGAAGATATTATTGGGATTCAATTTGTGCTGTACCTAGTATCAGTGCATTACCACAAAGCCCACCGAAATGCCAAAAAAATACCCTCATTGTTCCCTGATTAAATAACACTGTATGAATATTCCCATATTCAAAATATGTTACAGGGGGACAATGCCTAGTGAGTTCACTGCTCAATAGGTGGCGTTGTGAGAGTGAGGGTCTGAGTCTGGAGAGTGAGACGGTGAAGCACTTGAGCGAAGCAACCAGCCGCTTCAGAGATGGAGCTGCTTCGAGCCATGATGGATGCTTCACATGTCTCACTCCCCAGACTGGAACAAGACCTCACGGGCTTCACCGTGTTGAGCGGTGGAATGTACAGGCTCTCAGCCTATGCCCGAGAGGGAGTAGTTGGAATATAGAAAAAAAAAAAAAAAAAAAAAAAAAAGTAGATAATCAATATTATATTTAAAATTACGATAAAAGCAGTTTGAAAGTGTGTAAGCAGAAAGAAGCAGGAGATGAGTTAGCAGTATTGGAATGGTGTGTGTGAGGGTGGGGGGGGGGGGGGGGGAGGAGGAGGAGGAGGAGGAGGAGGAGGAAAAGGAGTGGAGAGACGGAATGAGGTTAGGGGAGAGAGAGATAGAGAGTGAGAGTCTATCAATCTCTGTCTGTCAGTCCGTCTCTGTCTGTCTGTCTGTCTGGTATAGTCGCAATTGTTAATGCCGAGGGAGTGGTATCCTGGAATATGGATCCTACGATTTGTGCATGAATTGACATACTTTCTCCTAGTAGGATTTCCTTAATATTAATAGGAACAGGTTAATTTTTTTTTTTTTTTTTTTTTTTAAAGCGACAATGAACGGAGGAAGGAAAAACACAGATAAAACAAAAAGGTCCATGTGCCTAAAGGCATCCTCCATTCATAAAATGTTTGTAACAACTGGATTTAAACATTTGTAGATTGTAAGTTTGTGGAAAGCAATTAGAGGGAAGTGAATTCCAAAGAGTAGTAGCTCTGGGGATAAATTAATTCTGATAAGCAGAAGTTCTGCATTGTGGAGGAGAAAGTGTAAATTCATGGGCGCTCTCAGCTGCCCTAGTTCTACGGGGAAAGATGTGGAGAGGCGGCACAATTGAAGCAAGTTCCTCGGAACAATTGCTGTGAAAATATCTGTAGAATAATGCAAGGGATGCAACGTTTCTTCGTATGGATAATGTAGGAAGGTCCTGTGTGATTGCAGGGTTATTGATTAATCTAATAGCTTTATTTTGAATTTTGTCCAACTGCCTCAATGCAACCACTCCACTTCCACCCCACAGAGGTGAACAGTAATCCATCTGAGAACGCACATGACTTTTATATATCACGGCCAACTGCTCGTCAGTGAAGAATTCTCGAACTCTGTACAGGAGTCCCAGTTTTTTAGAGGCATTCTTAGCAATGCTTCTAACATAATGTGTCCAGCTCAAGTTAGTAGTTAATGTTACACCGAGAATGTCAATACTAGGGGAAGTGGGAATATTTACATCATTAAAAAATATATGGGAGTCAGTGAGATTCTGTCGGTTAGAAAATTGAATGTATTGGTTTTCTGTGCATTAAAGGAAACTAGATTCTTTTGTCCCCATCCATTAATTCTAGAAAGGTCCTGGTTCAGAGAAATTGCAGTGTTTATTTTTGAATTTATAAGATCGGGTTGGGTGAAAGAATTGGTAAATGTGAAGGAACTGTGGAGTGTTGAGTCATCTGCGTAGGAATGTATTGGATTATGAGTGGTAGATATGAGATCATTGATATGAATGAGGAACATAATTGGGGCCAAAACTGATCCCTGGGGAACACCAGCATTTATTGAGTGAAATTGAGAATAAAGGCCATCTACCATTACACATATTTTTCTGTTATGAAGATAAGAAGAAATTAGTGGAACTAATGATGCAAGGCCGTAGTGTGACATCTTCGACAATAAGGATTGATGCCAGACTCTATCAAATGCCTTTGATATATCCAGTGCTATTGTATGTGTTTCACCATGTTGGTCTGTAGCTTGGTTGATTTGATGCGTAAGAAGGCAAAGCATGTCTGCAGTTGATCGACATCGTCTAAAACCATATTGCCTATCACTGATTAATTTATTATTCTCAAGATGCTTAATTATGTGATTATTTAATATAATTTCAAAGACTTTACCAAGAGTGGAAGTTATAGCTATTGGTCTGTAGTTTGATGGATCTGAAGAGGCACCTTTTTTAGGAACTGGATGGATGTTTGCTTCTTTCCAGGGTACTGGGAAGCATGAGGTATGAGTACACAGACGGAAAAAAATTTGCCAATACAGGAGCGAGCACCAAGGAGCAATTCTTAAGTACTATTGGAGGAATTTCATCTGGACCAGGAGCCTTATCTACTGAGAGATTCTGCAAAATAGTTTTGACATGTCTGGTGTGGATCTTAAGTGAGGGAATTTCAGGCGAATTAAAATTAAGTACAGGGACATCTTGATTTATTTCATCTAAGGTTGAGTTGGTGGAGAAAATATCCGCAAGAAGGTTAGCTTTACCTCGTGGGTCACTTACAAGATTGCCAGTCGGAGATTTTAATGGTGGAATGGATGAAGCAGTAGTGAAGTTGGATTTAAATGAGTTAAGAGTAGACCAAAATATTTTGTTATCATTTGGATTATTTAGAAGTTTATTTGCCTGCTTGTGGAGAAAGTTTGATTTAGTTAGGTTTAATACAGTTTTGGCATGATTTCTGATGTTTCTAAAGTAATTAAAGGCTTCATGAGTTTTTATCTTGTGTATGCATTGTAGGCTATTGCTTTTTGTTCAGGTACTCTAGCACAATTATGGTCAAACCATTTAGGTGAATTAGATCTTTTACTGTACTTTTGATGAGGAATAAAAGTTTCCATTCCAATTTTTACAAAATCTTGTATGTGGCTCAAGGTGGAGTGTGCATCATTAGAAAAGAAAGAGGTCCAGGGAATATCAATAAAGAAACCTTGAAGACCCTCCCAGTCTGCCCTATCGTAATGCCATTTAGTCACCAAAACAGGTTCAGAGTGGGAAGGTGTGGTAGGTGATAGACAGGTGGCCTGTATCAGACAGTGATCAGAAGATCCAAGCGGTGACCTCACTGTAACATCATAATTTTCTGAATTGGTTGTTAAAAATAAGTCCAGTAGGTGGGAATTATGATTAGGATTATCTGGTACACGGGTGGGTTGGTTGACTAGTTGAGTGAGATTAAATGAGTCTGCAAATAGCTCACATTCAAGACCAGCATCATCAGTCCTGGCTGAATGAGTAAGCCATTCAACATTATGGACATTAAAATCACCCAACACAGTGATTTCAGAAGAAACATTTAAGTTGAGGACACTGAGTTGTGAGGACAGAGAATCAAAAAGACTTTGCTCTGGAGGAGTATTTGGGGAACGGTAGATGCAACATATGTATTTAAGTTTACCAGCAGAAATTAATTTGTATATAGAATAATCAAAATAGGGACAATTGAAACTAGTAACCTCCTCCAGGGCAATTTCAGATTTTGCGAAGCAACATACACCTCCTTTAGGTCTGAAATTTTGGAGCAGTTGATAACCTGGAAAATTAAATCTAGATGTGTCAGATGTGGATGTTACTTGAGTCTCTGTCAAAAAAAGGAGAGTAGGGGATTCTGCTTGAAGAAATTGGTGTACAGAATTGATGTTAGAGTGAAGTCCCCTTATATTGCTAAAGAAAAAGCTGCACCGACGAGCAGCTTTGGGACGTTGCAATGCTCTTGACAGTGTCCTTTATCACGTCGTGGTAGTGTTGGTTAAAGCATGGACAATCGTCCTGACTGTTCGAGCCCTGCTGAGAGTATACAAAGATTTAGCAGCTCACGTGGGTTTGTGAGATATGTTTATCTCTCTCTCTCTCTCTCTCTCTCTCTCTCTCTCTCTCTCTCTCTCTCTCTCTCTCTCTATCTATCTATCTATCAATCAACACTTACTATCTATCTATCTGTCTGTCTGTCTGTCCGTTGTCTTATATCACTCTTTATCTCTTTAACATGTAAACATTAGAAATGTCTCCTATTTACATATTCCTTTTAAATTGTTTGCTATCCGCCTAACTGTGGTTTTTATTTTGGTTGAGCATGTTTGCTTGAGAGAAAGCTACCCGACCACACACAGAGACTGCACAGACCTTACCGTCTTGATGGCGTAATGGTTAGTGCGCGGAATTTTGGTATGAGTATCCTAGGTTCGAATCCTTGGAGTGCCTCATGTATTAATTAGTTTCATTGATTGCATAAATCAGGTTTATTTGTAAGTTTATTGGTAGGTTGGTGATAATATGAATAAGTTACGGCATCTAGGATAACTGTCTTACCAGGGTTCAGAGAATATAGGGTCAACCCTAGGGGAGGTGTGGTGGAGTGGTCTTGCCACTGGCCTGGTAATCCAAAGGTCCCGGGTTCAAATCCCGATGTATCAATGGGAAGATATTATTGGGATGGAATTTGTGCTGTACCTGGTATCAGTGCATTACCACAAGCCCACCGAAACGTCAATAAAATACTCTCATTGTTCCCTGATTAAATAGCACTGTATGAATATTCCCATATTCAAAATATGCTATAGGGGTGCAATGCCTGGTGAGTTATCTGCTCAACAGGTGGCGTTGTGTGTGTGTGTAAGTGTGAGAGTCTGAGTGTAGGGGGTGAGACAGTGAAGCCGGGAACGAGGTGGCTTCAGAGATGGGGTCGTTTCGGGCCATGAGTGAGCACCGTGCCTCATGTGAAGGCACGATGGCAGGTGCTCGTTGTACTCTACGTGCTTCACATGTCTCACTCCCTACACTGGAACAAGACCTCACGGGCTTCACTGTTCATTGTAAAGCGGTGAATGTTAAGGCTCTCAGCTTATGCCCGAGAGGAAATAAGTTGGAATATAGAAGAAAAAAAAAAACCCAGCCAGGTACCTGCCAGTGAGTGACGTCACACGGCCCACGCTCTGACTGAAACCCTCATACATGACACCTTGTTTTTGTGATATATTGAACTATGCGTGTAACTAGTCATATTTAATGAAACAGGACAAAAGAAAACATTGAAATAATTCAAGCTAAGTTTATTTTGAAATTAAATGTCCATAAATATGAAGTAATAAATTATATATGGTGACGAGCATACAATATATAACTTGTATACACTAAGAAAATGTATTAATTCTCAACATTTCATATTGGAGAGAGAGAGAGGGAGAGAGAGAGGAGAGAGAGAGAGAGAGAGGCGAGCGAGAGAGAGAGACAGAGAGGAGAGAGAGAGAGAGACGGAGAGAGAGAGAGAGAGAGAGAGGAGAGAGAGAGAGAGAGAGAGGAGAGAGAAGAGAGAAGAGGAGAGAGAGGAGAGAGAGAAGAGGAGGAGAAGGAGAGAGAGAGAGAGAGAGAGAGACCTGATTAGGGACTTTTTAATCCGAAGGAAGGGCATAATAGTCATTAGAGAAGGAATGAACATAAACACGCACACACAAAAATGGTACAAGGCGAGATGGGTATCATATGGTTCACCTAAGCTGATGGCTACCTAAGCCTTCGGGCGAGACGGTACCGTCTATAGTGAGAATGGTACCATACAGATCCACCCTAAGCCTTCGTTTTCGATGTCGCCAATTGGCTAAAAATACAGACTACACACACATCCACAGCCATTCCAACGATACATATAACACCTACACATATAGGAGGCGGGAAATAACGAGCATGCTCACTCCCGCAATACAACTAGAGTAAGTACACTTGTGCTTGTGTGAGATTGTGTGTGTGTGTGTGTGTGTGAGATTGTATGTGTTTGTGTGTGAGATTGTGTGTGTGTTTGTGTGTGTGTGTGTGTGTGTGTGTGTGTGTGTGAGATTGTGTGTGTGTGTGAGCTTGTGTGTGTGTGTGAGCTTGTGTGAGTGATTGTGTGTGTGTGAGATTGTGTGTGTGTGTGTGATTGTATGTGTGTGTGTGCGTGTGCGAGATATTGTGTGAGTGATTGTGTGTGTGTGTGTGAGATTGTATGTGTGTGTGTGTGTGTGAGATTGCGTGTGTGTGTGTGCGTGTGCGAGATATTGTGTGAGTGATTGTGTGTGGGTGTGTGAGATTGTGTGTGTGTGTGCGTGTGCGAGATATTGTGTGAGTGATTGTGTGGAAATGATTGTGTGTGTGCGTGTGCGTGTGCGAGATATTGTGTGAGTGATTGTGTGGGAATGATTGTGTGAGATTGTGTGTGTGTGTGTGTGTGTGTGTGCGCGTGTGCGAGATATTGTGTGAGTGATTGTGTGGGAATGATTGTGTGTGTGTGAGATTGTATGTGTGTACAAAGGAGTACAAAGGAAATCAAGCAACAACAGATCTAGTGACTATTCTAGGTTGCTTGTCCTTCAAAACACTGAGGATCAAGTATCCAAACAGTGGTTTAGAGTGGGTAAGGGAACATTGGAAAGGGAATTACTGCCCTGGAACTAATGTCCGTGGCAGGATTAGGAAGTTAGTAGGGGACAGATGGGTTAGTAACTGAGGGGGGGATAAAATAAAGTTATTCATTTACAAACGCAGTCAGTCGCGGGTTTGATGCGAGATATTTGTCTAGGCGGAGTTTAAATGAATCAACGGTGATGCAGTCTATAACGTTTCGGGGAAGCCCATTCCACAAGTTGACAACTCGATTGAAGAAGAAATTCTTAGATTCGTGTGAGTTAAAAGATTTACCAATAATTTTGCAACCGTTTCCCCGCGTGTAATTAGATTGGTCGATAGTGAAGTACTTACTACAGTTCATATTGTCGATGCCTTTGATGATTTTGAACACTTGAATTAAGTCACCTCTTAATCTGCGCTGGGTTAAAGGAAATAGATTTAATTCTCTAAGACGCTCTTCGTATGGTTTGTTCTTTAGGCTAGGTATCATTTTGGTAACTCTACGTTGAACTCGTTCTAGCTTGTTTATATCTTTTTGGTAATAAGGGCACCAGGATTGAACGCAGTATTCCAGAAGAGGGCGGACTAAGGAATTGTAAAGGGTTAGGATAACTTCTTTGGGATTTATGCTCAAATGACCTGCCTATAAAGCCAATTATTTTGTTTGCCTTCTTAACAACTTCTGAACATTGTTGACTCGGTTTTAGGTTACTCGATATTGTTACTCCCAGATCGGTTTCTCTGTTTACATTCTTAAGCTGAGTGCCATTCATCGAATAGTTTGCTTTCTCATTTAGGTATCCGATATGTAGTACTTTACATTTATCCGCATTGAAACTCATTTGCCAAATTTGGGCCCAACATGACAATTTATCTAGATTGTGTTGCATATCGTCAACTTGTTCTTTTGAGAGTACGCTATTTGCAATTTTTGTATCGTCAGCAAATTTTGAGATTGTACAGGTGAGACCCTCATCTATGTCGTTGATGTAAATTAGAAAGAGAATTGGTCCTAGTACCGATCCCTGGGGTACCCCGCTACTTACATTGGTCCATTTAGATGCCTTACCGTTTATGACTACTCTTTGCTTTCTGTTGCTGAGCCAATTTTCTATCCATTTCAACACACCGTCTTGTATTCCATGCGCTTTTAGTTTTAGCAGTAAACGTTTGTGGGGAACTTTGTCAAAGGCCTTTTGAAAATCAAGGTATATAATATCTACAGCTTTACTCTCATCGTAGAGGTTGAGGATATCGTGGAAGAAGTCTAAGAGGTTTGTTAAACAGGAACTTTTTTTACGAAAGCCGTGTTGAGTATCTTTAAGTATGTTATTTTCCTCTAAGTGATTTACGAGTCTGTCTCGTATGACCGTTTCTAGCATTTTACATACAACTGAGGTTAAGCTAATTGGACGATAGTTACTGGGTAGGGATTTGCTGCCTTTTTTTAATATCGGTGTTACGTTGGCTAGCTTCCACTGATCGGCATAGTTCCAGACTGCAAGGATTTATTGAATAGTAATGTCAGTGGTTTGGAGAGCTCATCCTTAGCTTCCTTTAGAACTCTAGGCGAGATTGTATCAGGTCCAGGCGTTTTATTTACCTTGAGTTTATCTAAACAATTCAATACTTCTCTCTCTGTAACGGTGATATTGCTTAGAACATCTGAATTATCAATCTGAATCGGCGATGGTGTAGGGATATCACTGAGGTCTTCTGTTGTAAAAACTGATGCAAAGAAGATATTGAGGGCATTACTCATTTGTACTTCGTCTTTGGTGTATTCTCCATTTTCATCGACTAACGGTCCAACAGTTGAAGTAACTACTTTTTTCTTTCTGATATAACTATAGAATTCTTTCGGGTTTGTTTTACTTTGATTCGCAATATGTAACTCTAAGGTCTTTTTACTTTGCTTAATTAACTTTTTGGCTTTGCGTCGTAGCTCTACAAATTTCAGCCGTTCTTCGTCATTTTGTGAGGATTTTAATCTATCATTAGCAAATTTTTTAGAAAGCAGGCAGTTTGAAATATCTTTATTCCACCATTTGGGCTTATTATTATGGCCTGGACGCCGTATTTTCGATGGTATGCAGTCTTGCACTGCTTTTAGGTAAGTGGCTTCGAATAACTTCCAAGATGTATTTATGTCGTTATTGTGAATTAAAAAACTCCAGTCAGTTTCTTTAAACATAGCTCTAAGTTTATGGAAGTTTGCTTTCTTGAAATTAGGGACTTTTTCGATGCTACTATTTGGTTCGTTACTAGTAAACTTTAAAGTGAAAGTTATCGTACGATGGTCACTGTTACTGAATTCATCACCAACATTCAAATTCTCTATTAATTCTTCTTTTGTTGCAAGTACAATGTCAAGAACGTTATTACCACGGGTTGGCGTTCGAACAAATTGATAAAGCGAACTCTCTTGCAAGTTCGTATACAAGTCATGTCCGGAGTGTGAAGTAAGAGTATCGCCCCACTTGGTCACAGGTAAATTAAAGTCGCCAAAAATTACGGTATCTTGTGAGTTACTTACATCTGCAATTTGTTCGTAAATTTCTCGGTCAGTTTGCACTGATTGAGCTGGAGGTTTGTATATTAATGCAAGTATTATTTTTGTACCTTTATTCTTTATTAGCACAAAAGATGCGTCGTCGACGTTCACAATTTGAGGTTTTGACAAGAGGGTAGGGTTAAGACTTTCTTTGATATAAAGTAAAACGCCACCTCCATTTCGATTTATTCGGCTTTTCTCTCAAACATTACATAACCGGGAAGTGAATACTCCGCTAAAAAGTCTCTATCTTCTGTATTGAGCCAAGATTCTGTTATGCCAATCACATCATAATTTTCTGTAAACACTAGCTCCTCTAAATCTGAAAATGTATTGCGTATGCTACGAGCGTTTGCATAGAAAACCTTTAAATTTGTTATTTTAGAACTCACGGAACGCTCTTTAATAATATTTTGGTTCTTGTCGGATCTACATTTATGTTCATGGCTGTCCTCGGTCCTCGCTGTCTTCGGTCCTTATCGCTGGTGGTCCTCGGTTGCCTCTGTTTTTTCTTGGCGTTGGATGATTTATGTCACTGCTGCTTCTTCTCGGATGGCGTTTTTTGATCCATGGCTGCGGACTGCTTCGTGTAGGAGACGACCCATGCGTGCTGAACCCACAGGGTTTAGATGAGTGCCATCCTTGCGGAACAGAGTAGGCTGGTTGTAGAAGTTGTCCCACAGGTTGATGAATTCAACTTCTTCCCTCAGACACAAATATTTTAGTCGGCTATTTGTGCTGAAGGCCTTGTCGTAGAATTTGTCAGGTGCGTCCATCTTGGGGAGAATGCCTGAGATGATGATATTCCTTGACTTGTTTTTGTAGTGCTGGATCATCTTGCGATATTTCTCCATCAACTCTTCGGATCTGGTGCGCATGACGTCATTTGAACCAGCATGGATGACAAAAAGGGTATTTTCATTTGCATCCTTTGTGGTATCTTCGAATGTGTGTGTGCGTGTGCGAGATATTGTGTGAGTGATTGTGTGTGTGTGTGTGAGATTGTATGTGTATGTGTGCGTGTGCGAGATATTGTGTGAGTGATTGTGTGGGAATGATTGTGTGTGTGAGATTGTATGTGTGCGTGTGCGAGATATTGTGTGAGTGATTGTGTGTGTGTGAGATTGTGTGTGTGGTGTGTGTGTGTGTGTGTGATTGTGTGTGTGTGTGTGAGATTGTATGTGTGTGTGTGCGTGTGTGAGATATTGTGTGAGATTGTGTGTGTGTGTGAGATTGTATGCGTGCGTGTTTTTTTTTTTTTTTTTTTTTTTTCTATATTCCAACTTACTTCCTCTCGGGCATAGGCTGAGAGCCTTAACATTCACCGCTTTACAATGAACAGTGAAGCCTGTGAGGTCTTGTTCCAGTCTAGGGAGTGAGACATGTGAAGCACGTAGAGTACAACGAGCACCTGCCATCTTGCCTTCACATGAGGCACGGTGCTCACTCATGGCCCGAAACGACCCCATCTCTGAAGCCACCTCGTTCCCGTGCTTCACTGTCTCACCCCCTACACTCGGACTCTCACACTTACACACACACAACGCCATCTGTTGAGCAGATAACTCACCAGGCATTGCACCCCTATAGCATATTTTGAATATGGGAATATTCATACATTGCTATTTAATCAGGGAACAATGAGGGTATTTTATTGACGTTTCGGTGGGCTTGTGGTAATGCACTGATACCAGGTACAGCACAAATTCCATCCCAATAATATCTTCCCATTGATACATCGGGATTTGAACCCGGGACCTTTGGATTACCAGGCCAGTGGCAAGACCACTCCACCACACCTCCCCTGTGTGCGAGATATTGTGTGAGTGATTGTGTGTGTGTGAGATTGTGTGTGTGGTGTGTGTGTGTGTGATTGTGTGTGTGCGTGTGCGAGATATTGTGTGAGTGATTGTGTGTGTGTGATTGTATGTGTGTGTGTGCGTGTGCGAGATATTGTGTGAGTGATTGTGTGTGTGTGTGAGTGATTGTGTTTGTGTGTGGTGTGTGTGTGTGTGTGATTGTGTGTGCGTGTGCGAGATATTGTGTGTGTGTGTGTGATTGTGTGTGTGGTGTGTGTGAGATTGTATGTGTGTGTGTGCGTGTGTGAGTGATTGTGTGTGTGTGAGATTGTGTGTGTGTGTGAGATTGTATGTGTGTGTGTGCGTGTGCGAGATATTGTGTGAGTGATTGTGTGTGATTGTGTGTGTGGTGTGTGTGAGATTGTATGTGTGTGTGCGTGTGTGAGATATTGTGTGAGTGATTGTGTGTGTGTGAGATTGTGTGTGGTGTGTGTGTGTGTGAGATTGTATGTGTGTGTGTGCGTGTGCGAGATATTGTGTGAGTGATTGTGTGTGGTGTGAGATTGTGTGTGTGTGAGATTGTGTGTGTGTGTGTGTGTGTGTGAGATTATGTGAGTGTGAGATTGTGTTTGTGTGTGTGTGTGTGTGTGAGATTATGTGAGTGTATGTGCGTGTGATAGAGAGTGAGATTGTGTGTGTGTGTGTGTGTGTGTGTGTGTATCTTGCCCATCTTTATAATAACACAAATATTGTTTACATAAGAACATAAGAAAATGGGAGTCTGCAGAAAGCCGATTGGCATTCACAAGGCCGATCCCTCTCACACCCAACCCTAATAATATTATAAGACCTAATTATAGGCCACACACACACTGGATTTTACAAACTGTGTGTGTGTGTGTGTGTGTGTGTGTATCTTGGCCACCTTCATAATGACAAAGACTTTTTGATCGTACAAAGTTACAAACACACACACACTGCATTTTACAAACTGTGTGTGTATATAAATTCTAGCTTGGCAATGTTAAGCTGATAATTCTTATTAATGACATGACATTTCCGCCTATTTCTTCTTAAGCGAAAGTAGGAGGAACACACACACACGCACACAATGCAGTTTACAAACTGTGTTTGTATGTATGTGTGTGTTGCCCACCTATATAATGACAAGAAGGACTTTCGATTCACACACACACACACACACACACACACACACACACACACACACACACACACAATGCAGTTACAAACTGTGTTTGTATGTATGTGTGTGTTGCCCACCTATATAATGACAAGGACTTTCGATTCACACACACACACACACACACACACACACACACAATGCAGTTACAAACTGTGTTTGTATGTATGTGTGTGTTGCCCACCTATATAATGACAAGGACTTTCGATTCACACACACACACACACACACACAATGCAGTTTACAAACTGTGTTTGTATGTATGTGTGTGTTGCCCACCTATATAATGACAAGAAGGACTTTCTTTTCACACACATACACACACACACACACACGCACACACACACACACACACACACATAAATCTATGCATAAGCATTATCTATTATTAAGTGTTCGTGTATCTTCATCCATGTATTTCCACCCTTAACAATAGAATGCCCAGCTTTTCCACATTTCGCCTTCTATCACACACACACACACACACGAACAAACACACACACACACACACCTACACTAAAGACTGTCCTATATACTACAATTCCCCCAAGCTGTCTCTAGTGGTTTTTATATCCTTGTTTTGTTCTCTACCGAGGATTAACCTCCCATTGTAGTAGGCTTTACCTGACCCTACCTGTATGGACCTGTAGGCCGCTCCCTCTTTACCCTTTTCAACTCCTCACCTGACCCTACCAAAACAGTTTTTGTATGTATGTATGTTTGTGTGCATACGTGAGCGTTTGTGTATACGGGCATGTGCACACTTACTGCATGTTCTTATGTTCTTATATATGTATGTATGTATGCGTATGTATGTGTGTACGTACGTGTATATATGTATGTTCTGTATATGAGTAAGTAAAATAAATGTGTATATGTACTGTATATCACTTACTCTCATGGTTAATTTATGATAATTTGTATTCTGCACCTGCATCATTATTGTATTTATTTATTTTTTTGTAAACTGAGCTTACCATCTTCATATCTGTACATCTCATGTTCATCCACTAAATTGTAAAATGTGTATTTTCAGCTCATGAGGCTGCCATTCTTTAATAAACCGTTTATTATTTATTATTATTATTATTATTATTATTATTACACACACACACACAAACACTTAAATTCAAATTGGATAAAATTTCGTTTCATGAAAGATACAGGCAAATACTGGTTTGGTAACAGAGTTGTAGATTTGTGGAATAGGTTACCTAGCGCCGTAGTGGGATCAAGGACGATAGAGAGTTTCAATATAAAATTAAATAGACATATGGACGAGATGGGTTAGGTGTGAGACGGATCTGCCTTGTGTGGGACAATCGGCTTTCTGTAGACTCCCAATTTCTTATGTTCTTATACATTTGCTAGGAAAATTAGAAGCCACTTAGTAAAATTTAACTTAATAAATTCTTCTTCGCCTGGTCCTGATGAGGTATATGCTAGAGTATTAAAAGAATGTAGAGATGAGTTAAGTTACCCATTAACATTTTTATTTAACAAGTCATTGGAGACAGGTATAGTTCCAGAAGCTTGGAAGCTCTTGCAAACGTAGTTCCGATCTTCAAAAAAGGTGACAAATCAATAGCATCCAATTACCGTCCCATTAGTCTTACATCAATCATAGGAAAGCTACTAGAGTCAATTATTGCTAGTAAAATTAGAAACCACTTAGATACATTTAATTTAATAAATTCTTCTCAGCATGGATTCACTCAGGGACGTTCTTGCCTTACTAATTTGCTTAGCTTTTTCTCAGAGGTATATGAAGCAGTAGATAGTGACAAGTCCTATGATATTATTTATTTAGATTTCAGTAAAGCTTTCGACAGAGTCCCTCATGAGAGATTGATGAGAAAGGTTGAGGCACATGGAATAGGAGGATCGTTGTTGGGATGGATTAGGTCATGGCTAATTGGTAGGAAACAGAGAGTCAGCATAAATGGTACCAAGTCAGAGTGGGAGCAGTCAAAAGTGGTGTCCCCCAGGGATCGGTATTAGGTCCCCTGTTGTTTCTTATATACATAAATGACCTAGATTTAGGTATAACTAGTAGGATAAGTAAATTCGCAGACGATACTAAAATGGGGAGATCAATTGATTCAGATAGCGATATAGAGTGCCTCCAAAGGGATCTAGATACCTTACATGAATGGTCAGTAAATTGGCAGATGAAGTTTAACATTGACAAATGCAAGGTATTAAAGATAGGGAAGATGCATACAAATGTTAAATATAAACTAGCTAATTTAGAATTAGAAAATTCAGACTGTAAGAAAGATCTAGGTGTGTTTGTTAGCAATGATTTGAAGCCTAATAAACAGTGTATAATCGTTCGTAATAAGGCAAACAGGATTCTCGGGTTCATCTCTAGGAGTGTGAGTAACAGAACTGCTGATGTTATCTTAAAACTTTACTTGTCATTAGTGAGACCCCATATGGATTATGCTGTCCAATTTTGGTGTCCTTATTACAGAATGGACATAGATTCATTGGAGAGAGTACAGCGTAGAATGACAAAAATGATCCATAATATTAGAAATCTTTCGTATGAAGAAAGGTTGAAGAAATTAGGTTTACATTCGTTAGAGAGACGCAGAGTTAGAGGGGATATGATAGAGGTGTTCAAGTGGGTTAGTGGGATTAACAAAGGGGACATGACAAATGTACTAAAGCTCAGTGATAGCGAAAGAACTCGTACCAATGGTTTCAAATTAGATAAATTTCGTTTCAGAAAAGATATAGGCAAATATTGGTTTGGTAACAGAGTTGTAGATGGGTGGAATGGACTACCAAGTGCTATAGTGGGGTCTAAAACGGTAGGGAGCTTTAAGATAAATTTGGATAAGCATATGGACGAGAAGGGTTGGGTGTGAAGGTGGATCATCCGGGTTGGGCCAATCAGCACTCTGCATACCCCCATAATCCTGCGTTAATCTCTAACCGTTTTGGTAAGATGATCCTCAGGGTATTAGAGTGTAGACTCCCATTTTCTTATGTTCTTATGTTCTTATTTTACAAGCCGTGTGTGTGGGGGGGGGGGGAGGGGGGTAATTTCTAGCTTGTCAATGTTAAGCTGATTATTTTTCCTAATGTCACACATACACACACAGATACACACTGCATTTTACAAACTGTGTGTGTGTGTGTGAATTCTACCTTGCCCATGTTAAGAACATAAGAACATAAGATCGCCGGAAACTGCATAAGGTCATGCGGCCCACACGAGACAGCTCCCATTCACACCCAGCCCACATCATCCATATGGGAATCCAACTTATGCTTAAAGCGTTTAACTGTTCCTGAGCTAATCACTGCTCTGGGCAAGCTGATGATTGTTCCTGTCATATGACCAGCTGCCAAATTCACGCACACACACGCGCACACAAGCACAAGTGTGTGTGCGTGTTTATTTATATTCCTTCTCTAATGACTTAATCATTCAGATTAAAAAGTCCCTAATCAGGTATCAACCCCTCCCACTCACTCTCACTCACTCACACTCTCTCTCTCTCTCTCTCTCTCTCTCTCTCTCTCTCTCTCTCTCTCTCTCTCTCTCTCTCTCTCCAATATGAAATGTTGAGAATTAATACATTTTCTTAGTGTATACAAGTTATATATTGTATGCTCGTCACCATATATAATTTATTACTTCATATTTATGCACATTTAATTTCAAAATAAACTTAACTTGAATTATTTCAATGTTTTCTTTTGTCCTGTTTCATTAAATATGACTAGTTACACGCATAGTTCAATATATCACAAAAACAAGGTGTCATGTATGAGGGGTTCAGTCAGAGCGTGGGCCGTGTGACGTCACTCACTCGCAGGTACCTGGCTGGTGGGTTGACCCTATATTCTCTGGACCCTGTGTCTTACAGTTCTTTCTAACCCACCAAATAACACCCCTATCGGCCTTCGGTCGGGAAATTTATGGAGAAGTGTGGTCTTGGGGGGTATTTATTTTAAGTTTGATGCAGATCTAAGGAGAATACTGAAATATATAATTCTAAATCATTAAGTGAATAGACCAATAAATGAACCCTACCCCCTTGTATTAGCAGTTTGGTGAAGATTATGCAGAGAGAGAGACTGATAGGAGTGCCTGTAATTACTGGATCTGGACCATTAACCCTTTGAAGATTATGGCGCGTTTTGACAGTTTATTATGGGTATCATTAGAAGATCTTATACAGTTTAGGAAGGATCTGTGGGAATTATAAGAGTGCAGACTATCGCAATGAACCCTCTGACTTCCATATACCCTTCCTAATCTTCATAATATCGTCTAATAATATCCAGAAAACAGAAAATATATGCGTAATCGGATCTTGGAAGGGTTAAGGGGAGATATCGACTTGAGGGATTTTTTTCTGGACCCCTTTCTCCCTCATGTTTAGCCCCATTGCTTGTGAGATTTTAAGACAGTCGCCCCATTAGTTTGGCGATTTTAAGAACTTTCGCCCCATTTCCGTCAATTTTAAGACCTTTCGTGCAATTTAGGTGTCGATTTTATCCTGGCGAGCGATAGCGAGCCTGTAATTTAAGAGCAACCGGCTTTCAGCCGGGACATTTTTCTACCGAAAAATGTACAAATTTATCTTGAAAGGGGCTCAAGGGGGTGTCATCTTAAGCTGGATGGATATTTAGGGACCAAACTAAAAACCTCCCCTTAACTGATAGAAGTGTTTTTTTTTATGTTCTCACCTTTCCTATATTTGTGTAACGTCACGTCATTTACAACTAAGCCACTTTTGTGTTATTTTGTATTTGTAAATAACTAGAATTTAGTGGACAGATAATTCGCTAGACGGGAAAAGGTATGAGGAGCGAAAATTAGTTTTAGGGAATAAATAGGATAAGGTGTAGTTTCTCATCATGGGTATCTCCACTCATACCAATACCCCCCTCCCCCCCCCATGATGTCATCACCCCCCCTCCCCACATACACACACCAGCTCTTCCTAACATCACATACACACAAGTAGTCCCCCACCCCTGACATCATCATCACACACTAGCCTTCCCTGTCATCACACACACACACACACACACACACACACACACACACACACACACACACACACACACACACACCGTTACTTACCCCCTCACCTCAGCAGTCAGGTGGTATTTACAACCGTGTTTGAATTTCATTTACAACTTTACAACACCAGAATGTGAAGCAGGATATCAGAAGGGTTTAGAAAGGGGGGGGGGGGTTTAATTCACATGTTCCTTCTATTGTTAAGTTTTGCGAGTAGTTCTCTTTTATTTCATTATTTTATTTATTATTATTATTATTATATATATTATTTTTTTTTTTTTTTTTTTTTTTTTATTTTTTTTGGTGGGGCTGTCTATTTGCATGTGTCTTTTATGTATAAGATGTTGTGAGTAGTTTTAACCCTTTGAAGCTTTGACGCGTTTTAGCAGTTTATTTTGGCTATCATTAGACGATGTTATGCAGCTTTGGAAGGATCTGTGAGTATTAAAAGGGGTAAATACTATCTCAATCAACCCTTTGGCTTCCATATACCGTTACTAATCTGACTAAAACCATCTAATAGTAGCCAAGAAAACAGAACAGAAACGCGTATTGGAGCTTGAAAGGGTTAATTTGTGTTTATTGGGAGGGGGGGGGGGACTGTCTAATTTACAGGTTTCCTCTATTCTTAAACATTTTATGATTAGTAGTAGTATCTCTTAGTTATGAGTAGTAGTAGTATCTCTTAGTTATGAGTAGTAGTAGTATCTCTTAGTTATGAGTAGTAGTATCTCTTAGTTATGAGTAGTAGTAGTATCTCTTAGTTATGAGTAGTAGTAGTATCTCTTAGTTATGAGTAGTAGTAGTATCTCTTAGTTATGAGTAGTAGTAGTATCTCTTAGTTATGAGTAGTAGTAGTATCTCTTAGTTATGAGTAGTAGTAGTATCTCTTAGTTATGAGTAGTAGTAGTAGTATCTCTTAGTTATGAGTAGTAGTAGTATCTCTTAGTTATGAGTAGTAGTAGTATCTCTTAGTTATGAGTAGTAGTAGTATCTCTTAGTTATGAGTAGTAGTAATCTCATAGTTATGAGTAGTAGTAGTATCTCTTAGTTATGAGTAGTAGTAGTATCTCTTAGTTATGAGTAGTAGTAGTATCTCTTAGTTATGAGTAGTAGTAGTATCTCTTAGTTATGAGTAGTAGTAGTTGTTGTTGTTCCCCAAGCTGCCTGGCCGAACAGCCCCAAGGCCCTGAGCAAGGCCAAGGCCATAACCGAGCGCCCCCACAGAACACTCCCCGCCGACCACAATAAAGCCTGGGTGACCGAAGCCACTCCATGGCGGGGAGCTGAGGAGGGTGCGGAAATGCCCGGGAAACCAAAGCCCCACCCAGGGCCCTGTGTCCCTCAGCAATTATGAAGAGAAAGTTGAGGGGCAAGGGAAAAATGTGACGCTTTGGCTTCCAATCTTGGTAGATTGGGAGGTCAATCCACGTTAGAGACGCCGTCACTTGAGATCTAGAAAATATATAAGTAAAAGGAACAGTCAGAGTAAGCTATGGGTATGGCAGAGATTGCTCAGTTCTCACTCTAATAGACCAGCCCATCACCACATGACTAGAACCCAATCCTCTCAGCATCAGCTAGGAAAGGCCCTAGAAAGCCGCCTTTGGCGGGGGGGATAGCTCCCCTATTTCAACCCTTTTCGGGGTTGGGCACCCGCCCAGTAGTAGTAGTATTTCTTAGTTATGAGTAGTAGTAGTATCTCTTAGTTATGAGTAGTAGTAGTATCTCTTAGTTATGAGTAGTAGTATCTCTTAGTTATGAGTAGTAGTAGTATCTCTTAGTTATGAGTAGTAGTAGTATCTCTTAGTTATGAGTAGTAGTAGTATCTCTTAGTTATGAGTAGTAGTAGTATCTCTTAGTTATGAGTAGTAGTAGTATCTCTTAGTTATGAGTAGTAGTAGTATCTCTTAGTTATGAGTAGTAGTAGTATCTCTTAGTTATGAGTAGTAGTAGTATCTCTTAGTTATGAGTAGTAGTAGTATCTCTTAGTTATGAGTAGTAGTAGTATCTCTTGGTTATGAGTAGTAGTAGTATCTCTTGGTTATGAGTAGTAGTAGTATCTCTTAGTTATGAGTAGTAGTAGTATCTCTTAGTTATGAGTAGTAGTAGTATCTCTTGGTTATGAGTAGTAGTAGTATCTTGGTTATGAGTAGTAGTAGTATCTCTAGTTATGAGTAGTAGTAGTATCTCTTAGTTATGAGTAGTAGTAGTATCTCTAGTTATGAGTAGTAGTAGTATCTCTTAGTTATGAGTAGTAGTAGTATCTCTTAGTTATGAGTAGTAGTAGTATCTCTTAGTTATGAGTAGTAGTAGTATCTCTTAGTTATGAGTAGTAGTAGTATCTCTTAGTTATGAGTAGTAGTAGTATCTCTTAGTTATGAGTAGTAGTAGTATCTCTTAATTATGAGTAGTAGTAGTATCTCTTAGTTATGAGTAGTAGTAGTATCTCTTAGTTATGAGTAGTAGTAGTATCTCTTAGTTATGAGTAGTAGTAGTATCTCTTAGTTATGAGTAGTAGTAGTATCTCTTAGTTATGAGTAGTAGTAGTATCTCTTGGTTATGTGGGTAAATATTATACTAGTCTATTGAAATGTGTATGAAGGAGAGAAAAGGTAGAGTTGCCTGTAACAAGTACCTCCCTCGAAGTTTAAGGGGAGATCTCCACTAGAGGGATTTTTTCTTGACCCCTTTCTCCCACATGTTTAGCCCCATTGTTTTTGAGATTTTAAGACGTTCGCCCCATTAGTTTGGCGATTTTAAGAACTTTCACCCAATTTATGTCACTTTTAAGACCTTTCGTCCCATTTAGGTGTCAAATTTTTCCTGGCGAGCGATAGCGAGCCTGCAATTTAAGAGGAATCGGCCTTCGGCCGGGACATTTTTCTACCGAAAAATGTACAAATTTATCTTGAAAGGGGGTCAAGGGGGTGTAATCCCAAGCTTGATGGAAGTCTAGGAAACACACTAAAAACCTCCCCTTAAGGGGAGGTCTCCACTCGAGGGATTTTTTTCTTGACCCATTTCTCCCTCATGTTTAGCCCCATTGCTTTTGATTTTAAGAACTTTCACCCCATATTAAGACCTTTCGTGCCATTCAGGTGTCAATTTTATCCTGGCGAGCGATAGCGAGCCTGTAATTTAAGAGGAACCGGCCTTCGGCCAAGATATTTTTCTGCCGAAAAATGTACAAATTTATCTTGAAAGGGAGTCCAGGGGGTGTAATTTTAAGCTTGATGGAGGTCTAGGGAACAAACTAAATACCTCCCCTTAAAGAGTGATAGTCACTATAAAAAAACTGACAGAGCAAAAGTGGATTTCTTAACCCTTTCAAGCTCCCAATACGCGTTTCTGTTCTGTTTTCTGGCTACTGTTAGACTATTTTATTCAGATTAGTAACGGTATATGGAAGTCAGAGGGTTGATTGAGATAGTATATACCCTTTTAATACCCACAGATCCTTAATAAGCTGCGTAAAATCGTCTAATGATAGCCAAAATAAACTGCTAAAACGCGTTAGAGCTTCAAAGGGTTAATGTATTGGAAAGAAGTGTGGTGCGCTTGTTTAGTGCAGTGAAATATATATATATATATATATATATATATATATATATATATATATATATATATATTTTTTTTTTTTTTAAGGAGACAATGAACGGAGGAAGGAAAAATACAGATAAAACAAAAAGGTCCGTGTGCCTAAAGGCATCCTCCATTCATAAAATGTTTGTAACAACTGGATTTAAACTTGTAGATTGTAAGTTTGTGGAAAGCAACTCGAGGGAAGTGAATTCCAAGGAGTACTAGTTCTGGGAATAAATGAATTTTGATAAGCAGAAGTTCTGCATTGTGGAGGAGAAAGTGTAAATTCATGGGCGCTCTCAGCTGCCCTAGTTCTACGGGGAAAGATGTGGAGAGGCGGCACAATTAAAGCAAGTTCCTCAGAACAATTGCTGTGAAAATATCTGTAGAATAATGCAAGGGATGCAAGGTTTCTTCGTATGGATAATGTGGGAAGGTCCTGTGTGATTGCAGGGTTATTGATTAATCTAATAGCTTCATTTTGAATTTTGTCCAACTGCCTCAATGCAACCACTCCACTTCCACTCCACAGAGGTGAACAGTAATCCATCTGAGAACGCATATGACTTTTATATATAACGGCCAACTGCTCGTCAGTGAAGAATTCTCGAACTCTGTACAGGAGTCCCAGTTTTTTAGAGGCATTCTTAGCAATTCTTCTAACATAATGTGTCCAGCTCAGGTTAGTAGTTAATGTTACACCGAGAATGTCAATACTAGGGGAAGTGGGAATATTTACATCATTAAAAAATATATGGGAGTCAGTGAGATTCTGTCGGTTAGAAAATATCTTTTTCTCCTGCATCTCTATTTTTTTCAAATGGCGTAGGGATGCGGCGACCCCAACGCCCGCCACTTTCTGGTGCAGGTAGCCTCCTCTGTGGTGGGGGGGTGAGAAATTTCCACCACCGCTTTTCTCCGGTGAGACGTAGAAGTCGGCTAAAGGGGATCGGGGGCGGGGGGCCTGGTATCCTTCTCCCCTTAAAAAATCTACCAAAAAAACGAGACAGAGATAGGGGCGAGGGAACGCGTTCGTGGTCCCGGACCCTAAGAATAGGAGCTTTGAATGTGCGTGGATGTAGTACGAATGAGAAGCGAGAGGATATTGGAAGGTTATTTGAAAGAAGGATATGGTGAGTTATCTGCTCAACAGGTGACGTTGTGTGTGTGTAAGTGTGAGAGTCCGAGTGTAGTGGGTGAGACAGTGAAGCACAGGAACGCAGTGGCTTCAGAGATGGGGTCGTTTCGGGCCATGAGTGAGCACCGTGCCTCATGTGAAGGCAAGATGACAGGTGCTCGTTGTACTCTACGTGCTTCACATGTCTCACTCCCTAGACTGGAACAAGACCTCACGGGCTTCACTGTTCATTGTAAAGCGGTGAATGTTAACACCTTAAGAGCGGCCTATGCGGTTTATTTATATGTACCGCCCAGCGGGGTGTTTTTAGCCAAAATAGGGCTGTTTACGTGATCATTTTCATGCCTAAATAAGACCCAGAACGTAAAACAAGTATCTATCCCTGAAAGGGCATAAACAGAGCTTTCGAATGACACCATAACAATCCTTTTATGATGGCTAGTTTTCTTGCAATAACCGTGCAACGCGAGTGCAAAAAGCATGTAATTAGGCACTTTCCCCATACAATTCCGTATATAGCGAGTGAGAGAGGGAGGATGGAGGTGGGATTCGTGTCCGTAGGTTCGCCGCGGTGGTCTGGAGCAGTCATACGCTCTCTACTCTCCTGCCACCACTTGTCTCTCTCTCTCAGCAACATTACGTGCTGAAATTGCCACTCGACCTATGTCGAGCACCGCCACATAGTCCAGCTTTATTTAACTCGACTTATGTTGCTCGCCGCTAATTAAGGGTTAAGGCTCTCAGCCTATGCCCGAGAGGAAGTAAGTTGGAATATAGAAAAAAAAAAAAAAAAAAAATGATGTCCTTGCACTGAATGAAAGAAAGATGAAAGGAGAGGGAGAAGTGGATTTTGGAAACGTGATAGGTAGAAAGTCTGGAGTAGACGAGGGAGTCAGGGGGAAAGAAGGAGTGGCTATTATCGTGAAGGAGGAGTTGAGAGAGTTTATAAAAGAGTGGAAAGAGGTGTCATCAAGGCTAATGTGGGTGAGAATGCGATTTAAGGGTGAAAGGTGGGTTTTTGTAAGTGCGTATGGACCAGGAAGTGAAAGAGTTAGACGAGGTAGAGGGTTTCTGGGAGGATTTGAGAGATTGTCTACAAGGGTTTGATGAAAATGAAAATGTTATAGTTTTAGGGGACCTAAATGCTAGGGTAGGAAATGAGCCTGTTGAGGGAGTCATCGGTAGTTTTGGTGTGGATGGTGTAAACGAGAGTGGAGAAAGACTGAAAAATGTATGTGAAGAGTAGATTGAGTGTAGGTAATACGTTCTTCAAAAAAGGCGTATACACAAGTACACCTGGCATAGACTTGTGAGGGGAGAGATTGTAGAGAGGGCATTGATGGATTATGTGCTGGTGACAAGGGAAAGATTGTGTAGACTGCTGGATGTGAATGTGATGAGAGGTGAGGCGGAGGGTATGTCAGATCATTACCTGGTGGAGGGAAAGCTAAGAGTTAAGAGTTACAGGAGAATAAGAGACAAGCGTGAAGTAAGAGAGGTAATAAAAGTTAGTGAGTTAGAGAAGAGTGAAAAAGAGAGGGAGTACAAGGAAAGACTAAATGAAAAGTGGATGGAAGTGAGAGAGATGGAAGAGAGAGAAGTAGAGGTTGAATGGCAACAGTTTAAGGAAGGAGTGAAAGCAAGTGCAGAGGTAGTATGCGGCAAAAGGAAAGTAGGAGGCAGAGGTATCAGGAAGGGAAGCGAGTGGTGGAATGATACGGTGAGAAAGGCAGTTGAGGAAAAGAGACAGTGTTTTGAGAGGGTTTTACAGGATGGTAGTGTTGAGGTATGGGAGAGGTACAAGGAGAAAAGGAGAGAGGCAAAACGGAAAATTAGAGAAGCGAAAAAAGATGCAAACGAAAGGTGGGGCCAAAGGCTGAGTGAGAATTTTGAAGAACGAAAGAAGATGTTCTGGAAGGAGGTAAATAAAGTAAGGAAAGGAGGACAAAAGAGGGAAGAGTCAGTGAAAGATGAAAATGGAGAATTACTAGTGGAACCAGTTGAAGTGAGGAAAAGATATGCCGAGTATTTTGAATCTTTGTTAAATACAAGAGATAGAAGAGAAGCAGTGATTGAAGCAGAGGTGGATGGAGATAGGTTACCCAGGCCACCCAGGTGGCAGGGAATGAATGAAAGGATTGAGGAAAATGAGGTGAAAGAAGCAGTGAAACAAATGAGAGCAGGAAAAGCAGAAGGTTTGGATGGTATTGCTGTGGAGTGTATAAAGAAGGGTGGAGATGTGATAATAGATTGGTTGGTGAGACTTTTCAATGTGTGCTTTGCTGTGTCAATGGTACCAATAGACTGGAAGAGTGCATGTATTGTGCCGTTGTACAAGGGGAAGGGAGATCGGCAGGAGTGTTCAAGTTATAGAGGTATTAGTTTATTGTCAGTGGTTGGAAAGCTGTATGGCAGGGTGTTGATAGAGAGGATAATAAAGTGTACGGAAGTTGCAATAGGAGAAGAACAGTGCGGTTTTAGGAGGGGAAGAGGGTGCGTGGATCAGATGTTTGCAGTAAGACAGTTATGCGAGAAGTATTTAGAGAAGCATAAGGAGATATTTTGGGCTTTTATGGACTTGGAAAAAGCGTATGATCGTGTGGACCGTGAAGCAATGTGGAAGGTGTTAAGGATTTATGAAATAGGAGGAAATTTGTTAGAAGCAGTTAAGAGTTTTTATGAAGGGAGCAGAGCATGTGTGAGAGTAGGAAATGGTGAGTTGAGTGAATGGTTTGAGGTAAAGGTAGGTTTGCGACAGGGTTGTGTAATGTCACCATGGCTGTTTAATATGTTTATGGATGGTGTGGTGAGGGAGGTGAAAAGGAGAACTATGGGAAGAGGATTGGGTTTAGTAGGAAAGAATGGTAGAGATTGGGAGTTGAATCAGTTGCTGTTCGCTGATGACACAGCATTGGTGGCGGATTCTGATGAGAAACTGCAGCGGGTAGTCAAAGAGTTTGGTGTGGTTTGTGGAAGGAGGAAACTGAAGGTGAACGTCAATAAAAGTAAAGTAATGGTGTGTAATAGGGGAGAGCATAGGGTGAATCTAGATGTGAGGCTGGATGGGGAAATATTGGAACAAGTAGAGCGTTTTAAATATCTAGGAGGAACGATAAGCAGGAGTGGAGGTATGGAAGTGGAGGTAAAACAGAGTGTGTGAAGGAAGGAAGGTTTTCGGAGCAATGGGAAGTATGTGGAAGACGAGAAATCTCGGAGTGAAAGTAAAAAGTGCACTGTATCAAGGAATTGTTGTGCCAACAGTGATGTATGGGGCTGAGACATGGGCTCTGAAGAAAAAGGAGAAAAGAGGGCTGGATGTGATGGAGATGAGCTGCTTGAGGAGTATGTGTGGAGTTACTCGTAGAGACAGATTGAGGAATGAAGAGATACGTAGGAGAGTGGGGCAGCAGGAACATTTGTCAGCCAGAGTAGACAGAAGGGTGCTGAGCTGGTAGGGTCATGTTGAACGAATGGGAGATGAAAGGCTTACAAAGAGAATATGTGAGTCAGGTACAAGGGGAGATAGAAGGGCAGGAAGACCCCCATTGAGATGGAGAGACTGTGTAAGAAAGGCTTTGGATGATAGAGGAATGACTATAGATCAGGCAGGGGAAGTGGTGGTGGACAGGAGTGAATGGAGAATGCTTGTGAATAGTTGAGTGAACACGTTGTTATTTGGAGTAAGGGGTCGGGCGCAAGTTGGACTAGATAATAGTCCATCAGGCGCCTGGCCCGGGGAGACGATTAATATGAAGGGTGTGCCTGGAAGTGTGGTGGGAGGGCTTTTGGCTTTGGCTCCGCTGCATGTCTGCCTGCTGAGATCGGAACCTCTCCCGGTGGTCAGGGGCCGGGGGAGTGCTGGAGCGACCTTGGTAACCCTGGTCTCTGGGTCTTCTCCTGGGTGACCTGGATGTGTGAGAGTTTGTGTTTTTTATCTGTGTTTATTTTTTGTTTTATGTTGTTTTTGTGTTTTCCCTGTTCTTGCTCTGTCTTGAGTCGGCTACCCCCAAAATGGGGATTGGGCCTGAGCATATAGATAGATAGATAGATAGAAAATTGAATGTACTTGGTTTTCTGTGCATTAAAGGAAACTAGATTCTTCTGTCCCCATTCATTAATTCTAGAAAGGTCCTGGTTCAGAGAAATTGCAGTGTTTATTTTTGAATTTATAAGATCGGGTTGGGTGAAAGAATTGGTAAATGTGAAGGAACTGTGGAGTGTTGAGTCATCTGCGTAGGAATGTATTGGATTATGAGTGGTAGATATGAGATCATTGATATGAATGAGGAACAGAGTTGGGGCCAAAACTGATCCCTGGGGAACACCAGCATTTATTGAGTGAAATTGAGAATAAAGGCCATCTACCATTACACATATTTTTCTGTTATGAAGATAAGAAGAAATTAGTGGAACTAATGATGCAAGGCCGTAGTGTGACATCTTCGACAATAAGGATTGATGCCAGACTCTATCAAATGCCTTTGATATATCCAGTGCTATTGTATGTGTTTCACCATGTTGGTCTGTAGCTTGGTTGATTTAAGAACACAAGAACATAAGAAAATGGGAGTCTGCAGAAAGCCGATTGGCCTACACAAGGCCATGATGTGTAAGATGGATTTAACAAGGATTTGATGTGTAAGAAGGCAAAGAATGTCTGCAGTTGATCGACATCGTCTAAAACCATATTGCCTATCACTGATATTGGAGGAAGAGGAGTTTGTGAGAGCTAGATGAATTACTCTGTGTAGGTTATTTATTCCTTCAAACACCATTTTCTCTCCATTATCTCTGAACCACTGATGGACACTTTGAACAGCAGTGATTTAGAGGGCAAGCAACATCGAGGGGTCGCTAGATCTGTTGTTGCTTGACTTCCTTTGTACTCTCTCTCTCTCTCTCTTTCTCTTTCTCTCTCTCTCTCTCTCTCTCTCTCTCTCTCTCTCTCTCTCTCTCTCTCTCTCCAGAAAGTTACCACATCATTGAGGTTGGATTGACATATAGAAAGTCTTGTGCTTACATAATGATGCCAGTAGTTGAGTACACTATATATATATATATATATATATATATATATAATAGCCTTCACACAATAACAACAAATCTTGACCCCCTTCTCCCTCATGTTTAGCATATTAGGTTTGAGGTTTTAAGACGTTCGTTTCGTTAGTTTGGCGATTTTGAGACCTTTCGCCTCATTTTGTCATCAATATTAAGACCTTTCGTGCCCTTTAGGTGTCGATGTTTTTCCTGGCGAGCGATAGCGCCTCTAATTTTAGAAGGAATCGGCCTTTTGGCCAGGAAATTTTTCTACCGAAAAATGTACACATTTATCTTGAAAGGGGGTCTAGGGGGTGTTTTTCTAAGCTTGATAGAGGTCTAGCGAGGAAACTAATATATACATAAATAAATAAATCATTATATAGACCAAAATTCAAGCACTACCCCCTTAAGGAGAGGATTTTAGCTTGGTCTCTAGTTATCCTTCAAGCTTAAGATTACACCCCCTTGAGCCCCTTTCAAGATAAATTTGTAAATTTTTCGGTAGAAAAATGTCCCGGCTGAAAGCCGTTTTTTCTTAAATTACAGGCTCGCTATCGCTCGCCAGGATAAAATCGACACCTAAATGGCACGAAAGGTCTTAAAATTGGTTGAAATTTCTGAAAATCGTCAAAAAATTGGGGCGAACGTCTTAAAATTAGAAAAGCAATGGGGCTAAACATGAGGGAGAAAGGAGTCAAGAAAAAACTCCCTCAAGTGGAAATCTCCCCCGACCGAGCTGTGGGGAGTCTTTACTGCGTGGCCTCCAAACAAACCTTGGTTGCCGGAAGTGCGCGATTTTGTGAATGATAGAGGAAGTCCAAGTCACACAAGCCTGTATGTATGTATGTATGTATGTATGTAGTCTGACACACCCCTTTTTATTTTGCTATATTTTTTATTTGGGGTGGCAGACGCGAGACAGAGCCCGAACAGGGACCAAAACAAAACACAAAATCACACACATCCAGGCTGTACTGTACTGTGTTGGTGGTGTAATGGTTTAGATGCTTATGTTCTGGGTGTGGTGTCCCGAGTTGGAATCCCGGGAAGGACCATATGCTTTCATTAGTTTATTCAAGTACATTGGGGTTTGTAGTTGATGATTACTGTTAGGAACGGGGTGTTACTTAACTATAGAGGGTTTAACGGGGGTGGTATGGGAGTTAAGGGGGGATTGTGAGGGGGTTAGATTATGAGCATCAATGTTAAAATATAATTATTATATATATATATATATCGGTATATATACGGTATATATATTATATAGACACACAATTAAATACATGCCTAAACAAACGCACACCACATATACACATCAATGTACACCACATAAACACACACCACATAACACACAAGGTCACACACACACACACACACACCCCATACTGCATACACATACAAACACAGGCTCTCAAACACACACCACATAATTATTTATACACATACAAATTTCCGCCACATAAACAGTCACACACACACACTCGTAAACACACACACACCACATAATTATACACACACCACATAAACACCAAAGCTCACCAAACACACACACACACACACACACACACACACACACACACACACACACACACACACACCACACAAACACACAGCCTTATTTCCGGAAATTCCTGAGTGTAGCTGTACTGTGGTCTCTGTCTTCTTTCCTTCTCTTTAAGGGAGGTTTTTAGTTGATTCCCTAGACTTCCATCAAACTTAAAATTACTCCCCCTAGACCCCGGGCCTTTCAAGATAAATTTTTACATTTTTCGGTAGAAAAATGTCCCGGCCGAAGGCCGATTCCCCTTAAATTGCAGGCTCGCTATCGCTCGCCAGGAAAACATCGACACCTAAATGGCACGAATGGTCTTAAAATTTACAGAAATGGGGCGATGGTTCTTAAAATCACCAAACTAATGGGGCGAACGTCTTAAAATCTCAAAAGCAATGGGGCTAGACATGAGGGAGAAAAGGGTCAAGAAAAAAGTCCCTCAAGTGGAAATCTCCCCTTAACAGTCTGACCAACCCAGAGACCTACCACTATCCCCCCCCCTTCCCAGCTGAAGGGGGGATTTGTATTGTTGTTATTATTATTATAAATATTATAATCATCATCAACATCATCGTTTCTTTATTAAAATTATTATTTGTCTTGATAGCGTAATGCATAAATGCGCAGAATTTCGGTGTGAGTATCCTATGGGTTCGGGTCCTTGGAGTACCACTTGTATTTCTTGATTGCATTAATTGAGTTTAGAAGTGAAGTTGGTTGGTGGAAACATATGAATTAGTATTGTTAAGTTGCCCCCAAGATATATTTGTCCGTTTTTCGGCAGAAGAATACCGCGTCCGATGGCCGGTTCCTTCCTAATTTGCAGACTCGCTAATCGTTCGCCAGGGATAAAATTGGCACATAAATGGGAAGGTCTAATAATTGATAAAGATATGGGGTGAAAGGTCTTATAAAGTGTTTGCCTTTTGTCTCCCTCATCTACATAGAAAAAGAAATATCCGAACTAATGGGGCGAATGTCTTAATATGTCAAACCTAATGGGACTAAAGATGAGGGAGTACGGAGGTCCAGGAAACGACCACCCCTCCCCCTTCAAGTGAGACCACCCCTCCCCCTTCAAGTGAGACCACCCCTCCCCCTTCAAGTGAGACCACCCCTCCCTTCAAGTGAGACCACCCCTCCCCCTTCAAGTGAGACCACCCCTCCCCCTTCAAGTGAGACCACCCCTCCCCCTTCAAGTGAGACCACCCCTCCCCCTTCAAGTGAGACCTATCCAGAGAGCTAGCAGCCTCCCTGTCCCCCTTCAGCGGCTTAAGGGGAGATCTCCACTTGAGGGATTTGTTTCTTGACCCTTTCTCCCTCATGTTTAGCCCCATTGCTTTTGATATTATAAAACGTTTGCCCCATTAGTTTAGCGATTTTAAGAACTTTCACCCCATATTAAGACCTTTCGTGCCATTCAGGTGTCGATTTTATCCTGGCGAGCGATAGCGAGCCTATAATTTAAGAGGAACCGGCCTTCGGCCGGGACATTTTTCTACCGAAAAATGTACACATTTATCTTGAAAGGGACTCAAGGGGGTGTAATTTTAAGCTTGATGGAGGTCTAGGGAACAAACTAAATACCTCCCCTTAACCAAGTGACCTATGATTCCTGGACTAAAGGGGATCGCTTCTTTACACCGTCCAGGGTCATCGCTTAACCCTTTCTGTATCAGGCACGTCTTTTAGGGTTATATTTTAGCTGTGTTTGGACGATTTTAGGCAGCTTAGGAGGGATCTGTATTGGCTACAAGGGTCAGTTGAAATAGTATGATTTTAGGCAGATTAGGAGGGATCTGTATTGGCTACAAGGGTCAGTTGAAATAGTATGATTTTAGGCAGATTAGGAGGGATCTGTATTGGCTACAAGGGTCAGTTGAAATAGTATGATTTTAGGCAGATTAGGAGGGATCTGTATTGGCTACAAGGGTCAGTTGAAATAGTATGATTTTAGGCAATAGGAGGGATCTGTATTGGCTACAAGGGTCAGTTGAAATAGTATGATTTTAGGCAGATTAGGAGGGATCTGTATTGGCTACAAGGGTCAGTTGAAATAGTATGATTCATAGACTACAGTAGATCTGGACTGGACACGAAAATTTTATGTTTTCGCGGTTTCGAGGTTCGAACTTGGGGGTTCGTTCTCCGATTCTGGGTCCCTTACTGCAAACTTCCATTTTCGTGTCAAGTCCAATTATCTACTGTAGTCTATGAATCATACTATCTCAGCTGACCCTTGTAGCCAATAAAGATCCCTACTATGTATGTATGTATGTATATGTATGTTTGTATGTATGTATGTATGTATGTATATGCTCAGGCCCAATCCCTACTTTTCATTTTGTTTTTTTTTCTATTTTACTCTATTTTATTATTTTGTTGTTTGTATTTTCTTGGGGGTGGCCGACTCAAGATAGAGCAAGAACAGGGAAAACACAAAACACAAAATTCACACACATCCCTCCTGAGCTGCCTAAAATCGTGCAAATACAACGCAAATAAAAAAACCCAGACGATGTGCCCGTTACAAAAATAAAATAGTATTAATGATTCAATATTACTGTCATACAGGAATGTTTCGGTTGATCTGTATTAAGGGGGGTGACCTGCTTTTTTGTTATTTCTGTCCTTTTCTCTCTTTCTCTGGCTTGTATCCATTCGGCCCCATTCAGCCAACTATTTTAAGATGTTTATCCCCATCTAGGTGTCGATTTCTTCCTGGCGAGCGATAGCGAGCCAGCATTATGAAGAAACCGGCTTCGCCGGAGACATTTTTCTATCGAAAAATGTAAAAATTTAGCCTGCTGTCAAACAAAAATAAAAAATATGCTGGCTTGCTACCGCTCACCAGTAAAAAAAAATACACCTGGATGGGGATAAACGTCTTAAAACAGTAGGCTGAATGGGGCCAAATGGATACAAGCCAGAGAAAGATAGAAAAGGACAGAACAAAATCAGGTCACCCCCCTTAAATTGTAGCTACCACCAGCCAAGTTATGTTCAATCTAGCAAGAACTCGAAAATTAAGAGGAGTGAACAAGAACATCTGTTAAATTGTGTGTGTGGGTGTGTGTGTGTGTGTGTGTGTGTGTGTGTGTGTGTGTGTGTGAAGTAGTGTTATGATGAGTGGAGGTACCGTGTTGAGGATTGCGTGTGTGTGTGTGTGTGTGTGTGTGTGTGTGTGTGTGTGTGTGTGAAGTAGTGTTATGATGAGTGGAGGTACCGTATTGAGGATTAATGGTGATGATGGTTGGAACTTGTAAGGTGGGAAACAGCTGGGAGGTAGTGGAGGTGACGCTGGTGTGAGGGTGGTGGTGGTGATAAATGGTATACACTCGGATGCCATAGTTTCTAGCCCACTCACTAGTATGCGTAGACGGGGCCGACGCAAGACAGAGCCCGAATAGGGACAACACAACAGAAAACAATAAGCACACAAAAATATAATAGAAATTCACACACATCTAGAGGGGGCGGGGGGGGGGGGGGGGGGGGATATTTACAAACGCAGTCAGTCGCGGGTTTGGTGGTCATAGTGAGGTGGTATAGGTAACGTCAACGAACTTGACAATTTGCTTGACCCCTTAACTTCTCATAACTCATAAGGGCTAGAGCAAACTGGCTGTAAATATCCACATATATTTCCTGGTGGGCTCTTCTATAATGATAGAAATGTCAGCTCGATTGCTTTCATTCATTTTGAGTTATGAGAAGTTAAGGGGTCAAGAAAATTGTCAAGTTCGTTGGCGCTACCTATAGTCACATAATTGTCAAGTTCGTTGGCGCTACCTATAGTCACATAATTGTCAAGTTCGTTGGCGCTACCTATAATTGTCAAGTTCGTTGGCGCTACCTATAATTGTCAAGTTCGTTGGCGCTACCTATAATTGTGATGTGTTTGTGGTGGTGACCGGTGGTGGGGGAGGGGGTGATGTAGCGGTGGATGATGATGATGATGATGATGGTGGTGCACAACAACAACAACAACAACAACAACAAAGACAGGAAGTGGGTCACTGTTATGCGGGTTGGTTGGTTGGTCTGGGTCGGCGCCCCCCCCCCCCCCCCATCACTCACTCACTCACTCGATCTTAACATTACTCTATTTGTGTTTCTCAATTATGTTCTTCAAAGGACATTAAGGGGAGGTTTTTAGTGTGTTTCCTAGACTTCCATCAAGCTTGAAATTACACCCCCTTGACCCCCTTTTAAGATAAATTTGTAAATTTTTCGGTAGAAAAATTTCCCGGCCAAAGGCCGGTTCCTCTTAAATTACAGGCTCGCTATCGCTCGCCAGGAAAAATTGACACCTAAATGGGACGAAAGGTCTTAAAAGTGACAAATGGGGTGAAAGTTCTTAAAATCGCCAAATTAATTGGGCGAACGTCTTAAAATCTCAAAATCAATGGGGCTAAACATGAGGGAGAAAGGGGTAAATAAAAAAATCCCTCAAGTGGAAATCTGCCCTTAACCCCTTTTGTACCGGCGACGTCTTTTTAATTACCGGGGTATATTCTAGCTATTATTGTAGACGATTGTGTTCAGTTTAAGAAGGATCTGTGGTCGTAAAAAGGGTTAAGTGAGATAGTTCGAATCCTGTTAATTGCTGGAGGCCCTTTTTATACGGAAAACATCGTCTAATAGTAGCCAGAATTAAGCTAAAAGGACGGCACCGGTACTGAAGGGGTTAATATACAACAATACAATCATGATTATTGTTAGTGAGTGTTGACAAACCAAAGCATTTCTTCATCTATAATCAGGAATTATTTGAACACGTGTAAAAACCATTTAAGAAAAGAAATGACACATACACACCCAACCACACACACACACACCCAACCACACACACACACACCCAACCACACACACACACACACACACACACACACACACACAACCACACACACACACATACAACCACACACACACAACCACACACATACACAACCACAACCACACACAACCACACACATACACACAACCACACACATACACAACCACACACATACACATAACCACACACATACACAACCACACACACACACACAAAACAACCACACACAAAACCACACACGCACACACACATACACAACCATCACACACACAAACAAAACCACGACACACACAAAAACCACACACACACACACAAAAAAACACACAACACCACCACCCCAAACCACCAAAAACACAACCACACACACACACAAAAACACACACAAACACAAACACAACCCACACCACACACACCACCACCACACAAACACAACCACAACCACACACACAAACACAACCACAACCACACAACAACCACAAACACAACCACAACCACACAACAACCACAAACACAACCACACAAACACAACCACAACCACACAACAACCACAAACACAACCACAACCACACACCACCACCACAACACAACCACACACACACCACACACACAACACACAACCACAAACACAACCACACACAAACACCACCACCACCACCACAAAACCCACCACAACCCACACAAACACAACCACACAACAACCACAACCACACAAACAACACAACAAACACAACCACAACCACACAACAAACACAACCACACAACACACAAAAACACACACACACAAAACACAAAAAAACCACAACCACACACCACAACACACACAACACCCAAGCAACCACACACACACCAACCACACAAACACCACACAAAACACACACACACAAAAACACAACACACCCACACAAACCACCACCCCACAACCCAACCACACCACACCACAAACACAACCACAAAACACACCACACACACAACAACAAACCACACACAAACACAAACACACACAACCACCACACAAAACAACCCACACACACACAACCACACACACAAACACAACCAACACACAACAAACACACACACAAAAAACCAACACCACCACCACCACCACAAAACACAACACACCACACAACACACAACCACACACACAAAACCACAAACACAACCACACACACACACAACAACACAACAACACCCACACCACACACCACACACACAAAACACCACACACAAAACACACACACAAAACAAACACAAAACCACACACACACACACAAACACACACCACCACCAACACACACACACAAAACCACACACTCACACACACAACACACACACAAACACAACCACCACACACCACACACACACAACCACCACCACCACCACAAAACAAACCACCACACACACCACAACCCACACACAACACAAACACCCCACACACACACACCACCACACACCACCACAAACAAACACACACACAAAACAAACACACCCCACAACACACAAAACCACACACACCCACCACACAATCAACCACACACACAAACCACACCAACCACCACCCCACCACAACAAACCACACACACACCCACAAACCACACCCACACACCACCACCACAAAACACAACCACACGCACACAGCCAACACACACACACAAAACCACCAAACACACAAACACACCCACACAAACAACCACACACACAACACACACCACACACACACACCACACACCACCACCCACCACCACACCACAAACACCACACACACACAACCACACACACAACCCCAACCACACACACACACAAAAACACACACACACACAAACACAACCACACACACACACCACCACCACCACCACAAACACAACCACACACACAAACACAACCACACACAACACCACCACCACCACAACCACAACCACACACACACACACAACCACACACACACCACCACCACCACCACACACACCTGGATTCCTGGATTCCTGGATTGTAGTTTAGGACCGAAGTCCTGGGCCACGCTGGTGGCCCTCAGTAGGTCCTCGTTCTGATTTGATGCAGCAGGCTGTTTCCGTCGGACGTTTGGTAATAGTGTGGCAGCGATGGTTTGTCGGGTATTGTTCGTAGAAATTTGTCCAATCCAGTCTTGAAACTTAAGAGAGAGCCTGTGTGTTCTCTTAGTTGCTTGGGGAGACAGTTATATATCCTTGGACCGTGTACAGCCAATGAATTCTCTTTCAAGGTTTGTAAGCTCATCCTTGTTCTCACTAAACGCGGAATAGTGCACAATTTTCCTCGTCTACTGCTGTATGTCGTCCTAATTTCATCTTCGTTTTCCAGATTTGGTATCATTTCGTTAATTATTTTCCACACGTACATTGCTACATATCTCTCCCTTCTTCTCTCCAATGAGTACATGTCTAAATGCTGTAGTCTCTGCCAGTAGTCCATGTTGTTCAGTCCTTCGATTCGGGCCGTGTACGTTCGTTGTACTGCCTCCAGTTTTCTGATTTGGCCGATGTTTGTGGGGTTCCATAACTGGCAGCAGTATTCAACCAATGGAAGTATCAGGGCCCTGAATAATACTATTAACGCACGTGGTTCTCTTGTTTTGAATGTTCTAAAAATCCATCCCATATTCTTTCTGGCCTTCGCTACAGTATTATCAATATGATGGTCGAAGCTAGCGTCGTCGCTTATTGTTATTCCCAGATCCCGCAAGTGGTTGCTTTGGATTATAATTCCTCCTTCTGGTGTTGTATAGTCCTTGTCGGCCACTTCCTGCTTCGGGTGTCGATATCTCAATAACTCGAATTTTGTGCTATTGAATATCATATTATTCATTTCTGCCCAGTTATATCGTCTTCAGGTCATCTTGTATCATTTTATAATCATCTTCCCTTCTCACAATGCCCAGGAGTCGAGTGTCGTCTGCGAATGAGGTTGTTTTACAGTACTGTATACTCTGGTCGATATCACTGATATATATGAGGAAAAGCAAGGGGCCAATCACCGACCCCTGTGCCACACCACTTCTCACTTCCGACTTCTTGGATTCGCTTCCTTCGACCATTAGCGATTGACTTCTATTAGTGATAAAGCTCCCGATCCACTTGTGTAGCCTACCTCTAATCCCAATATCTTCCAGTTTTTGCAATAAGATCGAGTGGTCAACCTTGTCGAAAGCTTTAGAGAAGTCCAGGTAGATTGCATCTGCACCATCTCCATCTTCTAGAGCACTCAAAATATCCATCCTGTGTTGAAGAAGCTGCGACACGCACGATCTTCCGCTTCTAAATCCGTGTTGACCTTTGTTATAAAGCGATTGTTCCTCCAGATATTTGGTTACTTTTTTACAACTATCCTCTCGAATATTTTAATTACGTGTGAAGTAAGAGCCACCGGTCTATAATTTTTTGGTTCCGTTCTCGGCCCACTTTTATAGATGGGTGATATTTGTCCGTGTTTTAAGAGACTAGGTATTTCCCCAGTATCCATCGACTTTCTCCATATCATGTGCAGTGGTTTGGATATAATGGAGGCACACTGCTTCATGAGTATTGCTGGTATACAGTCTGGTCCTGCAGCGGCATATGTGTTGATTTCTCGTATGGATGTCTCTATATCTGTCCTATCGAAACTCTACATCGCTCAATTGTGATTCTGCGGGCGGTGTTGTTGTATGCCACTGATTCACTGTATCTAGTTTTGGTGTACTAAATGCAGGACACATACTGGTGGTTAAGGGCTTCGCTCATTTTTTGTGGATCACTGGTGAGGTATCCATTGTACTTGAGTGGTCCTATGGTTGTTCGCATGCTTGTTTTTTTCTTGGCATACTTAAAAAAGTATTTTGGGTTCTTGTCAATGTTGTCCACAGCTCTCCGTTCTTCAGATTTTGCTTCTCTGTCGTACGACTGTGCGAGGTCTCTTTCGATACGTGCTAATTTTTGCTTTATCATATTCTCTTCTTCGCTTTCCACTAATCGTTTATTTAATTTTGTCCTCTTCCTCATCAGTATTTTCCTCTCTCTTGGGATTGTGTATTCTCGTGGTTGTCTCTTACTTGGGATATTCGCTACACATATGTTCAGGAGCTTGGAACTAAAATGTTGGTACATCTCGGTGCTTGTCCGTCCTTCCATCTCTCCATGCCAATCCGTATTGGATATTTCATTGTTGATGGTTTTCCAATCTATGTCATCCTGGAAAAAATTTAAGGATCGGAAAAGTCTTTTGTGTTCGCCATAGATTGTTGTGGTTCTCGACTTGCTTGCAAATGTTGTTTCAATCACCATAAGTCGGTGATCGAGATATCTGTCTCTTCGAGTCTTATGTCGCTTATAATTTCTTCATCGTTGGTGAGAAATATGTCCAAAATATGTTTCTTCTTGTAGCTAAATGTATTATCTGTTTCAGCATTAAGTCTTCCATCATTTTGAATAGTATATTAGCTTGTGATCGGTCTTCTGATGTTCCCCAATATATATTTGCCTCATTCCACTGTATTTGGTAAATTGAAATCCCCATTAATCACTATTGTAGGTTCGGGATTTCCCAGTTTTCCTACTTCTGACTCGATAGTTTTGATAACCTCTGACATGTTTTCTGTTGAGCATCTTGGTGGTCTGTATACAGTAGCTAGTATCATTTTCCACTTCTTGATATATACAATAACGTATTCTATCTCTCCATTAGAGCCTGCAGCTATCATTTTTGCTTCTTTCGCTATGTCTTGGCGTATGTATATCAGTACTCCTCCTTTTTTTCTGTCGTTCGCTCTATCAGCACGATAAATTTCATAGCCTTCGATTTTTACTTCGGCATCTCTTATTTCACTTCGAAGATGGGATTCTGTGATACAAATTAGAGCACTATTATACTCAAAACCTATTTCTTCTAACATTTTAGTCTTATGTCGTTTTTTTCTCGGCATCAGGCCACAATATTGCAGCATATTATTGTTTGCATCCTTGCTTCCGTGTGTTTCTTTTTTATATTTTTCTGCTCTTGTGTATTTGTAACACTTTGTGCATTTTTCAAATGTTTAACATGCGTTTCATTGGTGCTATTAGTTAGACCTAGTTTTTTGTGATTGCTTCTGTTCCTTCATCCACCCAGTGCATCGTTCGGCGAATGACACTGAGCTTGGCTGATATGAATGTTGGGCATTTCGTATTGAACGAGGAATGTCCAGTTTCCTCTCTTCCGCTGACTGTGCAGTGATGACAAATCAGCCGTTCCTTGTTTGTGCAGTTATCGGACATGTGCTTCTGAGTGCAGTGGCCACAAATTGGTTCCTTGCATGGCAGTGAGTTGTTTTATGGCCATATCCGATGCAATTACCACATCGTTGCACCCAGTAGTGATCATACACCCTACACCGCGAAAGATGTAAGTATACACGGTTCCATTGTTCTCAATTGCTTTCCTGATGCGTGGCGATACAGAGACAACGGCAGTTTTGAAACCGGATGTGCTGGGTTTGGTAAACAGCAGTTTCATATCATTGTTTTGTTCCATCAGATCTGCTATATGTTCATTTTTTTCTTGAAGTGACTGAATAATTTGTGAATCCTCAATGATATCTGGTACAAATACAATAGAAATTTTGGGGTTCAGTTTAATCTCACTAGCAATCTGGTGTGTATCAGCTAGTTGATCAGTTGCTTCCAGTGCTTCGACTGCTCGATCCTTCGCTGTTTTCGTAGGGAACACTAGTTTCACCGATTTCTGTTGAGTAGTCTTCATCGATACCGTTGGTATATTATTGGCAGAGATTATTTCTTTATTGTTTGAAGGGGTCGTGCCATCCTTCGGTTTTATAAATACAGCATGTTGGTTATGGTTTACTTTGGCAATGGCGTCAGCATACGATGTTTCCTCTCTTACAACATCTGAGCATTGCTTCTGTTTAGTTACACTGTTGTTCGTCATTTTCCTAGCCAACTGGGCGACTTCTGACCTTAGTTCAGTGATTGCGGTCGTTAGTCCAGTCCATCGTTGTTCGTTATCACATGGTGTGTTGACCTGCTTCACTGCTTCACCACTGGTACTGCCATTGGAGACTCACCAGTGGTTTGCCGATTGTTGTTTATCCATTGTACTAGTTGCTGGTAGTTGTCGGTGTTTAATTTCACACAAGTTTCACATGCATATACTATCCTAGAGGTAAAGTACTTTATCGCCATGTAGTCGGGCATCCCGGCGCACTCGAGGTGAAATAAGCCATTGCATTGTCCACATTTCACAGCAGCTGTTAGTAAACTCTCTGAACATTTTCCACACTGTTTGTTGCTTGGAATCTCACTTCTAGAAGGGATCAGTTTATCCATTATTATGTACAGTAGTCTGTACTAGTTTGTGGTGCCCCACCACTTGCTCAGCGCACCATAGGCCTAACCACAGATGAACACTGTTTTTAGTCAAGCACCACGGTTCACGGAGCTCGCGCAGGCACGTCCACACTCCACCGAGTCTCAACACACACACACAACCACACACACAAACACAACCACACACACAAACACAACCACACACACAAACACAACCACAAACACAACCACACACACACACACACCACCACCACCACAAACACAACCACACACACCACCACCACCACCACAAACACAACCACACACACAAACACAATCACACACACACAACCACACACACAAACACAATCACACACACAAACACAATCACACACACAAACACAATCACACACACAAACACAATCACACACACAAACACAATCACACACACACAACCACACACACACAACCAAACACACAAACACAACCACACACACACACACACAACCACACACCACCACAACTACAAATACACACACACTCACACAACCACACACACCACCACCACAAACAGCCCACACACACACACACAAACACCTAAACACAACCACACACAAACACACCACACACACAAACACAACCACACACACAGACACAACCACACACACACACAAAAACACACACACACACAAAGACAACCACACACCCACACACACAAACACCACACACCCACCACCACCATAAAACAACCACACACCACCACACCACCACCCAACACACACACACACACACACGCACACACAAAACACACACACACACACAAACACAACCACACACACACACCACCACCACCACCACAAACAACCACACACACACACACAAACACAACCACACACACACACAAAACCACACACGCACACACACACAACCACACACACAAACACAACCACACACACACACAACCACACACACAAACACAACCACACACCACCACCACCACAAACACAACCACACACACACACGCACACAAACACAACCACACACACACACACAACCACACACCACACACAACCACACACACAACCAAACCACACCACCACCCACACACACACACACAACCACCACCACACACACACACACACAACCACACACACACACACAACCACACACACAAACACAACCACACACACCACCACCACCACCACACACACACCACCACCACCACCACAAACACAACCACACACACACAAACACAACCACACACACAAACACAACCACACACACAACCACACACACACACCACCACCACCACAAACACAACCACACACACACACACAACCACACACACAAACACAACCACACACACAAACACAACCACACACACAAACACAACCACACACAAACACAACCACACACACCACCACCACCACACACACACAACCACACACACACACCACCACCACCACAAACACAACCACACACACCACCACCACCACCACAAACACAACCACACACACCACCACCACCACCACACACACACACAACCACACACACAAACACAACCACACACACACACAACCACACACACAAACACAACCACACACACACACACAAACACAAACACAACCACACACACAAACACAACCACCACCATAAACACAACCACACACACCACCACCACCACCACAAACACAACCACACACACAACCACAACCACACACACAAACACAACCACACACACAAACACAACCACACACACAAACACAACCACACACACAAACACAACCTGGTGATCCTGGTGATAAGTTGAGGACGTCTGGTCGTCCCTCGGTCATGCTGATGCACCACCGCCAATAGTAGTCATCCACCGCTCGTCCCCGTCCCCAGTGGAAGACACGGGGGCAATGGGACCAGTAGATGGACTGTCCATGGTAGACAGATCGGTAATAAAATTACCGTCTGCCCTCATCAGGGCAAGCTGATCAGGAATGCTGTTACTCAGTGCCCTGATGTCGTAGTGGGGCATTTTTGGCTGGTCAGGGACACTTTTGAGGAACCTGTCCAGCACCCTCTTGAACTGGTCAGCCGAGGAGCACTCTGCATCACGCACATATCTTGGCAGCGCGTTAAAGAGTGTTGGGCCCCGGTATGATATTGAGGTCATTCTCTGAGTCACCACTCTGGCCAAGGCTCTATTATTGATGTTTCCCAATTCACAGAGCTTGCCTCGCCTCTTGCTGATTGTCTCACTTATTTTCGACTCATTGTTTAAGTTTGGGACATGGCCATTTAGCATATTCCAAACGTAGATTATGATGTACCGCTCACGCCGTCGCTCTAACGAGTACAATTCAAGTGCTTTAAGTCTTCCCCAGTAGTCGAGATGTTGCACGGAGGAGATCTTGTTTGTAAATGTACGTTGGATGCCTTCCAGTGATTGTCGTTCTCCAACCTTCCACGGGTCCCAGAGTTGGCAGCAGTACTCGAGGATTGGCATTATTAGAGATTTGTATAATATTATCATTAATTTTCTTCCCTTGTGGCAAACGTCCGTAGAATCCAACCCATTTGATTGCGAGCAGAACGGACTATGTCTTGGATGTGTTTGGTAAATGTTGCATCACTGCTTATTGTTACCCCTAGATCTTTAATATTGGCCACTGAATTGATACTGTTTCCATCATAGGTTGAGTACACAGTATTTTCTTTTAGTTTGATATCAGGTCCATATCTAATGAGGTCAAATTTGCAGCTATTAAAAGACATGTTATTATTTTCTGCCCAGTGGTACAGCACATTCAGATCCTGCTGGAGTGATGCTGCATCGTTCTCATTCTTCACTCTTCCAGACACCCGTGTATCGTCGGCAAAAGAGGAAACTCGAGCCATCTGAACCTCAGCATCTATGTCTGATAAGAGTATTAGGAACAATATTGGTCCAAGAACAGAACCTTGGGGAACTCCACTGGTCACGTTTGAATCTGTAGACACACATTCACCAACTGCTACAGACTGGACTTTATCTCTGAGGAAGGCACTTATCCAACGTCCTACGCGTCCACTGATCCCGAGTTTCCGAATCTTATGGAGGAGGACGTCATGGTCGACTTTATCAAAGGCCTTCTCGAAGTCAAGGTACACCACATCCAGGTTGGCTCCATCCTCCAGTGTTTGCAGAATATAGTCATGGTGCTCCAGCAATTAAGACAAACAGGACCTCCCTCCTCTGAAGCCATGTTGTCCATTGTTCATCTTATTGTTGTTTTCTAAGAAAAATACTATTTGCTTACTGATAACTTTCTCAAATATCTTAATAATGTGAGAAGTCAGTGCAATCGGTCGGTAGTTCTTGGGTAGGGATCTTGGTCCTCCTTTGTAGATTGGGGTAATCTTTGCAGTCCTCAATAACATTGGTATAGTTCCCTCTCTCATAGATGCCTTCCACAGCATGTATAGTGGGACTGAAATCTCTGAAGCGCACTCTTTCAGGAGGATTGCTGGAAATTGATCGGGTCCAGCCGCAGAGTTTGCTTTAAGCTCACCTATTGCTTCAGCAATATCACTTGGTTGGAAGTAGATGTCCTCCAGTTGAGGTGGCTGCCCAATAGAATTGAAGAAAATATCTGGGTCATTGATTCTGTGCATCTCTTTTGGCTGACTAAATACTTTTTCGTATTGACCCCTCAGTGTCTCACAGATCTGTTGTGGATTGCTGATGACTTCTCCATCTGTGGCGACGAGAGGACCAATACTTGATTTCACTGTGGCTCGTTTCTTAACATACTTGAAGAAATACTTATAGTTTGTCCGAATGGCTTCAACCGCAGATTTCTCATCTTTGGCTCTTTCGTTCCTGTGGGACTCCCTCAGCTGTTCCTCCAGTTGTTTCACCTTGTCCTGCATGCTTCTTCTGTCATGGTCATTGTTACAAGTTTTTATTCTGGAGTTTAGTTTGCTCCTTTTCCTCATGATTGTTTTCCTCTCATGTGGGATGGTTGCTTTGTAGCAGGCCTTCCGGAGAGGAGTATACTTTTTTACAATCTTGAGGGTAGTTGAGATGATTGTGTTGTACTTTTCATCAACTGAAGCACTTTCAATTTCAGTCTGCCAGTCAACTTCACCCAGCTCACATTTAATACTGGACCAGTCAACTTTGTTGTTGAAGAAATTCAGGTCTCCAAAATTGATTTCTGGCTTTGCAGTTGGTTCCATGACTTGAGAGGACTTAATTCTTCTAATGTTGGAGGTAATCTTAATCAGGTTGTGGTCAGAAAGGATTGTCTGCTCTACTACCGCCTCATGGACAAGTTCATCATTGTTTGTAAATACGAGGTCTAAAACATTGTCACCTCTTGTTGGTGAACCACACACACAAACACAACCACACACACAAACACAACCACACCCACACACACAACCACAACCACACACACAAACACAACCACACACACAAACACAACCACACACACAAACACAACCACACACACAAACACAACCACACACACACACACAAACACAACCACACACACAAACACAACCACACACACAAACACAACCACACACACACACACACACAACCACACACACAGCCCGTAGCCTAGTAGGTAGAGCTCTCGTCTCACACACGAGGGGTCGGGGGTTCAATCCCCGGCCGGGCGGAGACAAATTGGGCTTGTCTCCTTTCATGTGTTAGCCTCAGTTCACCTAGCTGTAAATAGGTACCTGGAATAAGTGGACGACGTTGTGACGTCCCATCTGGGGTTGGCAAAAATGGTACAAGGCGAGATGGGTATCATATGGTTCACGGTGTGTGTGTGTATGTATGTATGTATATTTGTGTGTGGTGTGTATGTATTGCTGCGTCACCTACACCAACATGAGGCCCTCTTTCTGATAAGACATGGCTTCCCGGTCTCTCGTTCTCTAAGTTTAAATGTGTGTGTGTGTGTGTGTATGTATGTATGTATGTGGTATGTGTGTATGTGTTGCTGAGTCACCTACACCAACATGGGGGCCCTCCTGATAAGACATGGCTTCCCAGTCGCTCGTTCGCTAAGTTTATCAGGTTTGTTACTGTAGAATTATTAACCCCTTCTGTACCGACGACGTCTTTCTAATTAAATTATAGTAAAATTTAGATGATCTTGTGCAGTTTAAGAAGGATCTGTGGTAGTAAAAAGGGTTAAGCGAGATAGTTCGAAGCCTGTTAATTGCTGGAGGCCATTTTGAAACTGAACACAAGCGTCTAATAGAAGCCAGATTAAAATTAAAAAGACGTTACTGGTACAGTACAATCGGGGGTATTAAGTGTTGTCATAGATTTCGGTGGTTTTCGCTCAAGAAGTGTTATTGGTATCTTTCTAGTTACTGGGAAAAGTGCTTATCCCTCAGAGTATTAGTCAGTGTCCGAAAATTTGTGAAATATCTGACAACACTAACTTATTAACCTCGACCGTACAAACAGGTTTAATGAATTGGTAGTGTTCTTTATGATCAGTTGACTAATCACTGCATAAGAAACTACCCTCGTTATTCAGTCCTACATGGGTATTATATTCCCATGTATGTATCAGATCATGGAGTGGATAAGAAACTACCCTCGTTATTCAGTCCTACATGGGTATTATATTCCCATGTATGTATCAGATCATGGAGTGGATAAGAAACTACCCTCGTTATTCAGTCCTACATGGGTATTATATTCCCATGTATGTATCAGATCATGGAGTGGAAAAGAAACTACCCTCGTTATTCAGTCCTACATGGGTATTATATTCCCATGTATGTATCAGATCATGGAGTGGAAAAGAAACTACCCTCGTTATTCAGTCCTACATGGGTATTATATTCCCATGTATGTATCAGATCATGGAGTGGAAAAGAAACTACCCTCGTTATTCAGTCCTACATGGGTATTATATTCCCATGTATGTATCAGATCATGGAGTGGATAAGAAACTACCCTCGTTATTCAGTCCTACATGGGTATTATATTCCCATGTATGTATCAGATCATGGAGTGGATAAGAAACTACCCTCGTTATTCAGTCCTACATGGGTATTATATTCCCATGTATGTATCAGATCATGGAGTGGATAAGAAACTACCCTCGTTATTCAGTCCTACATGGGTATTATATTCCCATGTATGTATCAGATCATGGAGTGGATAAGAAACTACCCTCGTTATTCAGTCCTACATGGGTATTATATTCCCATGTATGTATCAGATCATGGAGTGGAAAAGAACTTGGGGAGATCCTTCACTTTTTGCCAATTGTTTTATTTATTTATTATGTTTCTAGTTTCCTCGCTAGACCTCCATCAAGCTTAAAATGAAGCCCCCTAGACCCCCTTTCAAGATAAATTTGTATATTTTTCGGTAGAAAAATTTCCTGGCCGAAGGCCGATTCCTCTTAAATTACGGGCTCGCCAGGAACAAATCGAGACCTAATTGACAGGAAAGGTCTTAAAATTGACAGAAATGGGGCGAAAGTTCATAAAATCGCCAAACTAATGGGTCTAAAGATGAGGGAGAAGGTGGTCTAGAAAAGTGACGGATCTCCCCTTAAGTGGCCAACTGTAGCCTACATGCCCCCTAGCCTAAGAGACTTGGGAAATCCCTTCACAGGACATCGCCCCCTTGCAAACCGCAATACCCTCTGAACATTGTGCCTGGGAGGTGTTTGTTTTAGTGAAGCCTAGTTCTGACCATTTGTACAGTCTGCTGCTAATGATATAAACTTGGGTCTTATTATGATGCAGAGACATAGTGGTTACCGTAAAAAAAAAATCCATTGCATATCGCCAGATGAAATAAACCCGACTATTCATTTAACAGTGTCAATATCGTAAACAGAAGGTAAAATACAGCTTTACTTGTTAATAGGATGAGAGTAGTGTAGGTTGGTTGCTTGTTTATCTTGTATATCTCCACAATTAGCTTCACTTGGGTCCTTGGAGAGATAACACGGCACTCTTGATTGGCCATAAGATAACACGGGGAGATTTGATAGAAGCTTATAGATATTCTTGGTAAGATATGATTCATTCTGATTGTGCTGAGTGATGCTAATACGACTCTTGATGATGGTATCTCTCTCTCTCTCTCTATCTATCTATATCTTTCTTTCTTTCTCTCTCTATCTATCTAATCTCATTCTCTCTCTATCGTTATCTTTCTCTCACTCTCTATCTATCTATCTATCTAATCTCTTTCTCTCTCTCTCTCGTTATCTTTAGCTCTCTCGCTCTTTCTCTCTCTCTCTCTCTCTCTGAACTCATGAGTCGAAGAATTTTTCCTTAGCTACATCGAGGATCACTAAGTGTATAATATATATCTAATATGTTACTATCTTTTCTTCAGATACACGAAGGGTCACTTATAGCTGTGTTATAATATTTACACATTCTGTACCGGCAGTGTTTTTAAATTTCTGTTCAATATCGATGTTCTCGGCTCCAACTTCCTTATAGCCTGAAACTCGCAAGTGGTCAATTGTCCCTTACCCACTCTGAACTACTGTTGGACACTTTGAACAGCAGTGATTTAGAGGGTAAGCAACCTCGATGAGTCGTTTATACATGATCATGTGCTTACATGCCTATAGCCTACATAATATTATTATATGGATGTAATATTTTGTGTGTGTGTTGTATGGGAAGTAAGGGTGTGTGTGTGTGTGTGAGAGAGAGAGAGAGAGAGAGAGAGAGAGAGAGAGAGAGAGAGAGTTAGTGTGTGTATGTTTGTTTGTGACGGAAATAGATTGTATGGGTGTATGTGTGTGTGTGTGTGTGTGTGTAGGGTAGATTGTGTGTATTATAGTGCTATGGGTACAGCATGTTGTATGGCTGTATGTATGTGGATATGTGTGTGTGTGTGTGTGTGGTGGTGGTGAGTGAGAAAGGAGGAAGGAATGGAAGGAGGGAGGATGATGGTGGTACGGTCAGTGTTACCAATTTAGCTGCTTTCCCGCTAGATCCAGAGGTATTTACTTCGATCTAGCTGCATATTTGTACATCTAGCGACATGAATTCTAGCGATATTCGGGTGATTTGAGCCATATTAGAGCGATATTGTAGAGATTGTGGCAATATTCTGGTGATTTGAGCCATTTTACAGCGATATTGTAGAGGGTGGCATTATTATAGCGATTTCGAGGTATATTTACTATCTAGCAGACTTGGTTTGGTAACCCTGGGCTCGGTCGGGTGGTGGTGGTTGCGGCAGTGTTAGCTCAGTAGACCTGTTGCTGGTGTCGCAAATGGAGGGTGTGGCAGGTGCGCTCTCCCCTACCTCGTGTGATGCGTCGTGTGCTTCGCGATGTGTGTTGTGTTTCACGTGATGCGGTGATGCGTAGTGTCTTCTGCGCTGTTTACATCGCCGTGTTGCGTTCTAGTGAAGTGATATGGGATCGTAGGATATCTGTAAACATTATAGTAACTTCTGTATTCTACTTAGAAAATGTACTGCAGTCCTTAGTGATATGGGAATGTAGATGTCATTCTGTACATAAACTTATATTCTATCTATCTATATACTCTATCCCTACATATCTATCTATCTAAGGTGGTCGACTCGAGACAGCCCAGTTAGAAAAATTACTGGAATCCTTAGTGATATGGGATTAGGCCTATACGATAAGTGTCATTCTCTACTGTCACGTGTTTATGCCAGTTTGAACATGTACTGCATTAATGGCTGGTATGGGATTCTAAGAGGTCTGCAATTATCTGTATCGAGTTCTTCATCACAGTTTGGGGCATAAGTCGCAATCCTGAATGAAATGGAATTGCAGGATACCTCTCTTATCCCAGTTTGAAAAGGTTTGCTGCATTCCACATAAGCAAATAAATAAATAAATAAATAAATCCTCTGTGGCATAGAAAAATAGATTGTAACTTCTCGATCAAATATGAACAAGATTTATCGCAATCCTCAATATTTGGGATTAGTTGAATTGTGTTTAGCCTATGTAGAAAAAAAAAAAAAAAAGTGTGTGGATGAATAAGTACCGTACCAATTTTCCTTGTTTGAGATTATTATTTTTTTTTTATTGCCATGCCTAGCCTATATGTATATTATTCTGGGTAACATTGCGATATATTTATTATGGTTAAAGGAGACAACAGCCAAAGCTGTCTATAACAAGTGTCTCGCCCCAAAGTTGAAAGTAGGAAAGTGTTTTTGTTTTTGTTTTTTAATACGGTAGGCTATGCGAAAGAAGTTTGGTGTGCTTGTTTAGTGTAGTGAATGTATAGGAAGAGGTGTTTGTGAGAGCCAACTGGATTACTCTGTGTAAGATTATGACTGAGGGATATATGGGAGTTATAGAGTTATAGTTAGTTCCGGGTGGATGGGACTCATTAGCCTTGGTCGGCAACTCATCTAGGGGAGACAACCTTATACAAATCCGGGTGGATGGGATCCGTCAGCCTTGGTTGGCAACCTGTCTAGGGGAGTAAACCTGATACAAAGCCGTACTGCTTACCTAAGGGTAAGGCAGGTTAGTGGATGGATTAGCCAAACACCACTGTAGAAAAATAGTGCTAACAAGATACACAGAGGGCCTCGGAGTCGGACGGATCCTAAATTGAGTGGTCAATCCTGTAAGTCCTTCACTAAACTGGGTTTAATTCTAGTTTCGCTTTCACAGCATACTCATAAATTTCTATGGCTACTTTAGAGTTGTCTAATACCATACTTAATTCCTATATATGTCCAAAGCGGCGGAAATGCATTATAAGGAATTATACCTACTGTAAAAAAAAAAAAAAAATCTCCCCATATGCGGCACCATAGCTATTACATAACACTAGGTTAGGTTAGGTAAGGTTGAGGTTAGGCTAATGTCGTTAATGTAGTTTATTATCATTATATTACGTCTTTTACCCAGCAATTTCCCTGATCTTCATAGTTGGTCGGGAAGCTATGCCTTTACAACGGCGCCTCCCTTTTGTCGCTGTGTACGTGAAACTAGAATTTTACCCTAAACGGGCTCGGGTTGTCTCTCTCACAGGGAATAGGTCCGCTTGGGGGTATTCTGTGTATGGCCACCCTCGTAAGGGGAGTAAGGCGTCCGGCAATAGATAGATAGATAGAGTTAGGCCTAATCGAGATACTGCAGCCCGTCACTCATTCGATCGGGGTCCTGCCTGAGCTGAATAAAGTCATCTAATGTTATCCAGGCTACACATGTACATAATAACATAAGCAAATGAGAATCTGCAGAAAGCCGATTGGCCCACACAAGGCAGACTCCTCTCACACCTAATAGCGTCATGATGTACCGGTACTAAAAGGATGGAGTGATAAGTTGGTTATCTTTGGAATGCTTGTTATCAGAGCTACCGGTGCCCACGTGTTTTTGAAGCTACACACAGACCTATTATACTGGTTGAATATCTAATTTATTAATTTCACTCCACACACCAAACACCTCCCAAAGAAATTAATGAAAGCATGTGAACCCATCGGGATTCGAACCTGGGTTACCACATACAGATTTTAAACACTCTAAAGTAGTACGGTTGAGTGCCTTTGTTTTAATAATGAACCACGAGTATACAGTATAAATGGATAATAATTAATGCATAAATGAAAGCAAATACAGCTACCGGTATTACAGTAACAAATACCTCTACTGTTAGCAATACAGGATAATAACTTAATGTTTTTTACTTTGTATTTCCGGGATTGCTGCATCCTAATTTCACTTGTATGACAGCTATTAAACCATATCATTATAATATATACCGGTATATATATATATATATGTGTGTGTGTGTGTGTGTGTGTGTGCATGTATGTGTGTACAGTATGTTTGTATGAGAGGGAGAGGGGTATGTATGTATGTATGTACGGATAAATAGAGATTCACATTATACCCTATCCATAACTAGCCTATACTGTACGGTATATTGATCAATTATACCTTATCCATAACTAGCCTATACTGTACGGTATATTGATCAATTATACCCTATCCATAACTAGCCTATACTGTACGGTATATTGATCAATTATACCTTATCCATAACTAGCCTATACTGTACGGTATATTGATCAATTATACCCTATCCATAACTAGCCTATACTGTACGGTATATTGATCAATTATACCTTATCCATAACTAGCCTATACTGTACGGTATATTGATCAATATACCTTATCCATAACTAGCCTATACTGTACGGTATATTGATCAATTATACCTTATCCATAACTAGCCTATACTGTACGGTATATTGATCAATTATACCTTATCCATAACTAGCCTATACTGTACGGTATATTGATCAATTATACCTTATCCATAACTAGCCTATACTGTACGGTATATTGATCAATTATACCTTATCCATAACTAGCTTATACTGTACGGTATATTGATCAATTATACCTTATCCATAACTAGCTTATACTGTACGGTATATTGATCAATTAGATATTGCTGGAGGATTGCTGATTGCTGGTCCAGCCTGGTGGTGGTAGTGATGGTGTTTGTCAGTGGTGTGTTGGTGGTAGGGGTAGTGATAGTGATGGTTAGTAGTAGTGGTAATGGTTGGTGGTGGTGATGGTAGGGGTAGTAATCATGCTGGTAGTGGATGTAGGTAGTGGTACTGGTGGTAGTGGTAGTCAGTGATGATGGTGGTGGTGATGGTACTCACATGCACCAGTCGTGATACCGGCGGCTGCTGCTCACCTTTGTGGACCAAAATAAAACTTAAGGAAAGTCTTTACCTGGTGTGTTTGTTAACTGTGGCATCAGTTTATTTCATTGATATTTCATTATTATTATTATTATTATTATTATTATTATTATTATTATTGTTTTTTTGTTATTGTTGTTGTTATTATTATTATTTTGTTTTTATCTTGAATGGGGGAGGGACTTCAATTCAATTCATTTAGTTCTATATTAATGAAATAACTGGACCCAACTGCAGTATAAACAGTCTAATGCTTATGTGAGAGGAAAGAATAATTGGTGGGGTATAAATATCAAAGGACCGACCTCGCAACGAAATGTTCCTGAATCTATATAATATACAGTACATGATTCCTTAAGGTATATATATATATATATTTTTAATGATGACTGATGCTTATTGGTATATTTGTCCTTCGTATCATTATATCTAATTAATATTTTGCTGAATGTGTAGAATTAGTAAGGTAAACTGGAGAATAATTAGCCTATACATTTCCCAGCGTAAGATGAATAATTGGGCAAACACGATAAAACAGCGAGCCTTTTTATATATTAAATTCTAAGATATAATGTCTTTACAAGGTGACATTATAATATAGGTCATTATGATATAGGTCATTATAATATAGGTCATTATGAAACAAAACACTTAAAACAATAACTAAAGTTAAAGCAAACACTTTGAAAACTCTGTTGTTAAAGAACACACTACAACCTCACGAAGGTCGAAGCAAACATTGTTATCCTCAGTTATCAGGACACCCTTAGTCTGTCAAGCTACATACACACACACACACACATACACCACATACTTACACCACACACACACACACAGGGACACATACACACATATATACACACATATATTTGGGGAGCAGTCAAAAGTGGTGTCCCCCAGGGATCGGTATTAGGTCCCCTGTTGTTTCTTATATACATAAATGACCTAGATTTAGGTATAACTAGTAGGATAAGTAAATTCGCAGACGATACTAAAATGGGGAGATCAATTGATTCAGATAGCGATATAGAGTGCCTCCAAAGGGATCTAGATACCTTACATGAATGGTCAGTAAATTGGCAGATGAAGTTTAACATTGACAAATGCAAGGTATTAAAGATAGGGAAGATGCAAACAAATGTTAAATATAAACTAGCTAATTTAGAATTAGAAAATTCAGACTGCGAGAAAGATCTAGGTGTGTTTGTTAGCAATGATTTGAAGCCTAGAAAACAGTGTATAGGCGTTCGTAATAAGGCAAACAGGATTCTCGGGTTCATCTCTAGGAGTGTGAGTAACAGAACTGCTGATGTTATCTTAAAACTTTACTTGTCATTAGAGACCCCATATGGATTATGCTGTCCAATTTTGGTGTCCTTATTACAGAATGGACATAGATTCATTGGAGAGAGTACAGCGTAGAATGACAAAAATGATCCATAATATTAGAAATCTTCCGTATGAAGAAAGGTTGAAGAAATTAGGTTTACATTCGTTAGAGAGACGCAGAGTTAGAGGGGATATGATAGAGGTGTTCAAGTGGGTTAGTGGGATTAACAAAGGGGACATGACAAATGTACTAAAGCTCAGTGATAGCGAAAGAACTCGTACCAATGGTTTCAAATTAGATAAATTTCGTTTCAGAAAAGATATAGGCAAATATTGGTTTGGTAAAAGAGTTGTAGATGGGTGGAATGGACTACCAAGTGCTATAGTGGGATCTAAAACTGTAGGGAGCTTTAAGATAAAATTGGATAAGCATATGGACGAGAAGGGTTGGGTGTGAAGGGGGATCAGCCGGGTTGGGCCAATCAGCGCTCTGCAGACCCCCATAATCCTGCGTTAATCTCTAACCGTTTTGGTAAGATGATCCTCAGGGTATTAGAGTGTTGAGCCTATAATTGGGCTTTGTAATTGATTTGGGGTTGTGTGGGACAGGGATCTGCCTTGCTTAGGCCAATCGGCTTTCTGCAGACTCCCATTTTCTTATGTTCTTATGTTCTTATATATACACACACGCACATACACACAGGGACACATACATATATATACACACACACACACACCACACACATAGGCTACACACACAGGGACACATATATATATATATATATATATATATATATATATATATATATATATATATATATATATATATATATATATATAATTATATACACACACACACATACACCACACACATACACACACACACACAGGGACACACACACACACACACACACACACACACACACACACATAACCGTGTAAATCTCATCAAGAGTGTTTTTATTTCTGTTTTTCTTTTTAAGAATATGGGTTTCGTTTATAGGCCTATAGTGATGAACGAAATTAATAGTCTATACAAAATACACCTCCTCCACCACTTACCCTGCCTCCATCCATCTCCACCTCTTGCTCCACCACTTCCCCTGCCTCCACCACTTACCCTGCCTTCCACCATCTCCACCTTCACTATTCCGTATCCACTCCTAAGCCCTCTACTCTCTCTTCTCTTCTCTCTATTCCACTAAACCTCCACCTCCTCCCTCTATTCCCCCCCCCCTCCCCCAATATGTCAGTCTCTTGTGTGTGTATGTGTGTGTACCATGTCTAGCACCCACCCCCCTAACCTGTCTCCTTTAATTGCTCTTTCCGCCTCCCCCCCCCCCCCTTGCCGTCCGCTAAATAACTTACAATTCTATCTCGACTTATCGCCTAGAGAGGGGGGGGGGGGGGTATGACCCCCTTCTCCCTCGTGTTTAGCATATTAGTTTTGATATTTTAAGACGTTCTTACCGTTCTTATCTATCTATCTATATGGGCCTGAGCATGTAGATAGATAGATAGAAGACGTTCTTACCGTTAGTTTGGCGATTTTGAGACCTTTCTCTCCATTTTTGTGTCAATATTTAGACTTCCTGTCATTTAGGTGTCGATTGTTTCCTGGTGAGCGATAGCGACCCTGTATTTTATGAGGAATCGGCCTTCGGCCGTGACATTTTTCTATCTAAAAATGTATAAATTTAGTTTACACGATGGTCTTGGGCGGGTGTTTTTTATAAGCTTAATGGAGGTCTACAGAGGAAGCTAAAAAATATATATATAAATATATGTAAATGAGCAAATAAATACGCCCATTCCCCCTTAATAATGCATGCAACAAATCAATATTCCCATCTTTGTCCAGCATATCGCATACCATACGTGACAAGGTGTCTCTCTCTCTCTCTCTCTCTCTCTCTCTCTCTCTTACATAATTATTGCGTAAAAATACCGGTACGACAATAGATATATCATTGTTCTGCAATTGAGGGGGGGGGGGGTTAGTGGTGGTGTTGGTGGAGGTGATAGTGGTGATGGTGGTAGTAGTGGTGGGGGTGGATGGTGGTAGTAGTAATAGTAGTGATGATGGTGGTAGTGGTGGTGGTGATGATGATGGTGTAGCGGAGGAACACAATGAACCCTACTACCTATATCACTGAGAGAGGAAGTGTTGCGCAGATACTGTGTGTACTCTCTCTGTTAGCCAAGTCTAGTCTGTGTGTGAGAGAGAGAGAGAGAGAGAGTGTGTGTGTGTGTGTGTGTGTGAGTGTGTGTGAGAATGACATGGTGACGTTTAACTTTAATAACGTAATAACTGTGACCGCCACCACTACCGCTTCTATTCCCGTGTAACCTAACGTACCGGTAACACTGATCGACAATAACGTACCGGTAACACTGATCGACACTAACGTACCGTAACACTGCTACGTAACGCTCACCTTAGTTCCGTTACCGGTACCTACACCACCAGACACTCAATTTGGACTTTTTTCGGTTACATTGAATTGCAGTGGGTTTTTTTTTTATAACTAATTTTTGCACTGTAATCTGAGAGAGAGAGAGAGTGAGAGCGAGAATGAGAGTACCGGTATATATATATATATATATGTGTGTGTGTGTGTGTGTATAAAGGAACGGGTGTTATATACAGGAGGACGGCGGGCTCAGAGGGGCTTTATTTGTCGTTATAGGTGATCAGGGAGGAGTGTTAAAACCTTCACCACCATGATATCTTTTTACCTTTGATTCTGGATATTATGTGATTATTTACTAAGTTTTTATGTGGCCTCCAGCCATTAACAGGCTTCGAACTATCTTCATTAACCCTTTTTATTACCACACATCCCTCTTAAACTGTACAAAATCGTCTGTATGTATGTATAGCTAGAGTACAATTAAAGAGACAGCGCCCGTACAGCCTTCAGTACAAGTGATGTTTTTTCATTGCATTCTGGCTGTTGCTAGATGACATTATTTAGTTTTGAAAGGATCTTTAATAATAAATCAGGGTGTCAAACTGGAGCAATTTTCTTTGTACAGTCGCGCTAATAAGTCATGTCCCAGCTGGCATTACGTTTGGCTTGCTCTGTGCTGTATTAATGTCTGTCAGATGTTCAATAGGGGGGGTAAGTGTAGGAACATGTTTGTATATTTCACTCGATATGAAGAAATTAAGCTTAGATATTGCTGATACCAATTATTGATCAAAACATACTTGGTGCCGAGACATCACTTATTAGCGCGACCGTGCACTTGAATGACTATGGGAAGGAATACAAGAACATTAACCTGAAATAGCCTTGTTTTGGCCATTTGATCACTTCCAAAGACATAATTTGAACTATAAACCCTAGTTTTATCTTGACCTAGACAATAATACAGGCTAAAATGAAAGGCCGGTTTACGTTTGACACTCTGACCTCTAGTAATAAAAAAGCTACTAACTATTTCAATTAAAGGGAGGTTTTTTTGTTTGTTTCCTACTCCTCCAACAATCTTAAAATTTCACCCCCTTGACCCCCTTTCAAGATAAATTTGTACATTTTTCGGTAGAAAAATGTTCCGGCCGAAGGCCGGTTGCTCTTAAATTACAGGCTCGCTATCGCTCGCCAGGATAAAATCGACACCTAAATGGCACGAAAGGTCTTAAAATTTGACAGAATGGGACAGAAATTCTTAAAATCACCAAACTAATGGGGTAAACGTCTTAAAATCTCAAAAGCAATGGGGCTAGACATGAGGAAGAAAGGGGTCAAGAAAAAAATCCCCTCAAGTGGAAATCTCCCCTTAACCAACTTAGCTACTACAGATCCTTCGTAAGAGGCTAAACACTGTCACCATATAGATACAATAAAACAAGATAGACGTCACATGCGCTAAAGGGTTAAGGGGAGATTTCCACTTGAGGGATTTTTTTCTTTACCCCTTTCTCCCTCATGTTTAGCCCCATTGCTCTTGAAATTTTAAGACGATCGCCGCATTAGTTTGTCGATTTTAAGAACTCACCCCATTTCTGTCAATTTTAAGACGTTCCGTGCCATTTAGATGTCGATTTTTTTATGGCGAGCGATAGCGAGCTTGTAATTTAAGAGGAACCGGCCTTCGGCCGGGACATTTTTCTACCGAAAAATGTACAAATTTATCTTGAAAGGGAGTCAAGGAGGTGTAATTTTAAGCTTGATGGAAGGCTAGGGAACAAACTGAAAACCTCCCCTTAAGCATTCTTTATACTAATATGGTTGGGGATCGGGTATTGTGTGATGAGATCTTATATTGCGAAACGATTATGAAGAGCTTCACGTCTGTAGGAAGTCTTGCGTGTCGATATTAACCCCTTCAGCACCATGACAAATTTTTACCTCTGATTCTGGCTAAAATTAGATGATTGTATGCAGTTTAAGAAGGACCTATGTTACTAAGAGGGTTTATTGAGATCGGATTCACCCATTATTAATTTATTATTATTAATTTATTAACAACAAAAGCTCGGCTAATGGTAACCAGGATATGATGAAACTTACCTAACCCTTTTCAAGCTCCAATACGCGTTTCTGTTCTGTTTTCTGGCTACTATGAGACGATTTTATCCAGATTAGTAACGGTATATGGAAGTCAAAGGGTTGATTGGGATAGTATTTACCCTTTTAATACCCGCAGATCCTTCCTAAGCTGCACAAAATCGTCTAGTGATAACCAAAATAAACTGCTAAAACGCGTCAGAGATTCAAGGGGTTAATTGGAAGTTTCCACTTGAGGGATTTCTTTTTCAAACTTCCTTCTCCCTCATGTTTAACCCCATTGATTTTGAGATTTTAAGACGTTCAATTAGTTTGACGATTTTAAGAACTTTCGCCCCATTTATGTCACTTTTAAGACCTTTCGTGCCATTTAGGTGTCGATTTTTTCCTGGCGAGCGATAGAGAGCCTGTAATTTAAGGGGAAATTTTTCTATCGAAAAATGTACAAATTTATCTTGAAAGGGAGTCAAGGGGGAGTAATTTTAAGCTTGATGGAAGTCTAAGAAACACTAAAAAACTCCCTTTAATGGTGGTGAAGGAGTGGAACAATCTTTATACTAATTTGGTTGGGGGTTGGGTAATGTGTGATGGATGAGATCATATATATATTGTGTAAACGACGTCTGTAGTTAGTCATGAACGACGTCTGTAGTTAGTCATGCGCATCCATATTAACCCCTTCTGTACCGGAGACGCCTTTATTATTATAGTCGAGCTATATTTAGACGCTTTTTGTGCTGTCCTTTTCTATCTTTCTCTGGCTTGTATCCATTTGGCCCCATTCAGCCTATTGTTTTAAGACTTTTATCCCCATCCAGGTGTCAATTTTTTACTGGTGAGCGGTAGCGAGCCAGCATATTTTTTATTTTGGTTTGACAGCAGGCTAAATTTGTACATTTTTCGATAGAAAAATGTCTCCGGCGAAGCCGGATTTCTTCATATAATGCTGGCTCGCTATCGCTCGCCAGGAAGAATTCGACACCTAGATGGGGATAAACGTCTTAAAATAGTTGGCTGAAAGGGGCCGAATGGATACAAGCCAGAGAAAGAGAGAAAAGGACAGCAATAACAGCCAGCAGGTCAGCCCCCTTAATACAGCTTTAGAAGGATCTGTGGCAGCAATAACGGATATGGCAGATAGTTGGAAGCCTGTTCATAAGGGGAGATGGGTCGTTATTCTGGTCCCCTTTCTCCCTAGTTGTTTAGTCCCATTAGTTTTGAGATTTTTAGACGTTCGGCCCATTTGTTTGGCGATTTTAAGACCTTTCGTCCCATTTCGTTATACACTTTTAAGACCTATCGTGCCATTTAGGTGTCGATTTTCTCCTGGCGAGCGATAGCGAGTCTGTAATTGTAAGAGGCCGTTGGCCGGGACATTTTTCTACCGAAAAATGTACAAATTTATCTTGAGGGGGGGCCTAGGGGATGTTTTTCTAAGTTTGAGGGATGTCTAGCGAGGAAACTAAGAATTTGTGAATGAATGAATTTATAGGCCAAAAACAAAAGCAGTCAGTTTCCCGTTAAGGGGAGATGGGTCGTTATTCTGCCCCCCCCCCCCCCTTCTCCCTCATGTTTAGCCCTACCAGAGGAAGGATGAGGCAGCAGCGATCTAAGAAGTGTATCCTACGTAGTGGTTTTTAGTTTGTTCCCTCGACCTCCATCAAGCTGAGGTTACACCCCCAAGATAAATGTGTACATTTTTCGGTAGAACAAATTTCCGGCCTAAGGCCGGTGCCTTTTAAATTGCAGGCTCGCTATCGCTCGCCAGGAAAAAATCGACACCTAAATGGCACGAAAACTTAAAATTGACAAGAATGGGGCGAAAGTTCTTAAAATAGCCAAACTAACGGGGCGAACTTCTTAAAATCTGAAATACTAATGTGGCTAAACATGAGGAAGAAGGGGGAGCTGAGTGGATGAGGCGGGGATCTAAGAAGTGTATCCTAGGCACGGTGTGAGGTCAAGAACGAGTCAGCTGCAGTGAGTCAGACCTAGAGGAGAGGTTGGGGGTGGGAGGAAAAAATGTGGGGGGGGGGGGGGGGGGGAAGAGACCATTGATGTGAGGGGGGTGGGGGGGGAGAACGTTTATGAGGGGGAGGGGGGGGGGGAGAGACCGTTGATGTGAGGGGGGTGGGGGGGAGAACGTTTATGAGGGGGCGGGGGGGGGGGGGGGGGGGAGAGGCCGTTGATAAGAGGGGGGTGGGGTCGGGGAGAACGTTGATGTCAGGGGGGGGGGGGGGGGGGGAAGAGAGCGTTGATATGGGGTGGGGGAGGGAATGTTGATGTGAGGGGGGTGGGGGGGGAGAACGTTTATGAGGGGGCGGGGGGGGGGGGGGGAGAGGCCGTTGATAAGAGGGGGGTGGGGTCGGGGAGAACGTTGATGTCAGGGGGTGGGGGGAAGAGAGCGTTGATATGTGGGGGGGGGAGGGAATGTTGATGTGAGGATGGCTGGGAGGGGGGGGGGGGGGGGGGGGAAGTGACGTATATGTGTGGGGGATGTGGAGGAGAAGGACGTTAATAGAGGGGTGCAGGGGGGGGGAGAGAACGTTGATGTAAGGGGGTGGGGGGGTGGGAAGGACGTTGATAGGAGAGGGGTTCAGGGGGGGGGGGGGGTCAAGGTCAGAGGGAGTTGACTTCAATGGTATCCCAACGCGTAGTGATGCTTAACCGGTCACCCACCAGCTGAGAGAGAGAGAGAGAGAGAGAGAGAGAGAGAGAGAGATAATTAATGTCAAGGAAGTTGGAGCTGTAGACAACGCTATTTAACATAATTTACAGCTAAAATACGGTCGTAGTACATTTATAAATACATAAAACCCAATTCAACATACCATTTATCCATCAGAAACGTACATTATTATTGCATTTCTGTTTAATATAGATGTTCACGGCTCCAACTTCCTTATAGCCTGAAACTCGCAAGTGGTCAATTGGGGTTCCGTTCTGTTTAAATCTTTAGGTGACATTCTTCTTCTTTACTTTTCTTCTATTGAGCTCGTTCGTGATTCCTGCTCAAACCCACAAGACTGACTGCCCTATGCATCGGCGCTAGATGTCAGAGTTCGGTGGAAAGAATGTACGGTCGCGCTAATAAGTCATGTCCCAGCTGTCATTACGTTTGGCTCGCTCTGTGCTGTATTAATGTCTGTCAGATGTTGAATAGGGTGGGTAACTGTAGGAACATGTTAGTATATCTCACTCAAAAAGAAGAAATCCTGTGTAAATATTGCTGATACCAATTATTGATCAAAACATAATTGGTGCCGAGACATCACTTATTAGCGCGACTGTACACCTTTTTTATAGTACATTGCCCTCAATGTTTTACGAACCCAAAGCAATTTCCCATTATATTACGAACCCAAAAGAAATAGGAAATCACAAGTTCATGATCAGAAGAACCTATATAATTCCTCTTCTATATTTGTTAGTAAACAAACGTCTACTTATGATATGTTACTTCGTCAAGGTTAAGCTGGCTAACGTCTGTTACCGTACTTGGTTAGGAAAGTCGGACCCCAGCCCTCGGTAACGGGAAGAGTGTGGTGGTGGTGGTGGTGGTGGGGTAGTGTTATATTATACAGTCGATAAAAGACCTTGGAGTTACGAAGGGAGTTTTTTAGTTTCCCTAGATCTCCATCAAGCTTAAAATTACAACCCCTAGACCCCCTTTCAAGATAAATTTGTACATTTTTCGGTAGAAAAATGTCCCGGCCGAAGGCCGTTTCCTCTTAATTTACAGGCTCGCTATCGCTCGCCAGGATAAAAATAACACCTATATGGCACAAAAGGTTTAATATTGACATAAATGGGACGAAACATCTTAAAATTGCCAAAGTAATGGGGCGAACGTCCTTAAATGGCAAAACTAATGGGGCTAAACATGAGGGAGAAGGGGGTCCATTACCTGGCTAGGAAAGTTGGACCCCAGCCCTCGGTAACGGAAAGAGTGTGGGGTGGGGAGGTACGGTAGTGTTATGATGAGCGGGGCCAAAAAAACTGCATACCGGTGCCCTTGCCCACCTTGTCTCCTCCTCCTTCCTCCTACAGTTGCCAGTGCTCTCTAAATCTGTCTAGGTGTTGCTGTGTGGGGCTGTGTTATCGTAGGGTTATGTGGTTGTCAGGTGAAGTAGGGATGATGTGTTGTGGTGGTGTTATGTGGTGTGTGGTTGTCAGGTGTTGCGGCTGTGTGGTGTGGTGGTTGTGTTGTGTTGTAGTAGGTTTGTGTTGTACTTAGGTGTGGTGGTATGGTGTTGTGTTGTACTTAGGTGTGGTGGTATGGTGTTGTGTTGTAGTAGGTTTGTGTTGTACTTAGGTGTGGTGGTATGGTGTGGTGTTGTACTTAGGTGTGGTGGTATGGTGTTGTGTTGTACTTAGGTGTGGTGCTATGGTGTTGTGTTGTACTTAGGTGTGGTGGTATGGTGTTGTGTTGTACTTAGGTGTGGTGGTATGGTGGCTGTGTTGTGTTGTGGTGGTAGGTTATGTGTGGTGTGTTGTGGTTGACAGTAGTTATGGTTGAAGGTTGTGAGGGGTTTTGGTTGCATCGCGAGGATATTGAGTTGGATGTGTTGTCTGGCGTGGGTAGTTGTGTTGCGCTTACCGGTATGAGGTGGAGTACTTGTGTCGTGTTGCGGATGTGAGTTCATGTGGTCACATTTTTGGTGAAGAGGCAGTTTACCATTATTTAATTTAATTATACCCTAGGAGATAATGATAATTTCCTTCCCATTAACTTTATTACGTTTTTACAGTTAGATAATATAATAAAAATATTTTAAGCTTTGTCTGAGAAATACTAGTTTTATGAGATGAATACAGTTTTAATGCTACATCTTGACTTGAAATGATGATGAGATGTCTTTTAAATACACCGTAGTCTTTTGTTGAAACGTATCACTTATTATAATAATGAAATACACACACACACACACACACATATATATATATATATACCCGGTATATATATATATATATATATATATATATATATATATATATATATATATATATATATATAGCCTACACACCTAAATGCTGCCTAAATGGCACGAAAGGTCTTAAAATTGGCAGACATGGGGAAAAATCGTCAAACCTATAGGGCGAACGTCTTAAAATATCAAAACTAATGGGGCTAAACATGAGGGATGAGGGGGTCCAGAAAAACGACCCATCTCCCTTTAACCCCTTCTGTACCGGAAACGTCTTTTTCATATTATTCTAGCTATAATTAGATGATTTTGTGCAGTTTAAGAAGGATCCGTGGTAGTAAAAAGGGTTAAGGGGGGTAGTTTGAAGCCTGTTAATTGCTTGAAGCGCTTTTAAAACTGAATAAAATCGTTTAATATTAGCCAGAATAATGTTAAAAGGACGTCGTCGGTAAGGAAGGGGTTAAAGCCGGACCACCTAGTAGGGACGACCAGGTCTGTGTAGTCTGAGTATCTGTGTAGCTATGTGTAACTTCAATAATACTATTGTGTCTGTCTGGTCATATGCTCATTATGAAGTCCACTAAAGAGAGAGAGAGAGAGAGTGTGTGAGGGGGGTTAGTTAGAGAGAGACAGAGAGTTGGAGAGAGAGAGAGTGAGAGTGTGTGTGAGAGGGGGTGAGTTAGAGAGAGAGAGAGAGAGAGTGCGTGAGGGGGGTGAGTTAGAGAGAGACAGAGTTGGAGAGAGAGTGTGAGGGGGCTGAGTTAGAGAGAGACAGAGAGTTGGAGAGAGAGAGAGAGTGTATGAGGGGGGTGAGTTAGAGAGAGACAGAGAGTTGGAGAAAGAGAGAGAGAGAGAGAAGTGCCTCCGTCAAGCATTACGGAGCACTTCGTTGATAACCTCTGACATTGTAGTGTCATCCTATCAAATACCGGTACTGGGTGTGAGATTATTGTGAGTGTGAGAGAGTTGAGTGTGGGTGTGATATAGTAGCTGTGGGTGTGAGTGTGTTGTGGGTGTGGGTTTGTGAGAGTGTAGTGTGTGTGTGTGTGATGAGTGGGTTTGTGTGTGTGAGAGTGTTGAGGGAGTGGGCGTCTCAGGGTTGTGGATTTTGTGTTATGGGTGAGAGTTGTGAGTGTGGGTGTGAGAGTGTTAAGAGCGTGGGGTGTGTGGGTTGATGAGTGGGAGTGTGGGTGAGAGAGTGAGTGTGGGCGTAAGAGAGAGAGAGAGAGAGTGTGTTATGAGCGTGGGTGGTGTGTGGGTTTGCTTGGTGGTGGTGGTGATGAGAGGATCGATGTTGGAGCCTCCCACAGGACTCTCCCCTCACTCAGGGATAGGATACTATTTAACACTCCCTTAGCTAGGTCCTACACCGACAATTATTTATATATATATATATATATATATATATATATATATATATATATATATATATATATATATATATATATATATATATATATATATATATATATATATATATATATATATATATATATACCGGTATATATATATAATATATATACAGATTTCACGTATATATCTGGTTGCTTACTCATATATAATCTAGTCGAATATAGTATGTACCCATTAATATTATACCGGTACCGGTATATATATACCGTATATATATGAGAGAGAGATAATATTTTCCTTAGTTTTAAAGTTAAATTGGTACGGTACGAAATCCATACGTCGTTTATTTCGTAGTCATTATATAATTTTGTTTTGTTTATATATTGAATTAAAAAGTACCGTACCGTATACTGTACTGTATAGTTACGGTACATGTTAGATACAAAATGTGCTTCGCCCTCAGTGATGAAAGAAGCTATTGTGCCACTTGGAAATATGTACAGATAGAGAGTGATTAAATGTAGAGTTATTTAATATGTACGATACAGAAAGAGTGATTTAATATGAACAGTACCGGCACATATAGTGAGTGATTTACGGTAATTTAGAGTGATTTAATATGTACGATACAGATATAGAGTGATATAATATAGTGATTTAATGTTTACGATACAGAAAGAGTTATTTAATATTTACAATACAGATAGATTGTGATTTAATTTAAAGTGATTTAATATGAACGGTACAGATAATGAGTGATATACGGAAATTTAGAGTGATTTAATATTTACGATACAGATACAGTGATTTAATTGATAGACACCCGAGTGACACCCTGATCACCCTTGTGCCTGTGTGTGTGTGTGTGTGTGTGTGTGTGTGTGGATATGTGGGCTTGTGTGGTAGCAGCATGAGTGTAGAGAAGAGGATAGCTGACAACAACAACGTCACCAGTATGTCTGCCAACCCTGCAGGGGGGGTGAGGAGGACCAGTAGCACATCACGTAACACAAAGTCACCACAGAGCTCAAAGAATATGTCTACAGAAGCTGGGGTAAATATGGGGCTCGAACCAGGCACTAAATCACCCCAATCACCACCGTCTGTGAAAACGGTAGGTGTCGACAGAATCGAACCGGACACTAATAAATCTACACCAACTATGGAAACTTCAAGAGTCAACAAAAGAGTCTCGATTTCGTCGCAGATGAAGACATTAAGAGGTAGTGAGGTAGAAACAGCCAGCAGAACAGCCTCTAACTCCCAGCAGATGAAAACAGCAAGAGGTACCGGTATTGGGGTAGAGACAGTCAACAGAAAAGCCTCTAGTTCGCCGCAGATCAGAGGTACCGGTAGTGAGGTAGATACAGTCAATAGAAGATCCTCGAACTCCCACCGAATCAAGAAAATGAGAGATAATGAGGTTGAGACTCCTGAACGTCGATTATCTTCAGCAGGACCTAGTAGAAATGGGTTGATGAGTGGAGATACAAGGCTGCTAAACTCCCGGAACACAGCCTCGAGTCCGGGAGTAGAGAAAGGAAGAAGGGAAGTCGGGAAACTGGGAAGAGAAGTCGGGAAACAGCCTGTATCCCCTGCCGTGTCCCATTCCTCCTCTGGCTCGGGTAAATCCGTGGTCAATAGGCGGACCAGTGCTGCTACTAGTGCCTCCAGCAGTAGCCGAGATAGATTAGTCTCAAATATGGCTTCCCCAATCAAGAGGGTGGCGAGCCTTACCGAGAAACGAAAGTATGTTGTTGTTGGAGAGATACACCGAAATACTACCACCTCCTCCTCCACCAAGCCCAGCAGATACTCCACCTCCTCTGCAAGATCTACCACTTCCACCACGACCTCCTCCACCGCAAGATCTACCACCTCCACCATTAGATCTTCCTCCTCCACCACCAGACACACCACCTCTCCCTCCACCACCAGACCCACCACCAGATCTACTTCCTCCACCACCAGACCCACCACCAGATCTACTTCCTCCACCACCACATCTCCCTCCTCCACCACTAGATCCACTCCAACCACCAAACTAACCACCGTATCCATCTCCACCACCCCTCGCAGGAACCACTTGGATCAGAAAGGTGGGTCTTATGGACAGTTTTCAAATTCACACAGCTAAAAATATACTTAAAGACTATCATAGTTAGTACGGTATGCATCTAGGCTATACTGTGAAAGTCATAGCCTACTCTATTTTTGTAGACATAATTATGTGTATATTTATATATTTCTTTCATGTCCCCAAATTTAACCCTTTGAGTACCAGCGACGTGGGTTATAGTTTATTCTAGCTTTGTATAGACGATACCGGTACTATGCAGCTTAAGAAGGATTTCTCGTACCGGTAGTTAAAAGTGTTGGTCCTTCCTAAGCTGAATATAATCGTCAGATAGGTCTAGTTCCCAGAATATGATGAAAAGGCCCCGGAGGGTCCTTTTCATATATCTACCATTTGGGGTCAACCAGGGAGTAAGTGTGGACATTTACAGCCCATTTTCTCTAGCCCATTTTTGAGTTACAGACTTTAGGGGTCACGATTACTGGCCTACCTATTTGGAACAGGGTATAATGTACTGTATATACTAAGTGTGTGCGTGTAATACGTAATTGACCACTTGCGAGTTTCGATCTATAAGGAAGTTGGAGCTGTAAACATGGGTATTAAACTGAAATGCAATAATAATGTAGGTTTCTGATAGTTAGAAAGTATGTTGAAAGTTATTGTATGTATTTATAGATGGACTACGACCGTATTTGAGTTAGTAATTCTGTTAAATATCGATGCCTATAGCTCCAACTTCCTTATAACCTGAAACTCGCAAGTGGCCAATTGGTACCGGTATGGAATATATAAGAGTCTTGCATATTCATAGAGTACCCGGTACCGGTATGTATGCTTTGGTAAATTTATTAATCAATATAATAGTCATAATAACATAATTCCTTTCAGTCTCTTGAAATAATAATGAGTATATACCGGTAATGTAATATATTGCCAATGTAATAAATTATGTCACAGTAATTTAATTAGTTACAATTGTCTGCAGTATTTGAAAGTAATACTCATTTTTAGCCACACTAACAAAATATACCGGTAGGTAATATTTTATAATCTAATGAACAACTTGATGAAACAGACTTTTTTTACAACAAACTTCGTAATTATATTTGTATGCAATTATTTATACTTCATATTTTTATAAGATTATCTATTTATTTGATAGGTGATACATATAACAATATGAGTAACATATGATACTCATATGACATTCAAACAGCACACCACAAACATTAAAAAGAAACTGACACCCAGACTTAACGCCCTCAGGTCACTTGCTCACACGAAATTTGGACACAACAAAGAAACTACCACCACAGTATATAAACAATACATAAGACCAGTGATGGCATACGCAAGCCCAGCCTGGGCTTCTAACCTAGCTGAAACACATCATAAGACCTTACAGACTATTCAAAACAAAGCCCTGAAGATTATTACAGGCTGCACAGCTACTGCACCCACAGATCACCTACCGTACATCAGGAAACCAAAGTCCTCAAAGTCAAAGACCATCTGGACATGAGAGGCACTCAATTCCTGGCAGCAGCCTCCACGAATCAAGACCACCCACTAAACTACATGGCAACACACCCACAGACACCAAGAAATATAAAAACAACACCCAGCACACGGTATCACACACAATTATTGTCCTCTCTCCCTCCCTGCCCACCCCGAACCAACTTCCAGAAGCACATCCATACTCATATCTCTCACCGATCCATCCACTCACTCACAGACAACACGCAGCTGCATGCACGACCTCCCGAAATCCATCCTTCCGAATCCTCCCTTCCTCGCGAGGACAGAGTCCACCTGGCCAGGCTGAGATGCGGACACCATCCAGCTCTCCTGAGCTATCAGAAGACTGGATGACTCCGTTGTCGACGCCTGCCCGGATGTAACACAGCACCCCATACCATTAAACATCATAGAAACTGCATTTCACACAACCACTTACGCCAACAACACAATCTACTCATGAGAGCTCTGTGGGAAAGCCCGATCGTGGCCATGGCCTTCCTCAGGGACTCGGGGCTGTTCGGCCAGGCAGCTTAGGGAACAACAACAACAACAATATGTTATGTATGTTGAGTAGAAATGACGGAACATCATTATGGGAGGAAATTAAAATAGCATCAAGGCTTAGCAACGTGTGCATTATGGGGGATTTTAATTTCCCTAATATAGATTGGCAGCAACAAATAGGCGACTCTGATTCAAAGGAGTTTATTGAGGTAGTACAAGATAGTTTTTTAACTCAATTCATAGATACGCCAACTAGAGGTGATAATATTCTCGATTTAGTTTTCAGTAACAATGAACATATGATAAATAGTGTAGAAATCGGGGACCACCTAGGAAATAGTGATCACAATTCTGTGTATTTTAATATACAATGGAAAGGTAATACCAGAGAGAATACAACATTAATACCTGACTTCAGAAAAGCCAATTATGGTGGGTTAAGAGAAGCCCTGTTAGCGGACCCTATGGTCAAAAAATTAAGTCGATCCAGGTGTCCAAATGAGTGTATCCTTTCTCAGGCACCTGTCATCTTAAGTCAGGAGGAGACGTCAAACTTGGTAGATACATACGATAATTTTATCAAGTCAGTAATCAATGCGCAAAATAATATATCCCCAAAAGAAAATTTAGATCAACACAGAACCAACCCAAATGGATGAATAATAGACTATTAGATCTTCTAGGACAAAAGAGAGGAATATATAGAAAAATTAGAAAAGGCGAAATTCACCTACTTGCTTACTATCAGAATCTATCAAGACAGGTAAAAAAGGATATTAGGAAAGAAAAAAGAAATTATGAAATTAAGGTTGCCAATGACTCAAAAATAATCCTAAAGCTTTTTACCAACTATATAAATCCAAGGTTAGAGATGTAATTGGTCCCCTTAAAACTTCTATAGGAAAATTGACAGAAAGTGATTTAGAAATGTGCAGTACATTAAATAGTCAATTTCTTTCCGTTTTCACTAATGAAAATTTGGCACAGTTTCCAGAAGTCCGTAAGGTATACAGCGATAGTATAGAAAATAGGTTAAGTACGGTTACTATAAGTAGAAATGATGTGGTTAAGGAAATTGACAGACTGAAACCTCATAAATCGCCTGGTCCTGATGAGGTATATGCTAGAGTATTAAAAGAATGCAGAGATGAGTTAAGTTATCCATTAACATTTCTATTTAACAAGTCATTAGAAACAGGTATAGTTCCAGAAGCTTGGAAGCTTGCAAATGTAGTTCCGATCTTCAAAAAAGGTGATAAATCAATAGCATCCAATTACCGTCCCATTAGTCTCACTTCAATCATAGGAAAACTACTAGAGTCAATTATTGCTAGGAAAATGAGAAACCACTTAGAAACATTTAACTTAATCAATTCTTCTCAGCATGGATTCACTCAGGGACGGTCTTGCCTTACTAATTTGCTTAGTTTTTTCTCAGAGGTATATGAAGCAGTAGATAATGACAAGTCATATGATATTATATATTTAGATTTCAGTAAAGCTTTCGACAGAGTCCCTCATGAGAGATTGATGAGAAAGGTTGAGGCACATGGAATAGGTGGGGCGTTGTTAGGATGGATTAGGTCATGGCTAATTGGTAGGAAGCAGAGAGTCAGCATAAATGGTACCAAGTCAGAATGGGGAGCAGTCAAAAGTGGTGTCCCCCAGGGATCGGTATTAGGTCCCCTGTTGTTTCTTATATACATAAATGACCTAGATTTAGGTATAACTAGTAGGATAAGTAAATTCGCAGACGATACTAAAATAGGGAGATCAATTGATTCAGATAGCGATATAGAGTGCCTCCAAAGGGATCTAGATACCTTACATGAATGGTCAGTAAATTGGCAGATGAAGTTTAACATTGACAAATGCAAGGTATTAAAGATAGGGAAGATGCAAACAAATTTTAAATATAAACTAGCTAATTTAGAATTAGAAAATTCAGACTGCGAGAAAGATCTAGGTGTGTTTGTTAGCAATGATTTGAAGCCTAGAAAACAGTGTATAAGCGTTCGTAATAAGGCAAACAGGATTCTCGGGTTCATCTCTAGGAGTGTGAGTAACAGAACTGCTGATGTTATCTTAAAACTTTACTTGTCATTAGTGAGACCCCACATGGATTATGCTGTCCAATTTTGGTGTCCTTATTACAGAATGGACATAGATTCATTGGAGAGAGTACAGCGTAGAATGACAAAAATGATCCATAATATTAGAAATCTTTCGTATGAAGAAAGGTTGAAGAAATTAGGTTTACATTCGTTAGAGAGACGCAGAGTTAGAGGGGATATGATAGAGGTGTTCAAGTGGGTTAGTGGGATTAACAAAGGGGACATGGCAAATGTACTAAAGCTCAGTGATAGCGAAAGAACTCGTACCAATGGTTTCAAATTAGATAAATTTCGTTTCAGAAAGATATAGGCAAGTATTGGTTTGGTAACAGAGTTGTAGATGGGTGGAATGGACTACCAAGTACTATAGTGGGAAGTAAACGTGTAGGGAGCTTTAAGATAAAATTAGATAAGCATATGGACGAGAAGGGTTGGGTGTGAAGGGGGATCAGCCGGGTTGGGCCAATCAGCGCTCTGCAGACCTCCATAATCCTGCGTTAATCTCTAACCGTTTTGGTAAGATGATCCTCAGGGTATTAGAGTGTGAAGCCTATAATTGGGCTTTGTAATTGAATTGGGGTTGTGTGGGACAGGGATCTGCCTTGCTTAGGCCAATCGGCTTTCTGCAGACTCCCATTTTCTTATGTTCTTATGTTCTTATGTTATGTATATCAAATACATACTTTTTCATCCTTTATTTTATGCGGTTGTTATATATGATCTACTGTTTTACGGGAGGTCTGGGGCCTGGGAATCTTTTGCTGGGGACTCCAAATGGGCCTGGGTCTTCTGGGTGACCTAGATGTGCGTTGTTTTTTTTTTTTTTTTTTTTTTTCCCTGTTCGGGCTCTGTCTCGAGTCGGCCACCCCCAGCTATGGGGGTGGTCTAGGCTAGCACAGTCACGGTCTGTTGAAAAGTTGCCTCAGAACTAAGGTAGAAGCTTGGAGACTATGCTGCAGGGGTGTTGAGTTCAGGTAAGCCTTGTGGCCTATACTCCGTTTCTTTTCAACTGCCGGTAAATTGCAAAGTTCCCATCAAGATTTCTCCGTTATTTTGAATATTTTGTTGTGAAATATGGTGCTAATTATATAAACTTGGCCTTAATATTATGTAGAGACATAATAGTTTCATATTTTCCCGTTTTCCTGATGGTTTCTTGAGTAGTTCCCTAAATGGATTCATGATTGGGGCTGTGGCAAGGAAAGGAGCCAACTGGTTGACGAAGCCATACCAGGAGCGTATGTCAGTGATGGTAGGCTCAACTGGCATGGGGAAGTTCCTTATTGCTGCCAGTCGGTTATCTGATGGTTTATAGTGGTCCCAGCCGAGGTGAAAACCCACAAACTCAACCTCTTTCCTACCAAACTGAAATTTCTGTGGTTGAAGTGTTATACCCTTAGATGCACATGATGTTAGGAATTCATATGTGTGCCAGAATGCATCTTCCACACTTATATCATAAAGAAGGGTGTCATCTACACACTTGTATTTTCTTAAGATGTCTTGAATTGCGTCATCAAAGCGTCGAGTGTAGGCATCTGAGGCTGAACAGTGGCCCATGGGGGTTTGCAATATTGATAACGCCCCCACGGCGTGATGAAATTGGTGAGGCGGCGACTTTCCTCGTCAAGTGCCACTTGATGGAACCCCCAGTAGGCATCAGCTACAGTCTTGTAGGAGTGTAGTGGAACTCCAGACACCATGTCAAAAGGAGGAGGGGTATGGTGGGTCTCTCTAAGGCAACTTGCATTTAGGCGCTGGTAATCCACTGTGCGTCTTGGCTGACCGGACTTCTTGGCTACCACCACCATCCTTGCACACCACTCTGTGGGTTCTCCTGCAGGAACAGGCTGGATGACACCTCTCCTGATATCGTCATCCAGTTGTCTTTTGACTTTATCTTGCCAGTGCTTATGGACAGATGCTGGTGTGTGGCAGGCATGTGGAGTAGCACCAGGTAGTAGATGGATGTGGTGAGGTTCACCGGCCATTACTGGAAGGGGTTCCCTGTTAGTATTGAAAGTGATTGATGAGAAGTGTTGCAGCAGCCACTCTTCCAGCCTCGGAACATTTTCATCTGAAGGTGCCAGTGGAATGGTTAGTGGCTTAGGTGATAAAGTTGTGGATGTGGGTGGCAATGGCGTGTAAATCATCTCCCCAGCTTGAACTGGAGCTACCCAGGGGATATGGTGAGGAAAAGTGGCAGGGACCAGTCCCAGTTGCATGCAGGCACCCAAGGAAAGGTAAAAATTCTTAGCAGACTGGATGAAGTAAATATCTTGAAGTGTCGATTGTCCTCCTAGGTTTATCCTGCAAAGAGCTGAACCCAGGCACTTTAGATGCAGGTCTGCCACGTCTCGTAAGCCAGCCTGTTTACAAAGAAGTGAAGGCTTGATGTGTAGAGCAGACAGCAAGGAGGGGCCAGCAACACATACCTGCGCTCCTGTGTCAGCCACTGCTGATGTTGACGAGGCCTTGTCCTCTCCATGGGTGACGACGACTTCAATCTTGGGTTGTGTGGAGAGGTGAGACTCGGCAATAACGACCCCTGAAGCTTCTGAAGGGGAAGTGCTTGTTGCTGTAAAAGCACTCACACGTGCCTTTGTGCTCCTACAATAGGAGCACAACGCTAGAACGAGTTCAACGTAGAGTTACCAAAATGATACCTAGCCTAAAGAACAAACCATACGAAGAGCGTCTTAGAGAATTAAATCTATTTCCTTTAACCCAGCGCAGATTAAGAGGCGACTTAATTCAAGTGTTCAAAATCATCAAAGGCATCGACAATATGAACTGTAGTAAGTACTTCACTATCGACCAATCTAATTACATGCGGGGAAACGGTTGCAAAATTATTGGTAAATCTTTTAACTCGCACGAATCTAAGAATTTCTTCTTCAATTGAGTTGTCAACTTGTGGAATGGGCTTCCCCGAGACGTTATAGACTGCAGCACCGTTGATTCATTTAAATTCCGCCTAGACAAATATCTCGCATCAAACCCGCGACTGACTGCGTTTGTAAATGAATAACTTTATCCTCCCCTCAGTTACTAACCCATATGTCCCCTACTAACTTCCTAGTCCTCAGGGCAGTAGTTCCCTTTCCAATGTTCCCTTACCCACTCTAAACCACTGTTTGGACACTTGATCCTCAGTGTTTTGGAGGACAAGCAACCTAGAAGGGTCACTAGATCTGTTGTTGCTTGATTTCCTTTGTACTTCCTTTGTAATACCTTCTGAAATGGCCAAGCCTCTGGCAGCCGTGGCAAGTGACTGATTTGGCTGGGCATGAAGCTTTGTCGGGGGCGTGGTGGCCACCACAATTACCACAGGGCCGGTTGCAGGAGCACTTGGCAGCCCCGTCTTGGCGTGCTGCTGCTATATCAGGTCTGAAGTCATCCATGGTGTCTGTACCAGCTGCCTGAGCAGTATCACGCCAACATTGTCCACCTAATGCATCTTGACGTGCCGCTTCATATGTACAGCAAACCCCTCTAAGGGCATCAACATCATCAAAAGAATCACACATTTGAAATATATGCCTCTTTAATGCTGGATCACGGAGGCCAACCATTAACTTGCGTAGCAGCATGTACTCGGATAAATCACAATTACACTCGGGGCATAATAAGAATACCAGTTAAGAATTGGAACTCACAATCAGTAGCTTTCTGGGAACTTCTGATAAAAAATTCACTGACTGACTCACTTTGGCCCTGAGACACACTGAAGAATTCTGACCACTGTACTGCTTGGTTTGAAGCACGAAGGACTAGCTTGGCAATGGCATCAAGGGCTGCTTCTGATGTGAGGGCACTCCACTGGTCGTAGGAGAACCTGGCGTCGACAGCTCGCTGAAGGGCAGGAACACAATTAAGTCTGATGTGTTGGACAGCCTCCAGGGGGGACCACTTGCGAGGTGTAGCCAGCAAGCCATTGACTGCCTCCATGACCTAAAGGCAGAAGATGACATTTCCAACTCACACTTTTCAGGGGCAGCTGACACTGAGCTTCTTGATCTGGTTCCATGGCCCTGTGTGGCAAGGTTGACCATGTTGGCTTGGAGGGATTCTATGGCACGCTGCTGGGCCGCAATTACCGCATGTGCTTGAGTCATGGTGGTTGCTAGGTCGTGAGGCACTGCAGGACCCATGGTAGGAGCGGACCTGCGTCCCCTGGGGGTGCTGTGGAATATCCTGTGAGACCGAGACATTGTTGAAGGTCATAGGCCTTGGTCAAACACACTGCGCCATGTAAGATCTTCCAATAATGCTAGGGGAACTCCATAAATAAGACAGGAAGATGTAGCTCTTGTTTACTTCTCAAGCGGTAGCTCTACATAGTTGCCAGATCGGTATTCCAGTGTTGCCAAATCCTACAAGTATCGAGAAATTAGCTGCGAATGGATTTAATTTACCGCCAGATGAAAAGAAATAGAGCATAGTGTGGCAATGGCGCATTTCTTATATCTATATATATATACCGGTATATATAATATAATATAATTTATTGTTTTTTTATATACAGTATAGGCCTACCGGTATATAGCCTAATTAGCATTTTTTTTTTTTTAATTATCTTACGAGATTTACTTTCTTTCAGTAGCCTACAAACAAAAGAAACCAAATATGGTTGTGTAATGTATAATAACATACTGTACCGTACATTGCATAACTGAATATGCTGCAATGTGCAATATTACCCCCACCCCATCCCCTTCTCTCTCTCTCTCTCTCTCTCTCTCTCTCTCTCTCTCTCTCTCTCTCTCTCTCTCTCTCTCTCTCTCTCTCTCTCTCTCTCTCTCCGATTCAGATTGATAATTCAGATGTTCTAAGCAATATCACCGTTACAGAGAGAGAAGTATTGAATTGTTTAGATAAACTCAAGGTAAATAAAACGCCAGGACCTGATACAATCTCGCCTAGAGTTCTAAAGGAAGCTAAGAATGAGCTCTCCAAACCACTGACATTACTATTCAATAAATCCTTGCAGTCTGGAACAATGCCTGATCAGTGGAAGCTAGCCAACGTAACACCGATATTCAAAAAAGGCAGCAAATCCCTACCCAGTAACTATCGTCCAATTAGCTTAACCTCAGTTGTATGTAAAATGCTAGAAACGGTCATACGAGACAGACTCGTAAATCACTTAGAGGAAAATAACATACTTAAAGATACTCAACACGGCTTTCGTAAAAAACGTTCCTGTTTAACAAACCTCTTAGACTTCTTCCACGATATCCTCAACCTCTACGATGAGAGTAAAGCTGTAGATATTATATACCTTGATTTTCAAAAGGCCTTTGACAAAGTTCCCCACAAACGTTTACTGCTAAAACTAAAAGCGCATGGAATACAAGACAGTGTGTTGAAATGGATAGAAAATTGGCTCAGCAACAGAAAGCAAAGGGTAGTCATAAACGGTAAGGCATCTAAATGGACCAATGTAAGTAGCGGGGTACCCCAGGGATCGGTACTAGGACCAATTCTCTTTCTAATTTACATCAACGACATAGATGAGGGTCTCACCTGCACAATCTCAAAATTTGCTGACGATACAAAAATTGCAAATAGCGTACTCTCAAAAGAACAAGTTTGACGATATGCAACACAATCTAGATAAATTGTCATGTTGGGCCCAAATTTGGCAAATGAGTTTCAATGCGGATAAATGTAAAGTACTACATGTCGGATACCTAAATGAGAAAGCAAACTATTCGATGAATGGCACTCAGCTTAAGAATGTAAACAGAGAAACCGATCTGGGAGTAACAATATCGAGTAACCTAAAACCGAGTCAACAATGTTCAGAAGTTGTTAAGAAGGCAAACAAAATAATTGGCTTTATAGGCAGGTCATTTGAGCATAAATCCAAAGAAGTTATCCTAACCCTTTACAATTCCTTAGTCCGCCCTCTTCTGGAATACTGCGTTCAATCCTGGTGCCCTTATTACCAAAAAGATATAAACAAGCTAGAACGAGTTCAACGTAGAGTTACCAAAATGATACCTAGCCTAAAGAACAAACCATACGAAGAGCGTCTTAGAGAATTAAATCTATTTCCTTTAACCCAGCGCAGATTAAGAGGTGACTTAATTCAAGTGTTCAAAATCATCAAAGGCATCGACAATATGAACTGTAGTAAGTACTTCACTATCGACCAATCTAATTACACGCGGGGAAACGGTTGCAAAATTATTGGTAAATCTTTTAACTCGCACGAATCTAAGAATTTCTTCTTCAATCGAGTTGTCAACTTGTGGAATGGGCTTCCCCGAAACGTTATAGACTGCATCACCGTTGATTCATTTAAACTCCGCCTAGACAAATATCTCTCATCAAACCCGCGACTGACTGCGTTTGTAAATGAATAACTTTATTTTATCCCCTCCTCAGTTACTAACCCATCTGTCCTTTACTAACTTCCTAATCCTGCCAGGGCAGTAATTCCCTTTCCAATGTTCCCTTACCCACTCTAAACCACTGTTTGGACACTTGATCCTCAGTGTTTTGGAGGACAAGCAACCTAGAAGGGTCACTAGATCTGTTGTTGCTTGATTTCCTTTGTC
>CM064503.1:61937844-61947649 GCA_032716605.1 Paralithodes platypus | reverse complement strand
GACATCGGCTTTGTCGACACGTGGGATTATTTTTACTATGATAAATCTTTGTTTTCAGGAGATGGTGTACATCTCAATGAAGTAGGAGCTGCACGTCGTGGTCGTCTGCTGAACGATGCAATCAAGGATTTCCGTTCAAAAAATTGGGTCAACCAGACCCCAGACAGGGTAGTGTAAGTCAAATACGAACTGAAAATTCAGACAATGCACAATCAGTAACATCCAACTCTAATACTCTTAAGGTGTTTTATGTAAATGCTCGTAGCATACGCAATAAATTTTCAGATCTAGAGGAAATCGTGTTTACAGAATATTATGATATAATCGGCATTACAGAATCTTGGTTAAATACAGAAGACAGAGACTTTTTAGCCGAATATACGCTTCCTGGTTATACAATGTTTGAGAAAAGTCGGATCAATAGAAATGGAGGAGGAGTTCTGTTTTTTTAATAAAGGAAAGGTCTTAATCCCATCTTAATGTCAAAACCTCCAATTGCGAATAATAGACATATCTTACGTACTATTAAATAATAAACGAGGAACTAAAAGAACACTAGCTTTATTATACAGACCCCCAGCTCAATCAGTTGCAAACTGACAGTGAAATTTATGAACAAATTGCAGATAATAACTAACATGCAAGATACCGTAATTCTTGGCGATTTCAACTTACCCGTGACTAAATGGGGCGATATTCTTACTTCACAATCTGGACACGACCTCTATGCTAACTTGCAAGAGAGTTCACTTTTTCAATTTGTTCAATCTCCGACCCGTGGTAATAATGTGCTTGACCTTGTACTCGCAACAAAAGAAGAATTAATAGAGAATTTGAATGTTGGTGATGAATTCAGTAACAGCGACCATCGTACGATAACTTTCACTTTAAAGTTTACTAGTAACAAATCAAATAGCAGCATTGAGAAAGTCCCTAATTTCAAGAAAGCAAATTTTCATAAACTTACATCAAAGCTTAAAGAAACTGACTGGAGCTTTCTGACTAACAATAACGACATAAATACATCTTGGGAGTGTTTCACAACCACTTACCTTAAGGCAGTGCAAGACTTGCATACCATCGAAAATACGGCGTCCAGGCCATAATGATAAGCCCAAATGGTGGAATAAAGATATTTCAGACTGTCTGCTTGCTAAAAAAATTTGCTAATGAGATAGATTAAAATCCTCACAAAATGACGAAGAACGGGTGAAAATTTGTAGAGCTACGACGCAAAGCCAAAAAGTTAATTAAGCAAAGTAAAAAGACCCTGGAGTTACATGTTGCGAATCAAAGTAAAACAAACTCGAAAGAATTCTATAGTTATATCAGAAAGAAAAAAGTAGTTACTTCAACTGTTGGACCGTTAGTCGATGAAAATGGAGAAGACACCAAAGACGAAGTACAAATGAGTAAAGCCCTCAATACCTTCTTTGCATCAGTTTTTACAACCGAAGACCTCAGTGATATCCCTACACCATCGCCGATTCATATTGATAATTCAGATGTTCTAAGCAATATCACCGTTACAGAGAGAGAAGTATTGAATTGTTTAGATAAACTCAAGGTAAATAAAACGCCTGAACCTGATACAATCTCACCTAGAGTTCTAAAGGAAGCTAAGGATGAGCTCTCCAAACCACTGACATTGCTATTCAATGAATCCTTGCAGTCTGGGACTATGCCTGATCAGTGGAAGCTAGCCAACGTAACACCGATATTCAAAAAAGGCAGCAAATCCCTACCCTGTAACTATCGTCCTATTAGCTTAACCTCAATTGTATGTAAAATGCTAGAAACGGTCATAAGAGACAGACTAGTAAATCACTTAGAGGCAAATAACTTACTTAAAGATACTCAACATGGCTTTCGTAAAAAACGTTCCTGTTTAACAAACCTCTTAGACTTCTTCCACGACATCCTCAACCTCTACGATGAGAGTAAAGCTGTAGATATTATATACCTTGATTTTCAAAAGGCCTTTGACAAAGTTCCCCACAAACGTTTACTGCTAAAACTAAAAGTGCATGGAATACAAGACGGTGTGTTGAAATGGATAGAAAATTGGCTCAGCGACAGAAAGCAGAGAGTAGTCATAAACGGTAAGGCATCTAAATGGACCAATGTAAGTAGCGGGGTACCCCAGGGATCGGTACTAGGACCAATTCTCTTTTTAATTTACATCAACGACATAGATGAGGGTCTCACCTATACAATATTTGCTGACGATACAAAAAATGCAAATGGCGTACTCTCAAAAGAACGAGTGACGATATGCAACTCAATCTAGATAAATTGTCATGTTGGGCCCAAATTGGGCAAATGAGTTTCAATGCGGATAAATGTAAAGTACTACATATCGGATACCTAAATGAGAAAGCAAACTATTCGATGAATGGCACTCAGCTTAAGAATGTAAACAAAAAACCGATCTGGGAGTAACAATATCGAGTAACCTAAAACCGAGTCAACAATGTTCAGAAGTTGTTAAGAAGGCAAACAAAATAATTGGCTTTATAGGCAGGTCATTTGAGCATAAATCCAAAGAAGTTATCCTAACCCTATACAATTCCTTAGTCCGCCCTCTTCTGGAATACTGCGTTCAATCCTGGTGCCCTTATTACCAAAAAGATATAAACAAGCTAGAACGAGTTCAACGTAGAGTTACCAAAATGATACCTAGCCTAAAAGAACAAACCATACGAAGAGCGTCTTAGAGAATTAAATCTATTTCCTTTAACCCAGCGCAGATTAAGAGGCGACTTAAGAGGTGACTTAATTCAAGTGTTCAAAATCATCAAAGGCATCGACAATATGAACTGTAGTAAGTACTTCACTATCGACCAATCTAATTACACGCGGGGAAACGGTTGCAAAAATTATTGGTAAAATCTTTTAACTCACACGAATCTAAGAATTTCTTCTTCAATCGAGTTGTCAACTTGTGGAATGGGCTTCCCCGAGACGTTATAGACTGCAGCACTGTTGATTCATTTAAACGCCGCCTAGACAAATATCTCGCATCAAACCCGCGACTGACTGCGTTTGTAAATGAATAACTTTATTTTATCCCCCCCTCAGTTACTAACCCATCTGTCCCCTACTAACTTCCTAATCCTGCCACGGACATTAGTTCTAGGGCAGTAGTTCCCTTTCCAATGTTCCCTTACCCACTCTAAACCACTGTTTGGACACTTGATCCTCAGTGTTTTGGAGGACAAGCAGCCTAGAAGGGTCACTAGACCTATTGTTGCTTGATTTCCTTTGTACTCCTTTGTACCCCTCCCCTACCTTCCTCCTCCCCTCCCCTTCCTCTTACCACGATTCTTTCTCTCTCTCTCCCTTTTTCCACCCCATTCCATTATTTGTTCCCTATGTGGCTCCCCTTCTCCCTCGTGTTTAGCTCCATCGTATACAATTTAGGTGTCGATATTTTTTTCCTGGCGAGCGATAGCAAGCCTGTAATATATTGGTAACCGGACCCGGCCGAAATATTCTTCTATCGAAAAATGTACAAGTCTATCTTGAACAGGGGTCTTGGGGTGTTTTTTTAAGCTTGATGTAGGTCTAGGGAGGAAACTTACAAATAAAAAAAAAAATAAAAAAAAATAAAATATACATAATTCATCATATATATATATATATACGCCCCCCACCCCCTCAACCTCCTTACCTCCCTTCAATATTGTTATCACCCCCCCCCCCCCCCCCCCCAGGGGGTCTCCACATCTTTAGCTCAGTTTCCCCTTTCATATTCTCTCTCTCTCTCTCTCTCTCTCTCTCTCTCTCTCTCTCTCTCTCTCTCTCTTCTCTCTCTCTCTCTTCCTTGCAGTCTGGCACTATGCCTGATCAGTGGAAGCTAGCCAACGTAACACCGATATTAAAAAAAGGCAGCAAATCCCTACCCAGTAACTATCGTCCAATTAGCTTAACCTCAGTTGTATGTAAAATGCTAGAAACGGTCATACGACAGACTCGTAAATCACTTAGAGGAAAATAATACTACTTAAAGATACTCAACACGGCTTTCGTAAAAAACGTTCCTGTTTAACAAACCTCTTAGACTATTTCCACGATATCCTCAACCTCTACGATGAGAGTAAAGCTGTAGATATATACCTTAATTTTCAAAAGGCCTTTGACAAAGTTCCCCACAAACGTTTACTGCTAAAACTAAAAGCGCATGGAATACAAGACGGTGTGTTGAAATGGATAGAAAATTGGTTCAGCGACAGAAAGCAAAGAGAAGTAAAAATCGGTAAGGCATCTAAAGGGACAAATGAAAGGAGCGGGGGTACCCCCAGGGATCGGTACTAGGACCAATTACTTTCTAATTTAACAGCAACGACATAGATGGGGCACGTTACCTGTACAATCTCAAAATTTGCTGACGATACAAAAATTGCAAATAGCGTACTCTCAAAAGAAACAAGTTGACGATATGCAACACAATCTAGATAAATTGTCATGTTGGGCCCAAATTTGGCAAATGAGTTTCAATGCGGATAAATGTAAAGTACTACATATCGGATACCTAAATGAGAAAGCAAAAAATTCGAGGAATGGCTCAGCTTAAGAATGTAAACAGAGAAACACCGATCTGGGAGTACAAATGTAACAAAACCTAAGAACCTAAAAACCGAGTCAACAATGTTCAGAATGTTGTTTAAGAAGGCCAAACAAAATAATTGGCTTTATAGGCAGGTCATTTGAGCATAAATCCAGAGAAGTTATCCTAACCCTTATCAATTCCTTAGTCTGCCCTCTTCTGGAATACTGCGTTCAATCCTGGTGCCCTTATTAACAAAAAGATATAGACAAGCTAGAAAGAGTTCAACGTAGAGTTACCAAAATTATACCTAGCCTAAAGAACAAACCATACGAGGAGCGTCTTCGAGAATTAAATCGATTTCCTTTAAACCCAGCGCAGATTAAGAGGTGACTTAATTCAAGTGTTCAAAATCATCAAAGGCATCGACAATCTGAACTGTAGTAAGTACTTCACTATCGACCAATCTAATTAACACGGGGAAACGGTTTGCAAAATTATTGGTAAATCTTTTAACTCACACGAATCTAAGAATTTCTTTTCACTCGAGTTGTCAACTGGTGGAATGGGCTTCCCCGAGTTATAGACTGCATCCACCGTTGATTCCATTTAAACTCCGCTAGACAATACTCGCTTCAAACCCGCGGACTGACTGCGTTTGTAAATGAATAACTTATTTTATCCCCCCCTCAGTTAACCCATCTGTCCCCTACTAATTCTAATCCTGCAGGACATTAGTTCCAGGGCAGTAATTCCTCCAATGTTCCCTGCCCACTCTAAACCATGTTTGGACACTTGATCCTCAGTGTTTTGGAGGACAAAACTAGAGGGTCACTAGATCTGTTTTGGCTTACTCCTTTGTACTGTCCTTCTGGGGGATGTACTCTCTCTTCTCTCTCTCTGACTCTCTCATTTATGCTCCTCTATTTCTAGGCCTCCTCCTTATTCTAATTCAGCCAGGAGAAAACAGAAACTTATTATAATCCAATAAGCCTCTAGATCTTTGCTGGATCTTTGCCAACCCTTTTTCGCAGCTTGAATGTATATCCTTTCTGTTTACATATTAATGTTTTTTATCTTTTCATGTTTACTGTATAATATAATGTTTATCTTTCCTTTCATGGTTTCCCTGAAATAACTTTTTCTTATGTATACTTATAAACATACTAAGTCAGTATAAGTCATTGCGACCATTAATAACCAAAACCACACAATATAAATTTAATGATATTAGTGAAACCTTCACCATTTACAAACATACAGAATGTATAAATGTATATTCTCTCTCCTTTTGTTAATTGTTACCATAGGAATATCTAGACAAATACTCCAACATTTTGGATCTAACCTCATCCGTACCCCCATTTTGGGGGGCTGCGAACAACTTTCGTTCCATACACCTTTTCGATCGGAGACCTCCTTCTGCCCCAAACGGAATTTGTTTTCATTTTGTTTTCAATTTCGGCCTCGAAACTACCTCCGATCGTGGCCTCGCCCCCTCTATGACCTGACCCAGGTCAATTGACACCCACATGCAAAGCTTCAGCTCCCCAGGTCCAAAACTGCGGGCCCCACCCTGATATTAAGAACAGGGACACACAACCACAACCGACACACGAACTGATTTAATAATATACACCTGACACACACTCAATAGCCCTTAATTTGCTTTCAAGGGAGAGGATTTTTTCTGGACCCCTTTCTCCCTCGTTTTTAGTCCCATTATTATTTAGATTTTAAGACGTTAGCCCCGTTAGTTTTGTGATTTAAAGACATTTCGCACAATGTCTGTCAATTTTAAGACCTTTGGTGCCATTAAGGTGGTGATTTATTCCTGGCGAGCAATAGCAAGTTTGTAATTTAGGTGTAACACACGCAGACAAAGAGATAGACTTACACACACACTCATACTCATACGTAGACAAAGACAGACATATATATATACACATTATACAGTATATATATATATATATATATATATATATATATATATATATATATATATATACAGTATATAAGATTTATATTGAGGCAAAATGTATTAAAGACCAAGGCATATTTGTTTTTTACTAACTTTTTACTTGTTTTTTCAATATTTCTCACTGTATGTCTGATTTCATCATTCAAATGATATATATATTAAGTTTCCAAAGTTCATGATTATTTTCAATTAGGTGTTGAATAATACGTAAACTTTAATTTGATTTGTCCTATTATTTATTCACTAAACGATTGTTGCCTCAATGAAAACATACTGCCTACTTATACAAATATATAACCGGAAATATATATATAGATATATATATCCTATATATATTATATATATATATAGAGAGAGAAGGGAGAGGAAGAGACTGCAGAAAGGACGAAGAGAGAGAAGAAAGATAGAGGTTGGGGTGAGTGTGTCCGTGTATGAACTCTCTCTTCTCTCTCTTCTCTCTTCTCTCTATCTCTCTCCTCTCTCTCTCTCTCTCTCTCTCTCTCTCTCTCTTCTCTCTCTCTCTTCTCTCTCTCTCATCCTCTCTCTCTCTCTCCTCTCTTCCTCTCCTCTCCGCTCTTCTCTCTCTCTTCGCCTCTTTTCTCTCTCTCTCTCTCTCTCTCTCTCTCTCTCCTCTCTCTCTCTCTCAAATCTAAGACAGCCAAACTAAACCTAATGTAACCGTACTTAACCTAAAACATGGCAAGAGGTTCAGTTGGGCAAGGGTTAAATTGACCGAACGCTAGTTAAACACACACACACTCATTCTCATACACTCTCTTTCTCTCACTCTCACACACACACACTCACTCACTCACATACACACACTCTCACTCACTCACACATACACAATCACTTTCACTCTTACTCACACACACACACACACACTCTCATTCACTCACTCATTCACTCTCTCTCTCTCACACTCTCCACAGCACATATCCCCACTGGTTCTCTCTTCGGCCACAACACCTATTCTCTCTCTCTCTCTCTCTCTCTCTCTCTCTCTCTCTCTCTCTCCTCTCTCTCTCTCTCTCTCTCTCTCCTCTCTCTCCTCTCCTCTCTCTCTCTCTCTCTAGCTCTCGCTCTCTCTCTCTCTCTCTCTCTCTAGATCTCTCTCTCTCTCTCTCTCTCTCTCTCTCTCTCTCTCTCTCTCTCTCTCTCTCTCTCTCTCTCTCTCTCTCTCCGGATATAAGCTACCACCCCACCCACTTTCTCACTCTCACTCTGTGACTCTCTTCGGACATAAGCTACCCCCCTTCACCCAGTGCCCCATTTTCAGTACTGTGGGGACCTGACCTTTCACCCACGACCTAATTTACTTTCTACCCAACTCGCTGCAGTCTCTCATAGGTACACTCGAAGAAAAAACAACCTTTACACTAATGCTCTTAATATTCTGGAAGTGGGTCGAAATCTTGTGAAAATAGAGAACAGACGTATGTGTCACCCGATTAATTCCGTTCACACACACATATGTTCAGCTCACCGGAGTAAAGATTGTTATTTTTCTCCGAGTGTAGAAGGTGGCGCAGATTTCGGTTACCCAGTTGATTGAAGGGAGAGTTATCTGGGCCCCCTTCTCCCTCATGCTTAGCCCCATTAGTTTTGGGATTTTAAGACATTCGCCCATTAGTTTGGCGATTTTAAGACTATTCGTGACATTTAGGTGTCGATTTATTCTTGAGCGCTAGCGACCCTGTATTATAGGAAGAACCGGCCTTTGGCCCAGACAATAATGTTAGACAATCAGTGTAACAGAGAATATATATATATATATATATATATATATATATATATATATATATATATCATGAATAATTTATACCAATTTTTTCACGATGACGTCCCCCCCCCCACCCCCGGCGCCTGCCTGCCTGCCTCTCTCCTCTCTCTCTCTCTCTCTCTCTCTCTCTCTCTCTCTCTCTCTCTCTCTCTCTCTCTCTCTCACCACCTTCCCAATTACGTCCAACGCACCTGTTCTGGTTTGGACAGGTGTGTTCCTAGCACCTGGTTATATCCTCCTTGTTAAGGGGGCGGTAATGATGTGTGTGGGTGGGATAGGGGATGGAAGGGAAGGAGAGAGGGGAGAGAAAAGGGAAGGCGAGAAGACGGAGGGAAAATAAAGGGAAGGAGGGTAGGGGAGAAGAGGGGAGGGGAGGGGAGGGGAGGGGTGGAAAAGAGAAGAGGGGAGGGGAGGGAGGGAAGGGAAGACGGGAAGAAGGAGAGGGAGGAGGAGAGGGGGCAGGGAGGAGGGGAAAGGGGAGGGTGAAGGGGGAAGGGGGAGGGGAGGAGGCGAAGGAAAGGGGAGGGGTGGAGGGAAAGGGGAGGGGAGCAGAGAAGGGGAAAGGGGAGGGGTGGAGGAAAAGGGGAGGGGAGGAGAGAAGGGGAAAGGGGAGGGGAGGAGAGAAGGGGAAAGGGGAGGGGTGGAGGGAAAGGGGAGGGGAGGAGAGAAGGGGAAAGGGGAGGGGTGGAGGGAAAGGGGAGGGGAGGAGAGAAGGGGAAAGGTGAGGGAAGGAGAGAGAGGGGAGGAATACAAACAAATAAATACAAAGGAGAACAAACTGCAACAGACCTATTGGTCCTTAAGGGGCAGTTTGGATATCTAAAACTATTAATCTATTGAGGTAGAGAAAAGGATAGCAAAGATGAAGAGGGCAGGGAAGGAAGGGGAGGGGAGGGAAAGAGAGGAACCCGCAATAATACGTTTCAGTGTGACTCCACGAATAACAATAGTGCGCCAAAATGAAGAAGTGAAAATTAAGTCCTGAGAAAACCACCTCCGTCAAATACTCGTGGAGATTTTTACGAAGCTGCAAAGTTAAGAATATATTAAGCTCCCACGACAAATTTGCACAAATAAAAATATATATATATATAAATAAATGAATATGTAAATAAAATCAGTGAAAGAATAGTCCCGAGAAAACCATCCCAGTCAAATACTTATGGAGATCTTTATGAAGCTGCAAAGAATGTAATAAGCCTCCACGAAAAAATACACAAAAATTAAAATAATAAATAAATAAATAAATAAATAAATAAATAAATAAATAAATAAAAGCGGTGAAAGAAAAGTCCCAACAAAATCCCAGTCAAGTATTTATGGAGATCTTTACGAAGCTGTAAGAAAAAGAATGACCGAAAAATATACCTCTCCCCAAAAAAAAAAAAAAAAAAAAAAAAAAAAAAAAAAAAAAAACAGTCAAAGAAAACTCCCGAGAAAAACCAAGTGAAGTATTCATGGAGATGTTGGAGATGTTTACGAAGCTGCGAAG
>CM064503.1:61930344-61932844 GCA_032716605.1 Paralithodes platypus | reverse complement strand
GAGAAATGGGTAGGTGACGAGCAGGGCGGGTTTAGGAAGGGAAGAGGGTGTGTAGATCAGATTTTTGCCATGAAATGTGTTGTGGAGAAATATCTGGAGAAGCGACAATAGTTGTATGCTACCTTTATGGACTTGGAGAATGCATAAAAAAGAGTTGATAGGGAAGGTTTGTGGAAAGTACTGAGAATATACAGAGTAGATGTCCAGTTGCTGAAAGCAGTGAAGAGCATGTATGAGGGTGCAAAGGCGTCGGTGCGTGTGGAGAATGAACAGAGCGAGTTCTTTGATCAGAATGTCGGGTGTGTGATGTCCCCATGGTTGTTCAATATATATATGGATGGTGTCATGAAAGAAATACAAGGAAAAGCAGTGGGTGTTGGTGTACCGCTGATAAGGGAAGGAAACGAGTGGAAGTTGTCTGTACTGCTGTTTGCCGACGATACAGTTCTGATGAGCGATAGTGAATGGGAGTTGCAGGGTCTGGTAAATATGTTTGGAACAGTGTGTGAAAAACGGATTCTGAAGGTAAATGCGGGGAAGAATAAGGTTATGGTCTTTGAAAGGAGTGCAGCCACAGAGTGTGAGGTGAGGTTGAACGGTCAGGCTATGGAGAATATCAGCTCATTTAAGTACAGTATTTGGGCAGTGTGTTGAGTAAAGATGGGAGTATAGATGAAGAAGTGCGGGAGAGGGTGCAACAGGGTTGTATGAAAATTGAAAGCATTAACAAGAAATAGGGTGGTCAGCATGGAAGTAAAGAAGTCCTTGAATGACAGTGTGGTAATCTCGTCATTGACTTACGGGAGCAAAGCATGGACGTTGGTGGAGGGGTGGAAATGAGTTACTTGAGAAGTGCATGCGGAGTTACATGAAGGGATAGACCGACGAATGTTAATATACATAGCCATATTTATGTGCGTGTTGTGTGGACTTACTTTCTGGCCTCATGGGTGGATAGGTCGGTGGAAGAGGTGTCTTGGTCTCTGCTCCCTCCACCTCTACGTCGCCTTCTGCGGTAGGCTAGATAGGAGGAGGAGGATTCTTCACCTCCTCCTCCTCCTCCTCCTCCTCCTCCTCCTCCTCCTCCTCCACCACCACCACCACCACCACCACTCTCCTCTGAGGATGACCATTCATTCGTGCCATATCTGGAATTCACACGTAATTATTGCTATACCCTGTTAAATAATAAAAGATAAAAATTTCGTCATGGTGCTGAAGGGGTTAATGTGTCTACATAAACATACAAACACATACACAAATTTAAAGACCGAGTGCTCCACACGAAGCGCGGTTCAGGTCTCGTGTCCTAATGTTGAGTAGTGCCAAACGTTCTCTAAACTTTCCCCAGCCACATCTTATTCTGGCGATAGTGGCGGCCTCAGCCCCACCACCGGCAGAGATGGTATCCCCCAAGTAGCAAAACTTGTCCACCATCTCCAGTGCTTCATTGCCAAAGTTAACACTCTCGAGCCGGTCATTGAGCACAAGCTCACCTATGCATACAAATTTTTCAATTTCAGACTTCTTCCTTGGTAGAGGTCCCTTTATTCTAGTGCAGCGCTTCTTCCTGTGATGTACCCAGCTGCGGCAGACACTACACTGTATTGAGTTCGCACCCACCCCTTTTCTGCATACTGAGCATGGGTATGCCCCACTTTTTTCTACCATTCCTAGCCCTATTCTACTGTGTAAAACCCTTGTATTATTTATATTAACTCTTAATCCTTTACTTGCCATGCCCTCTCTCCATCTTCTGAGCTTGGCCTCGGCATCCCACACACTATCTGAGAGAAGAACTAGGTCATCTGTGTGTAGCAATTCCCATGGGAGCCCAACTCTGAAATCACCAGATAGTGCCTCCAGAACCATAACAAAGAGGAGAGTGCTTAGAGCCCTGGTGGACTCCGAGGCGAACTGTAAACTCCTCACTCAGTACACCTTTCACCCTCACTGCTGTTCGTGAGTCCTCATACATCTTCATTATCACACACACCTCTGCCTACAAAACTCTAGGTAGAATTTTATGTTGATGTAGTTTTACACTTCGGAGAATGAATGGATCATATATAATCTGAGGCTCTAAAACCAAATACATACATAAGAACCCTACATATTTACTTCACAATACCATAGTAAATGTTAACAAATATCGTTCATAACCCCTCCCTCCCTCCCTCTCTCTCTCACCTGGCAGCAATCTGTTTCCGGCGTTCATCCTTGTATCTCTGAATCCTCTCCCTCCGTTCCAGATCCGCCTGTTCCGGATCAGCTCCCGTGGCTCCCGTGCTGCCGGCGGATACCACACTGCTACCACCACCACCACCTCTGCTGACTCCGCTGTTCTTCTGCTGAACCATACCGCTGTTACTACTGCTACTGCTGACGAAAGAGAAGATAGGTGTTACACGAGCTTTGGTTCACAGTACATAAATAAATATATAAATATACAAAAAAACAGTATTTATATATATATATATATACTGTATAAGTGTATATA
>CM064503.1:61870344-61927844 GCA_032716605.1 Paralithodes platypus | reverse complement strand
ATCCCTCAAGTGTACATCTCCCCTTTTAAACTACCATATATCCTTCCTAACCTCCATAAAATCGTCTAATGTAGCTGAAATCCAACAAAAGTCACCTATACTGTATACGGTACTGTAAGGGTTAAATTGTTTCTCTATCATACGGTATTTACTTCTGTGCAGTCGTGGGTAGAAATAAACATAAAACTAATTTAATATTTAAACCATTAAGGGGGGTGACCTGTTTTTGTTCTGTCCTTTTCTATCTTTCTCTGGCTTGTATCCATTTGGCCCCATTCAGCCTACTGCTTTAAGACGTGTATGCCCATCCAGGTGTCAATTTCTTACTGGTGAGCGGTAGCGAGCCACCATATTTTTATTTTTTGTTTGACAGCAGGCTAAATTTGTAAATTTTTTGATAGCAAAATTTCTCCGGCGAAGCCGGATTTCTTCATAATTATAATGCTGGCTCGCTATCGCTCGCCAGGAAGAAATCGACACCTAGATGGGGATAAACGTCTTAAAATAGTTGGCTGAATGGGGCCGAATGAATACAAGCCAGAGAAAGAGAAAAAAAGGACAGAAATAACAAAAAAGCAGGTCACCCCCCTTAATTACAGTTATGAAGTAAACAGGATACAATATAACCTAGTAGGCTATGGTATCGTTTGGGTTCGGTACAGGGTCAGAAGGGTATGCAGCTACCTACCCGATAGCACTATCGTTTGTTAGTCAGTCAGTAGCCAACCCTTACTCCCACAAGGGGTAGGGAGGATCAGCAAGAGACACGAGAAAGGAAAGAGAGGTGACAGGAGAAGAACACATAAAACAGTTCGCCCACAAAACTAGCACAGAAGCATTCACAAGCACCAATCACCATTCACCATTCACAAGCACCAATCACCATTCACAAGCACCATTCACAAGCACCAATCACCATTCACAAGCACCAATCACCATTCACCATTCACAAGCACCAATCACCATTCACCATTCACAAGCACCAATCACCATTCACAAGCACCAATCACCATTCACAAGCACCAATCACCATTCTCAAGCACCAATCACCATTCACCATTCACAAGCACCAATCACCATTCACAAGCACCAATCACCATTCACAAGCACCAATCACCATTCACAAGCACCAATCACCATTCACAAGCACCAATCACCATTCACAAGCACCAATCACCATTCACAAGCACCAATCACCATTCACCATTCACAAGCACCAATCACCATTCACAAGCACCAATCACCATTCACAAGCACCAATCACCATTCTCAAGCACCAATCACTCATCAGCCCCAGAAATCACTGGCTTCACCTCAGATGTTATACTTGCGGACAAACAAACTTGAAAAAACAGCAAAGCGATAGTGATGAAAACTTTAAGGGGGGTCACCAGTTTGTTTTCTCTTTCTCTCCTTTTCTCTCTTTCTCTCTCTCCTTTTCTCTCTTTCTCTGGCTTGTATCCATTCGGCCCCATTCAGCCAACTGTTTTAAAGATGTTTATCCCCATCCAGGTGTCGATATCTTCCTGGCGAGCGAAAGCAAGCAAGCATTGTATGGAGAGATTCGGCTTCGCCGCAGAAATTTTCTTATCGAAAAATGTACAAATTTAGCTTGCTCTTAAAACAAAAAATATATATGCTGACTCGCTACCGCTCACCAGCAAAATATTGACACCTAGGTGGGGGTAAACGTCTTAAAACAGTAGGCTGAATGGGGCCGAATGGATACAAGCCAAAGAAAGAGGGAGAGAAAGAGGAAAAAATCGAGGTGGGTTCCCTTAAAGGGGAGAGTGGTTATTTTGGGGTCCAATTAATTATTTGTATATATTTACTTTTTAGTTTCCTCCCTAGACCTCCGTCAAACTTAAAGAACAACCCCAGGATCCCCCTTCAAGATACATTTGTACATGTCCCGGCCAAAGGCTGGTTTCGCCTAAAATTACAGACTCGCTGTAGCTCGCCAGGAAAAACTCGACAGCTAAATGGCACGAAAGGTCCTAATATTGACAAAGAAATGGGGTGAATGGTCTTGAAATTGCCAAACTAATGGAATGAACATCTTCAAATCTGAAAACTAATGAGTATAAACATGAGGGAGAAGGGGATGATGAAAAGCACTCCACACCCCCCCCCCCCCCTCCTGGCGAGCAATAGCGAGCCTGTAGTTTAAGAGGAATCGGCCTTCGGCCTGGTTATTTTTAGATAGAAAAATTTACAAATTTTTCTTGAAGGGGAGTCTTGGGGGTGTTGTTGTTGTCAGCTTGATGGAGGTCTAGGGATGAAACTAAAAGAAACAAATTAAATAAAGATATATAGAAATGTATGTGTGTATGTATGTATGTATGTATGTGTGTGTGTATGTATGTGTGTATGTATGTATGTATATACTCAGGCACATGCCCAATAGCTGGGGGTGGTCAACTCGAGACAGAGCCCGAACAGGGAAAACAATATACCAGTATACATAAAATAAAATGAATTAGTATAAACAAGCAAATAAATACATCCCCCCTTAAGTGGAGGTATTTAGTTTGTTCCCTAGACCTCCATCAAGCTTAAAATTACTCCCTCTTGACCCCCTTTCAAGATAAATTTGTACATTTTTCGGTAGAAAAAAGTCCCGGCCGAAGGCCGATTCCTCTTAAATTACAGGTTCGCTATCGCTCACCAGGAAAAAATTGACACCTAAATGGAACGAAATGTCTTTAACATTGACAAAAATGGGGCGAAAGTGGTTAAACTCGCCAAAGTAATGGGGCGAACGTCTTAAAATCTCAAAAGCAATGGGGTCAAAGATGAAAATGAAAGGGGTCAAGACAAAAATCCCTCAACTGGAAATCTCCCCTTAAAGAAATGTTGTAACCTCGCGGGAATGTGCACCAAAGCCGCTAACACCTGTAGCTGGGGTAGCCGATATTGATTGGCCACACTCACCGCACCAACTTTAAGGAGTTACCCCTACAATATACCTAGTTTTCTATTACGGACGTGGACATGCTTAGGGGGGTCTTAAGTATACTGTTTAACCTTTTCACGCACAGGACACGATTGCGCCCTTTCTGGGATACTTAAAAGCCTTTTTTGACCATCAGGGGTGTTTCGAAACCTTTAGTTTAGTTACTTCAACCTCTGCAGTTGTCTTTGAGTGAGCTGTGGGCAGAAAACTAATTTTGGAGAGGTAATTATGAGATTGAGAGAACTCTATTTCTGAATGCTAAACGGCAACCCCCGAGTCCACAGAATAGCGAGAGGGTTAAACTTGCACACATGTGTATATTTGAATGTACAGTAGCGTTAAGAAGCTACGTATCAGCTGTCATTCGCGTTCTCTCGCCCGTTTGTCTCGTCGAGTGGGAGAAATATACAAGGGAGGAAGATTCCTAGCCTCCTGCCCCATCAAAAATACATTCCTTAGGCTAATCATAATATATATATAATTTACGTGTCGGTGTTTTTTCGTTCGAGTTTAATTAATGCGCAAATGTAGTAAACACAGAGTAGAAATAAATTAAATCGCAAAACTAATTAATTAAATTGTTAGTGAGCGTGTTTCATGACTGTGTTTGGCCTACATGGTGCTATTATTATCTAGGCAGGTATGTGTGGAACTTGCTGCACCGGAGTCTATTACATGGACAGGTAGACTCTCACGTTATTAACACCGCTAAAATAGTTCTCGTTTGTGATGCGAAGTTGTGGAAATACACACACACACACACATACACACGCACGCACGCAAGCACACACACACACAGTTCGTCTCAAATTAAAGGACTGTTACATAAACACACACACACATCGTTCTTCTCATAATATAGGACTCTTACATAAACACACACAGGGCAGATGTCGAAAGGACACAAAGAAATTCAGCTTCCCATATAGGAGTATAGAGACTTGGAACAACTTGGAGGAGGAGGTGGTGAGAGCGAGGAACATTAACATGTTCAAATCTAGGTTGGATAAAAGTAAATATGGAAATAGGGCAACATAAGTTATGATATGTTAGTCCAAAAATACTGGGAACAGGGAATATCCATTACGATACTTGTCTAAGTAAAATGGATTGATTATAAAGTAACTAAGACAGGACAACACGAGCGCTGCTCAATTCCTGTAAACTACCGGTACTACAAATAGGTAAATACATAGTTCATTTACATACACACCCACCACCATCCACATTCCTAAACCCCAAACACACACACACACACACACACACGGAGAGAGAGAGAGAGAGAGAGAGAGAGAGAGAGAGAGAGAGAGAGAGAGCGAGAGCGAGAGAGAGAAAGGGAAAGAGAGAGAGTTACAAGGAATAGTTAGTATCTCAAAGAGACCTCGCGGTCCATTCCGGGGAGATAGTCGAAGCACCCATCCCACCTTAACTCCTTCTGTACCGCAACATCTTTCTAGTTATATTCCAACTATACATCCACGATTTTGTGCAGTTTAAGAAGGATCTGTGGTGGTAATAATGGTTAAGTGAGATAGTTTGTGCAGTTTAAGAAGGATCTGTGGTGGTAATAATGGTTAAGTAAGATAGTGTGCAGTTTAAGAAGGATCTGTGGTGGTAATAATGGTTAAGTAAGATAGTTTGTGCTTTAAGAAGGATCTGTGGTGGTAATAATGGTTAAGTGAGATAGTTTGTGCAGTTTAAGAAGGATCTGTGGTGGTAATAATGGTTAAGTGAGATAGTTTGTGCAGTTTAAGAAGGATCTGTGGTGGTAATAATGGTTAAGTGAGATAGTTTGTGCAGTTTAAGAAGGATCTGTGGTGGTAATAATGGTTAAGTGAGATAGTTTGTGCAGTTTAAGAAGGATCTGTGGTGGTAATAATGGTTAAGTGAGATAGTTTGTGCAGTTTAAGAAGGATCTGTGGTGGTAATAATGGTTAAGTGAGATAGTTTGTGCAGTTAAGAAGGATCTGTGGTGGTAATAATGGTTAAGTGAGATAGTTTGTGCAGTTTAAGAAGGATCTGTGGTGGTAATAATGGTTAAGTGAGATAGTTTGTGCAGTTTAAGAAGGATCTGTGGTGGTAATAATGGTTAAGTGAGATAGTTTGTGCAGTTTAAGAAGGATCTGTGGTGGTAATAATGGTTAAGTGAGATAGTTTGTGCAGTTTAAGAAGGATCTGTGGTGGTAATAATGGTTAAGTGAGATAGTTTGAAGCCTGTTTATCGCTGGAGGCCCTACACAAACCAATAAAATCGTCTGATATTAGCCAGAATAAAGTTAAAAAGACGTCGCCGGTACAGAAGGGGTTAACTCCTCCTGTACCAGCGACGTCTTTGTAATATTATTCTTGGTATAATAAGGAGATTTTGTGCAGTTTAACAAGGAGCTGTGTTAGTAAAAAGGGTTAAGTGAGATGGTTCGAAGCCTGTTTATTGCTGGAGGCCCATTTTAAACTGAATACAATCATCTAAATGTGACCAGAATAAGTTAAAAGGTCGTAGTTTGTTCCCTAGACCTCCATCAAGCTTAAAACTACACCCCCTAGACCCACTTTCAACATAAATAACCCGGTAATAATAAAACAAATATATATATTAATAACATAACGTCCCCTTAATAACGGTGAAATGTATGAATGTATGAATGAATAAACTGTGATGGTTACCTTTGAGCCGGCGTTGAAAAATATAATAAGAGGTGAAATGTATAAATGTATGAATGTATAAATGAACGAACGTATAAATGCATGAATGTATAAATGTATAAACTATGTAGGTTACCTTTAAGTTGGTGGGGTTGATTGAGCAGGTTCTCCTCCTCCTCCTCCTCGTCCCGTTCTCCTGAAAAACAAAAATATAATAGTGTTAGGCATCTCTATATAACAATGTACCAGCATATACAAGTATAAGGTATCTATTTATTTACATATCTACACTATATATAATTATATATACCGGGTATATATATTAGTATCCATTTACCATCGGTGTCTCTCCACCTGGTTATCGTCAGGTGAACCACTTCCTGTTTCAACACCCTGACTAATATTATACTAAATTACCGTACTTCCTTACTCCACTATATCGTGTGTATATTCCAACTGCCTCATGTATATTCTCTCTCTCTCTCTACTCCCCTTTATCTCCCTGTCTCCCCTTCCTCCTCCTTGTGCCTGTACTATTACCCCTCTCTCTCTCTCTCTCCCCCCTTTATCTCCCTCCTCCTCCTCCCATGTGCCTGTACTATCTGCCCCCTCCCCCCTTACCCCTCTCTCTCTCTCTCTCTCTCTTACCCCCCCCCCCCCTCCCACAGTGCCAATTTTAGCTTGGGTTGGTGGATGGCTGCGTCTTTCTTCCCTTAGGTCCACTTCTTTACAACTTCCCTATGAGCCCTCTCTCACACACACACACACACACTAACACTCTCATTCTCACACACTAACACTCACTCTCTCACATTGTCTCTCACTCTCTGTCTCACACACACACACACATACACCTCTCTCTCTCTCTCACGCACACACACACACACACTCTCTCACACTAACCCTCTCACTCACTCTCTTACTCTCACATACTCTCTCTCTCTCTCTGTCACACACACACACACACACACTCTCTCTTAAGTTATACATTGATGAGCTTCCTTACTCTCTCTCACTCACTCACTCACTCTCACTCTCACTCTCTCTCTCTCACACACACACACACAGGATGAAGACAAAACAGAAATAAAACCCGAACAGAGGTAAATGAACGCGGAAGTCTTGGGAAAGGAGAAGTTAGCGACCAAGACAAAGGAATCAAGACCAAAGTATTAAGAAAGGTTAATCTGATAAGAATAGCCAAGTAAACACAAATACATTAACCCCTTGAAGCTCTGACGCGTTTTATCAGTTTATTTTGGCTATCATTAGACGATGTTATGCAGCTTAGGAAGGATCTGTGAGTATTAAACGGGTAAAGAATCTCTCAATCAACCCTCTGAGTTCCATATACCCTTCCTAATCTGAATAAATCGTCTAATAATTACCAGAAAACAAAACAGAAATGCGTATTGGAGCTTGAAAGGGTTAATTATATCTGACATTATAAGTTAAATGATAATACATAAACCAAGGTATACGCAAAATAAAACATACGCGAGAAGAACATGCAATCCAGAAATCAAGAATAATACGCAAAATAAAACATACGCGAGAAGAACATGCAATCCAGAAATCAAGAATAATACGCAAAATAAAACATACGCGAGAAGAACATGCAATCCAGAAATCAAGAATAATACGCAAAATAAAACATACGCGAGAAGAACATGCAATCCAGAAATCAAGAATAATCATAATAATAATAATAATAATAATATAAATAAAAATATCAATCATAAAAATAGATATAATAGTAATACTGAAAATAACAAGTGTATTAATAATTTATATAGTAATAATACAAACATAATAATAATAATAATAAAGAATAATAAATAAAAACAAAATACGTGAATGCAACAAAATAAAGAAAACGAGAGCAAAGGTGAATGAACTTCTTAACCCGTTCACACATATGACGCGATGTTGATCCTATTGGGGATACTTTAAAGCCTGTGTTACCATCAGGGGTATTTAGAAACCTTTAGTTTAGTTACTTCAACCTCTGCAGTTGTCTTTGAGTTAGCTGTGGGCAGAAAACTAATTTTGGAGAGGTAATTATAAGGGTGAGAGAACTCTATTTCTTATTGCTAATCTGGCAACCTCTGCGTCATAAATGCGTGAAAGGGTTAAGGAGGGGTGACTTAAACTTCGGACAGTGCTTCAAAACATGTACACAGTGGAAGAGCAAATAATGCCACATAAGGGAGAGTTACAGGGAGTTACAAGGAATACTTAGTATCTCGGAGACTTTGCGGTCCATTCCGAGGAGATACTGGAAGTGGAAGGAGAGAGAGACAGGTAAGTGCCCTACACTCTTCACAGAGTGTGCAAAATACTATCTACTCTCTTCTTCAACTGCTCTACTGAAGAACTGTTTACAATTTCGGAGGAAACTTTGTTCCAGGTAGAACAGATCTTATATGTGAACAAGTTTCCACAGATACTAGTGCTGAACTTTTTCAATTCTAATTTCCAGCCATGGTTGCGTGTTGAATTCATATTGAGACTAAACATTTTGCTATAATCCACATTGTCAAACCCATTAATATTTTAAAAACTTCAATGAGCTGACCTCGTAGAGAAAGAGAGCGAGAGAGAAAAGGAGAGATTAAATAGATAGATAGATAGATATAAATTGATTCATTGATAGAGACAGAGAAAGAGAGAGTGAGTGAGTGAATGAGATAGATAGATAGATAGATATATATATATAATATAGATAGATAGGAGATATAGAATAAGATATATAGTAAGAGAGAGAGAGAGAGAGAGAGAGAGAGAGAGAGAGAGAGAGAGAGAGAGAGAGAGAGAGAGAGAGAGAGAGAGAGAGACTATTACCATTAACAAATAAGTAGTGTACTGGTGCCAGGAAATGACGTCACTGTGCCAAGAGAGGAATGATGGAGGGAGGAGGGCATTGGGTAATAATGATGATAATAAAATATGTAACTAATGCAGTAAGCCTAGTACTATACTGCAGAAGAGAGAGAGAGAGAGAGACCATTACCATAAACAAATAAGTAGTGTACTGGTGCCAGGAAATGACGTCACTGTGCCAAGAGAGGAATGATGGAGGGAGGAGGGCATTGGGTAATAATGATGATAATAAAATATGTAAGTAATGCAGTAAGCCTAGTACTATACTGCAGAAGAGAGAGAGAGAGAGGGGGAGTGTGTGTGTGTGTGTGTGTGTGTATGTGATGAGGTGTGTGTTGAAGTGTGTATGTGATGAGGTTTGTGAGTGTGTGTGTGTATGTGATGAGGTTTGGGAGTGTGTGTGTGTGTGTGTGTGTATGTGATGAGATGTGGTGTGTGTAAAAAAAAACTAAAACACCTGTCTAATCGATACTTGACTAACGAGTCTGTGATAAACGATGGCTTAATGATCCTTCAGCACCGGTTTGATCATCGTACAATATAGATTTAATTTTCGTAAACATCAAGATTATATAATATACAGTATATATATATATATATATATATATATATATATATATATATATATATATATATATATATATATATTTTTTTTTTTTTTTTTTTTTTTTTTATGTGATTGAGGGCGGCAAAAGGCATAACTGCCTATAGCGAGTGCCTCCCCCATAGTTGAAAGAGTGACAGGGCCAAAATCAAGGGACGTTCGAGCCAAAATGCCTGGACACACGGAGTTTGAAGCAATTTAAGTCATAGGAAGAGGGAAAGACTGATTCTGGGAGAGAGTTCCAGAGCTCAGCTGTTGAGTAGAAGAAAGTTTGAGAGTAACGTTTCACACTTGGGTTGGAGAGTTGCACAGAGTAGGGGTGGGATTGAGTTGCAAGACGGGTACCACGTGACCTACGTAAAGGAGGTGGTATGCACTGGGATAGCTCTGAGGAACACTGATTATTATAGTAGCGATAGAATAGCGAGAGAGATGCAACATTGCGGCGGAGAGAGAGAGATTGCAGAGAGTTGGTGAGTGGACGGGAGTTAATGATACGAAAGGCCTTCCTTTCAACTTTGTCTAGGAGAGCGGTGTGAGAGGAACATCCCCACACATGTGAACAATACTCAATACAAGGGCGCACTATGCCCTGTACAGAGCAAGAAGCTGTGCAGGGGAAAAGAACCCCCTAAGGCGGTTGAGCACACCCAGCTTCTGGGAGGCTGCCTTAGCAAGACTGGTAATATGGTCCTTCCAAATGAGAGCAGAAGAAAAAGAGACACCAAGAATATTGAGAGAAGATGAAGGGTTGATTTTTGTATTGTTGAAGAATAAGGGATAGTCCGCTGGGAGATCCTGACGGGTAGATAGATGGAGAAATTGGGTTTTGGAAGCATTAAAGTTAACAAGGTTTTCTCTGCCCCAATTGGAAATAGTATTTAGATCAGAATTTAAGAGTTCTATGGCTTCATTACGTTTGTCATTGAGGGATTGCTGGCTGGGGCGTTCTGAAAAACTAATGGAGTAGTGTAAGGTTGAGTCGTCTGCGTATGAATGGATGGGAATTAAGGTACAGTTAAGGAGATCATTTATAAAAATTAGAAAGAGAATAGGAGATAGGACAGAGCCCTGAGGAACACCGGAGTTTATAGGGTGAGGAAGTGAACAATGGCCGTCCACAACCGCGGCTATGGAACGGCCGGAAAGGAAATTAGAGACAAAGGCACAGATGGAGGGATAGAAACCGAAGGAGGGTAGTTTAGAAATTAAAGATTTATGCCAGACTCTATCGAAGGCTTTCGATATGTCTAGTGCAATAGAAAAAGTCTCACCGAAGTCCCGAAAGGAGGATGACCAAGAGTTAGTAAGATATGAAAGAAGATCACCAGTAGAGCGACCCTTAAGGAAGCCATACTGGCGATCTGAGAGCAGATTATGAGAAGAGAAATGCTTAAGAAATTTGGAAGCAAGAATAGTTTCAAAAACTTTAGAAAGACAAGAGATAAGAGCAATTGGACGATAGTTGGAGGGTTGAGAGCGGTCACCCTTCTTTGGGACAGGTTGAATGTGAGCAAACTTCCAGCATGAAGGGAAGACGTTAGAGGATAGACAGAGACGAAAGAGTTTGCCTAGGCAGGGAGTCAGCACGGAAGCACAGTTTTTGAGAACAACAGGAGGAACACCGTCCGGACCGTACGCCTTATTAGTGTTTAGCCCAGAGAGGGTAGAAAGTACATCTTTAGAAGAGATTAGGATATTAGGCATAAGTAAGAGAGAGGAGGGCGGAGAGGGAGGAATAGCACCGGAATCATCCAAGGTGGAGTTTCTAGCAAAAGTTTGAGCGAAGAGTTTAGCTTTGTCAGAAGAAGAAGTGATGGTTGTGCCATCAGAGTGGGAAAGGGGAGGGAAAGACGAGGAAGAGAAATTGTTGGAGAGGTTTTTGGCTAGATGCCAGAAAGCTTGGGAAGAGCTAGAGTTGGATAGTTCAGTGCATGTATTATTGATGAAAGAGTGTTTGGCAAGTCGAAGAACAGATTTGGCTTGATTCCGGGCAGAAACATATGAAGAATGAGAGTCTTGAGTTTTAAGGCGTCGATACCGTTTGAATGCTTCCTCCTTATTGCGGACAGCAGTAGAACAGGCGTGAGTAAACCAAGATTTTTTAGCATTAGTCTGAGAGAAAGAGAATGGAATGTATGCTTCCATGCCCGATAGGATTACCTCGGTAATGCGTTCAGCACTCTCCTCGGATCCTCGGCCATGGAAGCAGAAATCATTCCATGGGAAATCAAAGAAGTACTGCCGAAGAGCCTCCCAGTCGGCAGCGCCAAAGTGCCACAAGCGCCGCCGGCTAGGAGGATCGGGTGGCCGTACTGGAGAGATAGGACAGGTGACAGAGATAAGTTTATGGTCGGAGGAGCCCAAAGGAGAGAAAAGATCGACAGTATAAGAAAAAGGGTTAGAAGTTAGAAACAGGTCAAGAATGTTGGGCCGATCTCCGATGCGATCCGGGATATGGGTGGGTTGCTTAACTAACTGCTCTAGGTCATTTAGGATAGAAAAGACGTAGGCTTGTTCACCAGGTGGATCAGTAGTGTGAGAGGAGAGCCATTGGCAGTGGTGAACGTTGAAATCTCCTAAGATGGAGATTTCTGAGAAAGGAGAAATGGATAGAATGTGTTCCACTGTAGAGTTTAGATAGTCAAAGAATTTGGGAAAGTTGGTAGAGTTAGGGGAAAGATAGACAGGCACAGAAATATTTAGTAAGAGAATGACAGGAAAGTTTGAGCCATAAAGTTGAGAATTCAGAGGAGTCGAAATCGGGAACACGAGAGCAAGTGAGTTTGTTGTGCACATATGCACAACATCCGCCTTTGGCTTTGAAACTAGGATAGAGAAAGTAGGAGGATACAGAGAAGGGGTTGCTGGATGTTGCTACAGACACCTGAGTTTCGGTGAGGAAGAGAAGATCAGGTTTGTAGGAGGAGAGATGGTGCTCAACAGAGTGAAAGTTAGAGGAAAGTCCGCGAATATTGCAGAAATTAATAGAAAGAGTAACAGGCCGAGGTCCAGGTAATTGTGTGGGGTCGTCAGGGGATGGTCGGTCGGTCGGGTGAGGGGGCATTTATGGTCCCACCCCCCCTGGGGACTCTGAGGCTGGGTTAGAATTCATCATTTTTTTTTTTTTTAATTTTGGTGTGGAGGAATGAAGTGTGGTGTGCATGTTTAGTGTAGTGAAGTGGATAGGAGGAGGAGGTGTTTGTGAGAGCTAGCTGGATTGCTCTCAGTGTAAATGAGGCACAAAGAAAATCAGTAAGAGAGGCCAAGCAAATGAAACAGGAGTTCCAGCGACTCTTTATCACATGCCTATAACCTCACCTGGGTCTAGCCCTGATCGATTGGTGCCTACAATCTCCCCACAAATGAGATATATATATATATATATATATATATATATATATATATATATATATATATATATATATATATATATCAGTGACGCCTTTATTTTATTTCAGCTACAAATAAACGATTTTACTAAGCTAAGGAACGATATGTTTTAGCTAAGAGGATTAATTGAAATAGTCTGTAGCATTGTCATTGGTAGACCTTCTTCCTCAGTTTTTTTTTTGTTTTTTTTTTTCTATATTCCAACTTACTTCCTCTCGGGCATAGGCTGAGAGCCTTAACATTCACCGCTTTACAATGAACAGTGAAGCCTGTGAGGTCTTGTTCCAGTCTAGGGAGTGAGACACGTGAAGCACGTAGAGCACAACGAGCACCTGCCATCTTGCCTTCACATAAGGCACGGTGCTCACTCATGGCCCGAAACGACCCCATCTCTGAAGCCACCTCGCTCCCGTGCTTCACTGTCCCACCCCCTACACTCGGACTCTCACACTTACACACACACAACGCCACCTGTTGAGCAGATAACTCACCAGGCATTGCACCCCTATAGCATATTTTGAATATGGGAATATTCATACAGTGCTATTTAATCAGGGAACAATGAGGGTATTTTGAATAAAATCATCAAATAATTGCCAGAATATGATGAAAAGGACGTCACCGGTACTGAATTATATATATATATATATTACGCAGATAAAAACGTAACGATAACCAAGAAAAGGTGAAGATATGAACCCGCGTAAGAAAGTGCGTAGCGGTAATAATAAACATATATTAGCGGTGTAGCAGGGGAGGGGTGAGGGGGGGGGGGGGATATGAAAGTGCGTAGTGGTCATAAACGGTTCCCGGACATCTCAACCAGAAGACCATTTCAACCAGTGCTAAATCAACCTAGACCAACCAAACCAGTGCCAAAATATAGTAGGACTAACCTAACCTAACCGTATTGGTTGATTTGGTACTGGTTGAGTTGTCCGGTCACCGTCATAAACATAATAGCGGTGTAGTTGGAACATGATATGAATGGGACGCCAATTGCCTTCCCCCGCCGGCTGTGTCAAGGGCCCGGTAAAAAAAAAAACACAAAAAAAAAAAACACAAAAAAAGTCGTTGAGGTAAAGTTAAACTGTCGTATATTCTTTTTCAACGTATTTTTTTTGATAACTCTGAGTTCGGAAACTCAAAAGCGGTCACAAATTACACAACCCATATAATGTGTATCAGGGTGTTACATTCGAACTCTCTCTCTCTCTCTCTCTCTCACACACACACACACACACACACACACACACACACATCTCACAAACACACTGTTTGATAGTAAGGAAAGTGGGTGATGGTACCGGGTATGGCACTGCACTGGCCTGACCCTTCCCACCCCACCCCCCACACACTCATGTCTCACAAGGTCGTTAGTGCCTTATTCAGCTTGGAGGCCCTGGGGAGTGGGTAATGGGGGAGGGGTCTTATTGATCAGTGGGGGGGGAGAGGGGCTTGGGTGGCTTGGGGGTAGTTGGGGTAGTTAGGGAGAGAAGGGCTGGGTTGTTAGTGAGTCATTCAGTCTGAAGGCCCCTCGGGAGTAGTTAAGCCCTAATGGGGGTTTTGATCTGTAGGTGGACATGGGGTTAGGATTGAAGGGAGGGGAATGGGGTGGGGTTTACCTGCGGGGAGGGAATAAGGTATAGTAAAGAGTTGGGGTTGGAAGGAAAGAGGGGACGGTATTTAATGGAGGGGACAGAGTTTATGTTATCTACTTGTTTATGTATTATGTTTGTATTGTAATCATATTTCTTGTTTGTATTTTATTATTATTATGTGTGTGTGTGGGGGGGGGGGGGATTAGGAGAAGGGGTTTAGCTGGACGAAAGGATTGGGTCGTTAGCGGGTCATTCAGTCTGAAGGGTCCCCCGGGAGTGGTGCACCCTTTCTGTACCGTCGCACTAATAAGTCATGTCTCAACTATCATTACGTTTGGCTCGCTCTGTGCTGTATTAATGTCTGTCAGATGTTGAAGAGGGTGGGTAAGTGTAGGAGCATGTTTGTATATCTCACTTAAAGCTGGGGGCGCATGGGTTGAGGTAAACATGGAAAAATAATCGCCAACCTGCATATAATAATCTTGTAAAATGTAATGTCACTGAAATAATTATTAACAATGGTATAAAGGATTTTGCGGATCGTCTATACCGGGCCTGTGACGTCATAGTGACGGCACACCAGTATCCTTAGCCTAGACTGGATGGTGGACTTACACTCTTGTGACGTCACAGGCCCGGTATAGACGATCCACACAATCCTTTATACCATTGTTAAATAATTATTTCAGTGCCATTGCATTTTGCAAGATAATTATGTACAGCTTGGCGATTATCATTCCATGTTTATCTCAACCCATGCACCCCCACCTTTAAAAATCATAAAAATAATAAATCCTGCTTAGATATTGCTGATAAAAATTATTGATCATAATATACTTGGTGCCAAGACATCACTTATTTGGCCGATTGTACCGGCGACGTCCTTTTCATTATATTCTGGCAACTATTAAGATTTTATTGAGCTCAGGAAGGACGTCTACCCATTAAAAAACTACCTACTACCTCAATTAATACTTTTAGCTACCATATATCCTTCCTAAGCTTCATAAAATTGTCTAAATGTTACTGAAATCTAATAAAAAAATCGTCACCGGTACAGAAGGGGTTAATGGGGGTTTACTGATTATAAGACGTTCGGTCCATTAGTTTGGGGATTTTAAGACCTTTCGCCCCATTTCTTAGTCAATATTAAGACTTTTCGTGTCATTTAGCTGTCAATTTTTTCCAAGCGAGCGATAGCGAGCCTGTAATTAAGGAGGGACCGGCTTTTCTACCGAATAATTTACAAATACTGTTTATCTAGAAGGGGGATCTTGGGGATGTTTGGTGGAGGTCTACGGTGGAAACATACACGCACGCACGCACGCACGCACGCACATACACACACACAACAAACTGGCATACACTTACACACACACACATGCACACGGACGGACACACTCAGACACACACACACTCTCTCTCTCTCTAACAAGATAACTAGCAAGGGTTGAACAGACACACACAGATGATCGCATAAGTCGGACTATATAGGAACTGGCATACACACACACACACACACACACACATATGCACATGGACACACACACACACACACACACACACACACACACACACACACACACACACACATTCTCTCTCTAACTAAATAACTAACAAGGGTTGAACAGACACACACAGATGATCGCATAAGTCAGACCATATGGGGGTAGGGTGGGAGGTAAATAGTTGTGTGGTACGAACAGAAGAGTCATATTTAACGGGGTAGTGCTTGTGTTTTGGTCTAGGTGTGTGTGTGTGTGTGTGTGTGTGTGTGTGTGTGTGTGTGTGTGTGTGTGTGTGTGTGTGTGTGTGTGTGTGTGTGTTGAGGCAAGGAGAATAACCGTTGACAATTCTGAGTCATAGGATAGGAAGGGTAGGGGGTAGGGGCTAGGAGGGGAGGGGAGGTGATGGGAGAGGGAGGGGTGGGGATGGGGGGGAGGGAGAGAGAGAGAGAATGACCCAAATTATGAGTGATAATAAATAATGCTGTTCCAAGGGCCTCGGGTGAATAGAGTAAAGCCGGTATCACACGAGCACTTTTCCCCTCAACATTTATCCTCAACACTGGTCTGGCAGCTTATGAAGTAAACATTAATTACTGTATTTATATATTTATAGGTGGTGGTGTACGAAATGGTGATGTGATGGTGGTGGTGGTAGTAGTATAGATGATGGTGGTAGCGGTGGTAGTGGTGTTGATTATACGGTAGAAGGGCCTGGCTGTCAGAGGGTGAAGGATTGGTACTAGGAGTGGCTAGGTAGACATACTTATAGGGGAAGGGAAGCTGTACAGGGGCACAGATCGACCATGTGTTGAGTATTGGTCAAAACATGTGTGGGGAGGATCCTCTCACACATCACTTCTAGACAAAGTAGAAAAGAAAGCCTCTCTCTCTCTCTCTCTCTCCTCCTCCTCTACCTACTCCCTTTCAGCTTTTTCCCCCCTCCTCCCTCTCCTTTCTCTCTCTCTCCATTTCTTCTTCTTCTTCTTCTTCTTCTTCTTCTTCTTCTTCTTCTTCTTCCCCCCCCCCCACTCCTCCACCACCCTAACAGACCTCAGCCTAGTCTGTTCATTATCAACACACAAGTGGTATATAAGCTAGGGGCACCGCTCAACAAGATACCCCAACAACATATTGCCATGACCTAACTACATCCAATACCACATTCTCACATCGATACATTTCCATTCATATATTTTGACAAATAATAATATATAACTAGTAATATAAATAATAATATATAACTAATAATATAAACACTAATAATATATAAATAATAATATATATATAATCTAAAACTAACCCTGGGATAGAAAACACACTTGGTCCCTATAAAGCAATAAACCAAAACAACTCCCAGATGACGTTCTCCAGTCACCAGTTACAGGGTTACGTTACAGTGAGAGAGAGAGAGAGAGAGAGAGAGAGAGAGAGAGAGAGAGAGAGAGAGAGAGAGAGAGAGAGAGAGAGAGAGACAGAGAGAGAGACAGACAGAGAGAGAGAGATAGAGAGAGAGGATAGATAGATAGATAGATAGATAGATAGATAGATAAGATATATATACAGACAGACAGACAGACAGACAGACAGACAGACAGACGACAAACAGACAGACAGACAGACAATGAGAGAGAGAGAGAGAGAGAGAAAATCCTTACACTGCACAAATTACCTCCTCCAATTTTCCCATTAAACTCATGCAACCAAACTTTCTCTTAAATTAAAGGGGAGATGGTTCGTTTTTTTGGTCTCCCTTCTCCCTCATTAGTTTTCAGATTTTGAGACGTTCATTCCATTAGTTTGGCGATTTTAAGACCTTTCGCCCCATTTATTTGCCAATATTAAGACTTTTCGTCATTTTGGTGTCGATTTTTTTCCTGGCGAGCGAAAGCGAGCCTGTAATTTAGGAGGCTGGTACAAAACAAATTACAAATTATTTTGAAGGAGGGTCTTGAGAAGATTTTTTTTTTTTTTTTTTTTTTTTTTTTTTTTTTAAAGCTTGATGGAGATCTAGGGAGGAAACTAGATAAATAATAATAATGTTAAATTAAGCATAAATGAGCAAATAAATACGCCAATCCCCCCCTAACCCGTTCAGTACCAGTTTCGTCCTTTCCATTTTATGCTAGCTACTAGTAAACAAATATATTCAGTTTAGGAAGGGCCTCCAGCAATGAAACTGCTTTAAACGATCTTAATTCAGACTTTTTACTACCACACAACCTTCTTAAACTGCGCAAAATCGTCAGAGTATAGCTGGAAGCATTAAAAGGACGGCTCCGGTACAGAAGGGGTTAAGCTCATCCACTTCTCTTCTTACCCGAGATACAATCAACCCCACACTTAAGAGCATCTCCCGGCCCATCCCCCATCCCTCTCCTATCCCCCAACCCTGTCTTTTAACATAAGAACATAAGAAAATGGGAGTCTGCAGAAAGCCGATTGGCCTAAGCAAGGCAGATCCCTGTCCTAAGCAAGGCAGATCCCCCATCCCTCTCCTATCTCTACCCCCATCCCTCTCCTATCTCTACCCCCATCCCGATCATCTATCCCCATCCCTATCCTCTATCCTCATCCCCATCCCAATCCTATATCCCCATCCCTATCCTCTATCCTCATCCCTCTCCTCTCCTCTATCCATATCCTCTATCTCCATCCCTATCTCCATCCCTATCCCCTATCCCCATCCCAATCCTCTATATCCATCCCTATCCTCTATCCCCATCCCAATCCTCTATCCCCATCCCTCTTCTCTATCCCCATCCCTCTCCTCTATCCCCATCCCTCTCCTCTATCCCCAACCCTCTCCTCTATCCCCATCCCTCTCCTCTATCCCCATCCCTCTCCTCTATCCCTAACCCTCTCCTCTATCCCCATCCCTCTCCTCTATCCCCATCCCTCTCCTCTATCCCCATCCCTCTCCTCTATCCCCATCCCTCTCCTCTATCCCCAACCCTCTCCTCTATCCCCATCCCAATCCTCTATATCCATCCCTATCCTCTATCCCCATCCCTCTCCTCTATCCCCATCCCTCTCCTCTATCCCCATCCCTCTCCTCTATCCCCAACCCTCTCCTCTATCCCCATCCCAATCCTCTATATCCATCCCTCTCCTCTATCCCCATCCCTCTCCTCTATCCCCATCCCTCTCCTCTATCCCCAACCCTCTCCTCTATCCCCATCCCAATCCTCTATATCCATCCCTATCCTCTATCCCCATCCCTCTCCTCTATCCCCAACCCTCTCCTCTATCCCCATCCCTCTCCTCTATCCCCATCCCTCTCCTCTATCCCCCTCCCTCTCCTCTATCCCCATCCCAATCCTCTATATCCATCCCTATCCTCTATCCCCATCCCTCTCCTCTATCCCCAACCCTCTCCTCTATCTCTATCCCCATCCCTCTCCCCTATCCCCATCCCTCTCCTCTATCCCCATCCCTCTCCTCTATCCCCATCCCTCTCCTCTATCCCCAACCCTCTCCTATATATCCATGTCTCCCAGCCCTCTCCCCCAATCCTCTTGTCTATCCTCCATACCACTCCCATCCCTTCCCCCCCCCCCATCATCCCCCATCCCTACCCACCCTCTTATCGTTCGTTACACTCGTTAAGGACCAATCTAGCCCCGTCCACCTCCCGGCCACTATATGTTCTGCAACCCTATTCCGGCGACATCTATATTAGTCAAACAACTCTAAAAGTGCACCATTTGATAATAATATAGCAAATAAAGAACACACTAAACACACTAAACCACACTAAACACACTAAACATGTACCGGTATATATGAAGCAAATATATCCGACGAAACTGCTAGTAAATTTAACTTCAATAAAACAAATATTAGGTGGGAAGAGGTAAACCAAGAAATAGAGGAAATAGACTGGAGGAAAGATTTAATGAATAACCTGACACCATCAGAGTGTCTTGTCCTAATAAGTAACACCCAGTTCTTAACATTAATCATCAATTACAAACCCCAATGCACTTGAATATACTAATGAAAGCATATGGTCCTCCCGGGATTCCAACTCGGGACACCACACCCAGAACATAAGCATCTAAACCATTACACCACCAACACAGAAACCATGACCCTAATCTGTAGCCACCACAGCGTGTTTGTACAGTAGCCCACATAAATTTGCCTACAAACCGGGATTTTATGTAGGCAAGGAAATTAGTAGCATTGCATTAGAAGTCCGTTTCATTATGTATTAGACTCAATGTCTTTTCACCTGATGATAAATTAAGGGGGGTGACCTGTTTTTTGTTATTGCTGTCCTTTTCTCTCTTTCTCTGGCTTGTATCCATTCGGCCCCATTCAGCCAACTATTTTAAGACGTTTATCCCCATCTAGGTGTCGATTTCTTCCTGGCGACCGATAGCGAGCCAGCATTATATGAAGAAATCCGGCTTCGCCGGAGACATGTTTCTATCAAAAAATGTACAAATTTAGCCTGCTGTCAAACAAAAATAAAAAATATGCTGGCTCGCTACCGCTCACCAGTAAAAAATTGACACCTGGATGGGGATAAACGTCTTTAAAAAGTAGGCTGAATGGGGCCAAATGGATACAAGGCAGAGAAAGATAGAAAAGGACAGAACAAAAACAGGTCACCCCCCTTAAATCCCTTAGTAGCTAATTCATCGATACTTACTTCCATGCATGTGTCATTGAGTGTCTAGGAAATGTATGCGGCCGACTGTACGTACGTGTGGTCAGTCTTGGGTTGCAGAAAATAGACTCGTCACTCCCCCCCCCCCTCCCCAGCCCAGGTCCTCTTTCGCTCTCTCGTCACACTCAACCTTGTCTGAATGTATGTCTGTCTGAATGTCTGCTTGAAGTCCTGTCTGTCTGCTAATCTGGTGTTACTGTATGTATGTCTGTCTCTCTGTGACTGCTTAGTTTTCAGTACTTTCTGTCTGTCTGCTTAGGTGGAATCCTGTCTGTCTGTCTGCTTAACCCTTTCAGTACTGATGCTGTCCTCATTAACAAAGTGGTGTAAGAGGGTACAAAGTGGTGTAAAGAAGGGGACAAATATATCTAAACAATGGTGTAAATATAGGCGATGGAAGCGATACAAAATGGTATAAAGGAGTTCAAATTGATTACTAATTGGGAGACAAAGTGCTGTAAAGGGGGTACAAATTAGTTACAATTTGGTGGGAGGAAAGGGCAAAAAGTGTGGAGAAAGTGGTGTGAGAAGGGGGGGGGGACAAAGTGGTATAAAGAAACAAAAAAAGTGGTTACTAATTGGTGGGAGAAAGGGAGAAAAGTGTGGAGAAAGTGGTGGTATGAGGGGGGGGGGGGACAAAGTGGTATATGGTGAGAAAAAATGGTGTGATGTAAGGGGGGACAAAGTGGTGATATACAGGTAGGCAACAAACCGAAGCAGAAAGACTGACACCTAACTCGATAACAGAAAGACTGACACCTAACTCGATAACAGAAAGACTGACACCTAACTCGATAACAGAAAGACTGACACCTAACTCGATAACAGAAAGACTGACACCTAACTCGATAACAGAAAGACTGACACCTAACTCGATAACAGAAAGACTGACACCTAACTCGATAACAGAAAGACTGACACCTAACTCGATAACAGAAAGACTGACACCTAACTCGATAACAGAAAGACTGACACCTAGCTCGATAACAGAAAGACTGACACCTAGCTCGATAACAGAAAGACTGACACCTAGCTCGATAACAGAAAGACTGACACCTAACTCGATAACAGAAAGACTGACACCTAACTCGATAACAGAAAGACTGACACCTAACTCGATAACAGAAAGACTGACACCTAACTCGATAACAGAAAGACTGACACCTAACTCGATAACAGAAAGACTGACACCTAACTCGATAACAGAAAGACTGACACCTAACTCGATAACAGAAAGACTGACACCTAACTCGATAACAGAAAGACTGACACCTAACTCGATAACAGAAAGACTGACACCTAACTCGATAACAGAAAGACTGACACCTAACTCGATAACAGAAAGACTGACACCTAACTCGATAACAGAAACCCTAATTGAAATAGCAGCATTCTTCTCGTTCGTTCGCTTCCACACCCTTCCTTTCACTTTCAACACGACATAGAAAACTCTTATTGACTCCGTTTCTCTATCTTAATTTTTACTGTACGATATTCAACAGTGCAACAGAGAGAGAGAGAGAGAGAGAGAGAGAGAGAGAGAGAGAAAATTGACACGAAACCGAATTGGAGGAAGAAGGCTTTTATGGTTACAGAAAAGCTATACCGTACAATATATAGTAGTTCTGATTAGCTAGGACAGAGAGAGAGAGAGAGAGAGTTTCTGTGAGGTTCGGGCGTTCCATAGATTTTGCATGGTTGAAGACTTAATTCAATAAAGTGGGTGAATGACAGGTGAAGTTTAAACAATACCTGTATGACAACAAACGCACGCACACACACACACACACACACACACACACACACACACACACACACACACACACACACACGTACATACACGCACACACCTATACATACTGTACACTCACATTCACACTTACATTCTCAAATTCTCTCACACACAAACATTTACAAACTCGCACACACAAGCATTCACAAATTCTCTCTCACACACACATACACACACACACAGCCCCCCCCCCCCCCCCACACACACCACTCTCTCTACTGGTAAGGTAACTATTCAGACATTCCGTAGCCTAAAGCCGGTATCACACGATAGCTTTTATAGTCAACATTCGATGATCAAAAAAAATCTGGCAACAGGAATGAAATATTTTGCACTGGTATCGGAAACTAAACTGATGGTTGGTGAATTTAGGTGACTAAACTATCTTAAAAGTTGACCTCATAAGCTGCCAGACCAGTGTTGAGGATAAATGTCGAGGGAAAAAGCGCTCCTGTGATGCCGGCTTATCCTAACTGGTAATTTTCCAGTTTATGAACATCGATTTAGCAGACATGCTGGGCTGGCGCCAACTATGTTTAAACCCTTCTGTACCGGCGACGTCTTTTTCGCTTTATGTTGGCAACAATTAAATTATTATATTCAGCTTAGGAAGGACGTCTACCAATTACCAACCTACAGACTATCTCAATAAATTCTTTTAGCTGCCATATATTCTTCCTAAGCTACATGAAATCTTCTAAATGTAGCTGAAAAAAAGACATCACCGTCACAGAAGGGGTGGTAGAGAGTGACCAGAGACAAATACAATTCCCAGGGAGAGACAGAGACAGACAGACAGACAGACATTTCGGGTCGGGTGGAGGGAGGGCGGTATTCGCATGCAAATCGCGCCATGCAGAGGAGACACATAGGCCACACATACAGCTCCCCCTTCCCACCCCACACACACCCTCCTCTATTCAACACACCCACACACCCTACCCCACACCCTCCTCTATTCAACACACCCACACACACACACACAATCAGCAAACACACACACACACACAACAAACAGTCAGGCATACGTACAGAAACACACACACACACACACACACACACACACACACACACACACACACACACACACACACACACACACACACACACACACACACACACACACACACACACACACACACACACACACACACACACACACACACACACACACACACACACACACACACACACACACACACACACACACACACACACTTACAATAAGCATGCTTACGAGCACATTTTTCGATTTGTGAACAATTCAAACTTAATAAAATCGTCTAATAATGGCCAGAATAAAGTTAAAGGGTAAAAACACGTGATGGGGTTAAGGTTAGGGTGACATTGAGAGTGAACTGAAGTGTGTGAGTGTGTGTGTGTGACAGTACTAGAGTTGGCAAGAGTGAGGAGTTGGGGGCGAGGTGTTGTGGGCGTAGAGTACAAAGGAAATCAAGCAACAACAGATCTAGGTGGTGATGGGCTGGCCTATCAGAGTGAGAACTGAGCGATCTCTGCCATAACCATAGCTTACTCTGACTGTTCCTTTTACTAATATATTTTCTAGATCTCAAGTGACGACGTCTCTTCCGTGGATTGACCTCCCAATCTACCAAGATTGGAAGCCAAAGCGTCACATTTTTCCTTCCTCTCAAAAAAGTAAAGACTCTCTTAATCAACCCTCTTAAAAAAGTAAAGACTCTCAATCAACCCTCTCAAAAAAGTAAAGGCTCTCTTAATCAACCCTCTTAAAAAAGTAAAGGCTATCTCAATCAACCCTCAGACGTCCACACACCCTTCATAATCTGGATAAAATCGTCTATTATGGAGACAACACCCGACTATTGCACGCGACTGAACTCTTGCAAGCAGCAGTAATATAGCACTAGGCTGGACGAAGGGAGGGAAAGGGTAGCGAGTGTGAGCCAATATTTTTGGCAGTCAGGTTTGTCCTATAACCAGCCTTCGACGACATCACCACCCTCTGCTTCCTCTCTAAAGCTGTTTCTGTGCTTGCTTAAGGGTAGGTTTGTAGTTTGTTCCCTAGACCTCCATCAAGCTTATAATTACACCCCCTAGACCCCCCTTCAAGATACACTTTTAAGGGGGTAGGTGTTACTTGTTTATATAAGTACCGGTATATATTTATTTATTCATTCATTATTATTTTAGTTTTCTCCCTAGACCTCCATCAAACTTATACAGTAATCACACCCCCTTGAGCCCCTTTCAAGATGAATTTGTAAATTTTGTATAGAATAACCGGTTTCTCATAAAATTACAGGTTCGCTATCGCTCGCAGGAAAGAAATCGACACCTAAATGGCACGAAAGGTCTTGATATCGATAAAGAAAAGGGACGAAAGGTTCGTCCTATTACCAGCCTTCGACATCACCACCCTCACCTTCACCTCTAAAGAGCTGTTTCTGTGCTTGATAAATTAAAGGGGGATGGGTGCCTTTTCAGTATAGGCGTGGTTCAGGATGGGGGTGGGGTTAAGTGGGGGTGTGGTGGGTGGGGTTCAGTAGGGGCGTGGGTGGTGGGGGTGGGGTTCAGGATGGGCGTGGGTTGGGGTGGGGTTCAGTATGGGTGTGGTTCAGGATGGGTGTGGGTGGGGTTTAGGATGGGTGTGGGTGGGGTTTAGGATGGGCGTGGGTAGGGGTGGGGTTCAGGATGGGCGTGGGTTGCAAATATGTGGGTGTTTACGGAAGAGGTGTCGCAGTGAGGGGATAATTTTAACTCTTTTGGTGCCTCGCAGGTGGGGGTAGGGTAAACATTGCCATACGCCTACATCCACACCCTTACACCCACACCCACATCCTCACATATCCACACCCTCATCCACACCCTCATCCACACACACACACACACCCACACAACATCCTCATTTCCTACTTTTACTGATATCCATACCGAAGCTACCCCCACATAATTGACCACTTGCGAGTTTCGTTCTATAAGGAAGTTGGAGCTGTAGACATCGACATTTAGCAGAATTATCAGCCAAAATACGGTTGTAGTACATTTATAAACAGATAAACCCCAATTCAATATACAATTTAACCATCAGAAGCCAACATTGATATTCCACCATGACTAAATTCACACCTACTCTTAGCCAACCCATGAACACTCATATCCGACCACACCTACCCCAACGCATACCCGCCTGCACCCACAATCGTTCACACCCATGTCCACCCGCACTCGATCACTCCCATCCATTTCCCACATCCGTCGACTCCCTCTCCCACACCATACCCCCACTAACACCTAACCACTCCCTCGCCCATTCCACTGCCACACCCACAACTAACCATACCCCCACCTAGCCTACACCTAACGACACCCACACCTAACGACACCCACACCCGTCCAGTCCAACACACACACACACTCCCCTGCGTTGTTGTGAGTTGGCTTATACAGAACAGATCCCCGTGACAACAGCATCGACCCACCGCGGTAACCCCATAAAAAACACCCAAATTTGTTGACAAGTAGAATGGGGCCGAGTTGATGGGAACAGGAGGAAGGATTGGGAAGGGGGAAGAGGGGGGTGGGGCTGGTGGGTAGGGGGGAGAGGGGTGGGTAGGGCGGGTACTGGGTTTGGTAATGGTGTAGGAGAGGGGGTGGGTTATATACAGTATATATATATACCGGTATATATATTATATATATATAATATATATATATAATATATATATATATAATATATATATATATATAATATAATATATATATATATATATATATATATATACATATTGATAGATATATATTGATATATAGACATAGAATCACTACCAAAAACACTGAAGTTAGTCTCCTCAAAACAACCTCCCAAAACCTTACAATCCCCTTAACCCTTTCACGCATTTATGACGCAGAGGTTGCCAGATTAGCAATAAGAAATAGAGTTCTCTCACTCTTATAATTACCTCTCCAAAATTAGTTATCTGCCCACAGCTAACTCAAAGACAACTGCAGGGGTTAAAGTAACTAAACTAAAGGTTTCTAAATACCCCTGATGGTAACAAAGGCTTTAATGTATCTCCAATAGGCTCAAAATCGCATCATATGTCGGAGAGGGTTAAGAGGTAATTCCTGCCTGACCTGACCTTAGTTGACCTCAGCAAGGGGGGTGGGGGGGGGGGTGGAAGGGGGGAAGTCACGTTGTCCTCCATGGTGATCTCGTCTGATTCCACCAAAACACAAATATATGATTCCACCAGATTTGTTTTTGTCTTTTATCGCTGCACGTAAACATGCTAGCCAATCACACACACATACACATACACACCTTCACATACTCGCTCACACACACACGTTCACATACACACACCCACACACACACACACACACACGTTCACATACACACACACACACACACACGTTCCCAAACACGCTCACGCACATAAACACACTCAACACACAATCTCACATTACCTACAACCCATCACCAGTATACCGGTACTCTAACTATAATACACTACATAAATCAACCCAGTAGCTCCATTACCTACAACCCATCACCAGTATACCGGTACTCTAACTATAATACACTACATAAATCAACCCAGTAGCTCCATTACCTACAACCCATCACCAGTATACCGGTACTCTAACTACAATACAACCCATCACCAGTATACCGGTACTCTAACTATAATACACTACATAAATCAACCCAGTAGCTCCATTACCTACAACCCATCACCAGTATACCGGTACTCTAACTATAATACACTACATAAATCAACCCAGTAGCTCCATTACCTACAACCCATCACCAGTATACCGGTACTCTAACTATAATACACTACATAAATCAACCCAGTAGCTCCATTACCTACAACCCATCACCAGTATACCGGTACTCTAACTATAATACACTACATAAATCAACCCAGTAGCTCCATTACCTACAACCCATCACCAGTATACCGGTACTCTAACTATAATACAACCCATCACCAGTATACCGGTACTCTAACTATAATACACTACATAAATCAACCCTGTAGCTCCCTTACCTTCAACCCATCACCAGTATACCGGTACTCTAACTATAATACAACCCATCACCAGTATACCGGTATTCTAACTATAATACACTACATAAATCAACCCAGTAGCTCCATTACCTACAACCCATCACCAGTATACCGGTACTCTAACTATAATACAACCCATCACCAGTATACCGGTACTCTAACTATAATACACTACATAAATCAACCAGTAGCTCCATTACCTACAACCCATCACCAGTATACCGGTACTCTAACTATAATACAACCCATCACCAGTATACCGGTACTCTAACTATAATACACTACATAAATCAACCAGTAGCTCCATTACCTACAACCCATCACCAGTATACCGGTACTCTAACTATAATACAACCCATCACCAGTATACCGGTACTCTAACTATAATACACTACATAAATCAACCCAGTAGCTCCATTACCTACAACCCATCACCAGTATACCGGTACTCTAACTATAATACAACCCATCACCAGTATACCGGTACTCTAACTATAATACACTACATAAATCAACCCAGTAGCTCCATTACCTACAACCCATCACCAGTATACCGGTACTCTAACTATAATACAACCCATCACCAGTATACCGGTACTCTAACTATAATACACTACATAAATCAACCCAGTAGCTCCATTAGTTCTCAAATTTGAAGACGTTCGGCCCATTACTTTGGCGATTATAAGGCTTTTCGCCCCACTTCTTAGTCAATACTTCACACCTTTCGTGCCATTTAGGTGTCGATTACTTAGTGGCGAGCGATAGGAAGCCTGAAATTTAGGAGGAACCGGCCTTCGGCCAGGACATTTTTCTATCGAAAAATGTAAAAATTTATCTTGAAGGAGGGTCTTGGGCGGGTATTTTCATAAGCTTGATGGAGGTCTAGGGAGGAAACTAACAAAATATTAGACAAATACATAAATGAGCAAATACATACGTTCATCCCCTGATCAAATAAAAACGTTCATCCCCTGATCAAATAAAAACGTTCATCCCCTGATCAAATATAAACGTTCATCCCCTGATCAAATAAAAACGTTCATCCCCTGATCAAATAAAAACGTTCATCCCCTGATCAAATAAAAACGTTCATCCCCTGATCAAATATAAACGTTCATCCCCTGATCTAATAAAAACGTTCATCCCCTGATCAAATAAAAACGTTCATCCCCTGATCTAATAAAAACGTTAATCCCCTGATCAAATAAAAACGTTCATTCCCTGATCAAATAAAAACGTTCATCCCCTGATCAAATATAAACGTTCATCCCCTGATCAAATAAAAACGTTCATCCCCTGATCAAATAAAAACGTTCATCCCCTGATCAAATAAAAACGTTCATCCCCTGATCAAATAAAAACGTTCATCCCCTGATCAAATAAAAACGTTCATCCCCTGATCAAATAAAAACGTTCATCCCCTGATCAAATAAAAACGTTCATCCCCTGATCTAATAAAAACGTTAATCCCCTGATCAAATATAAATGTTCATCCCCTGATCAAATATAAACGTTCATCCCCTGATCTAATAAAAACGTTCATCCCCTGATCTAATAAAAACGTTCATCCCCTGATCAAATAAAAACGTTCATCCCCTGATCAAATAAAAACGTTCATCCCCTGATCAAATAAAAACGTTCATCCCCTGATCTAATAAAAACGTTCATCCCCTGATCAAATAAAAACGTTCATCCCCTGATCAAATAAAACGTTCATCCCCTGATCAAATAAAAACGTTCATCCCCTGATCAAATAAAAACGTTCATCCCCTGATCAAATAAAAACGTTCATCCCCTGATCAAATAAAAACGTTCATCCCCTGATCAAATAAAACGTTCATCCCCTGATCAAATAAAAACGTTCATCCCCTGATCAAATAAAAACGTTCATCCCCTGATCAAATAAAAACGTTCATCCCCTGATCAAATAAAAACGTTCATCCCCTGATCTAATATAATAATATATAGACTCTAAGTTAGGTCTATATATCTTGACCTGACCTACTTGTGAGGATACCAAGGGGGGAGAGTGGAAGAATAGGATGACCACAACACCAACACGTACCTGAGGAAAGAGAAAGAATAGGTTAGTGGGATTTTATAGGACATTGCTACACACTTATTATTATTTGTTTTTCTATTAACATTATTATGTTTATTATTATGTTTATTATGTGTATTATTATGTTTATTATTATGTTTATTATGTTTATTATGTTTATTATTATGTTTATTATGTTTATTATTATGTTTATTATGTATTATGTTTATTATTATGTATTATGTTTATTATGTATTATGTTTATTATTATGTTTATTATGTTTATTATTATGTTTATTATGTTTATTATTATGTTTATTATTATGTTTATTATGTTTATTATTATGTTTATTATTATGTTTATTATTATGTTTATGTGTATTATTATTTTTATTATTATGTTTATTATTATGTTTATTATGTTTATTATTCTTTATTATTATGTTTATTATTATGTTTATTATTATGTTTATTATCGTGTTTATTATGTTTATTATTATGTTTATTTTGTTTATTATTATGTTTATTATGTTTATTATTATGTATTATGTTTATTATGTATTATGTTTATTATTATGTTTATTATTGTTTATTATGTTTATTATTATGTTTATTATTATGTTTATTATTATGTTTATTATTATGTTTATTATTGTTTATTATTATGTTTATTATTATGTTTATTATTATGTTTATTATTATGTTTATTATGTTTATTATTATGTTTATTATTATGTTTATTATTATGTTTATTATTATGTTTATTATTATGTTTATTATTGTTTATTATTATGTTTATTATTATGTTTATTATTATGTTTATTATTAATCGTAGTCATGTGCTGTACTTGAAATATAACTGTCTTGATGGTGTAATGGTTAGAGCGTGTAAGTTCTGTACGAGATATCCTGGGTTCGAATCCTGGAAAAATCACATGCTTTCATTAATTTCATTTGGGGGTTATTGGTGTTAAGAACGATGTTAAATATATGTGATTTTCATTATTATTATTATTATTATTATTATTATTATACTCCCTCATGTTTAAGGGGAGATTTCCACTTGAGGGATTTTTTTCTTGACTCCTTTCTCCCTCATGTTTAGCCCCATTGCTTTTTCTAATTTTAAGACGTTCGCCCCATTATTTTGACGATTTTAAGAACTTTCGACCCATTTCTGTAAATTTTAAGACCTTTCGTGCCATTTAGGTGTCGATTTTATCCTGGCGAGCGACAGCGAGCCTGTTATTTAAGAGGAACCGGCTTTCAGCCGGGAAATTTTGTTACCGAAAAATTTACAAATTTATCTTGAAAGGGGCTCAAGGGGGTGTAATTTCAAGCTTGATGGAAGTCTAGGAAACACACTAAAAATCTCCCCTTATACCCAATAGTTTTCAGATATAAATACGTTCGGTCTATTAGTTTGGCGATTATATGTCTTTTCGCCCCATTTTGTTGTCAATATTAAGACCTTCCGTGCCATTACAGGTGTCGACTTTTTTCCTGGCAAGCGATAGCGAGCCTGTAATTTTAGGAGGAACCGGCGTTTGGCCACGATATTTTTTACTACCGAAAAATGTAAACATTTATTTTAAAAGGGGGTCTAGGGGGGGGGGTGGGGGGTTAAAGTTTGATGAAGGTCTAGGGAGAAAACTAGAACATAGTAAATAAATAAATCGAGCAATAAATAAAAGCATAGTGGTGGTATTAAACCTGTCTTATAAAATAAAAGCGTAGTGGTGGTATTAAACCTGTCTTATAAAATAAAAGCATAGTGGTGGTATTAAACCTGTCTTATAAAATAAAAGCGTAGTGGTGGTATTAAACCTGTCTTATAAAATAAAAGCATAGTGGTGGTATTAAACCCGTCTTATAAAATAAAAGCATAGTGGTGGTATTAAATCCGTCTTATAAAATAAAAGCATAGTGGTGGTATTAAACCCGTCTTATAAAATAAAAGCATAGTGGTGGTATTAAACCCGTCTTATAAATAAAAGCATAGTGGTGGTATTAAATCCGTCTTATAAAATAAAAGCATAGTGGTGGTATTAAACCCGTCTTATAAAATAAAAGCATAGTGGTGGTATTAAACCCGTCTTATAAAATAAAAGCATAGTGGTGGTATTAAACCCGTCTTATAAAATAAAAGCATAGTGGTGGTATTAAACCCGTCTTATAAAATAAAAGCATAGTGGTGGTATTAAATCCGTCTTATAAAATAAAAACAAAGTGGTGGTATTAAACCCATCTTATAAAATAAAAGCATAGTGGTGGTATTAAACCCGTCTTATAAAATAAAAGCATAGTGGTGGTATTAAACCCGTCTTATAAAATAAAAGCATAGTGGTGGTATTAAACCCGTCTTATAAAATAAAAGCATAGTGGTGGTATTAAACCTGTCTTATAAAATAAAAGCATAGTGGTGGTATTAAACCTGTCTTATAAAATAAAAGCGTAGTGGTGGTATTAAACCCGTCTTATAAAATAAAAACATAGTGGTGGTATTAAACCTGTCTTATAAAATAAAAGCATAGTGGTGGTATTAAACCCGTCTTATAAAATAAAAGCATAGTGGTGGTATTAAACCCGTCTTATAAAATAAAAGCATAGTGATGGTATTAAACCTGTCTTATAAAATAAAAGCATAGTGGTGGTATTAAACCCGTCTTATAAAATAAAAGCGTAGTGGTGGTATTAAACCTGTCTTATAAAATAAAAGCATAGTGGTGGTATTAAACCTGTCTTATAAAATAAAAGCGTAGTGGTGGTATTAAACCCGTCTTATAAAATAAAAGCATAGTGGTGGTATTAAACCTGTCTTATAAAATAAAAGCATAGTGGTGGTATTAAACCTCTCTTATAAAATAAAAGCATAGTGGTGGTATTAAACCCGTCTTATAAAATAAAAGCATAGTGGTGGTATTAAACCTGTCTTATAAAATAAAAGCATAGTGGTGGTATTAAACCCGTCTTATAAAATAAAAGCATAGTGGTGGTATTAAACCCGTCTTATAAAATAAAAGCATATTGGTGGTATTAAATCCGTCTTATAAAATAAAAGCATAGTGGTGGTATTAAACCCGTCTTATAAAATAAAAGCATAGTGGTGGTATTAAACCCGTCTTATAAAATAAAAGCATAGTGGTGGTATTAAACCCGTCTTATAAAATAAAAGCATAGTGGTGGTATTAAACCCGTCTTATAAAATAAAAGCATAGTGGTGGTATTAAATCCGTCTTATAAAATAAAAGCATAGTGGTGGTATTAAACCTGTCTTATAAAATAAAAGCATAGTGGTGGTATTAAACCCGTCTTATAAAATAAAAGCATAGTGGTGGTATTAAATCCGTCTTATAAAATAAAAGCATAGTGGTGGTATTAAATCCGTCTTATAAAATAAAAGCATAGTGGTGGTATTAAACCCGTCTTATAAAAATTTAGAAAGTTAAATCAATGTTAATATAATAAAACCGTGCACCGTAATTCTGAAAGGGTTAATATAAACTTATAGCATTATGAGAAAGACGAGCATATTATATAAAATAAAGTATATAATATATAATATACCGGTATATATACAGTATATACAGTATATACCGGTATATATACAGTATATACAGTATATACCGGTATATATATATATATATATATATATATATATATATATATATATATATATATATATATATATGATGATTGTTTCAAGGTCGGCCGGTAAAGGTGTGCTTCCCTTGGCTATAGCATGCCTAGAGACCATGAGAGAGAGAGAGACACACACACACACACACACACACACACACACACACACACACACACACACACACACTACAGGAAAGTTGACACACCCTGTATCATCCTCTCTCTTTTCTGTTTTATATATATATATATACCGGGTATATAAGAACATAAGAACATAAGAAAATGGGAGTCTGCAGAAAGCCGATTGGCCTAAGCAAGGCAGATCCCTGTCCCACACAACCCCAATTCAATTACAAAGCCCAATTATAGGCTTCACACTCTAATACCCTGTGTGTATATATATATATATATATATATATATATATATATATATACTGTATATACCCGGTATATATATATATATATAGGGGAGGTGTGGTGGAGTGGTCTTGCCACTGGCCTGGTAATCCAAAGGTCCCGGGTTCAAATCCCGATGTATCAATGGGAAGATATTATTGGGATGGAATTTGTGCTGTACCTGGTATCAGTGCATTACCACAAGCCCACCGAAACGTAATTAAAATACCCTCATTGTTCCCTGATTAAATAGCACTGTATGAATATTTCCATATTCAAAATATGCTATAGGGGTGCAATGCCTGGTGAGTTATCTGCTCAACAGGTGGCGTTGTGTGTGTGTAAGTGTGAGAGTCCGAGTGTAGTTGGTGAGACAGTGAAGCACGGGAACGAGGTGGCTTCAGAGATGGGGTCGTTTCGGGCCATGAGTGAGCACCGTGCCTCATGTGAAGGCAAGATGGCAGGTGCTCGTTGTACTCTACTTGCTTCACATGTCTCACTCCCTAGACTGGAACAAGACCTCACGGGCTTCACTGTTCATTGTAAAGCGGTGAATGTTAAGGCTCTCAGCCTATGCCCGAGAGGAAGTAAGTTGGAATATAGAAAACAAAATAAAAAAATAAAATAAAATATACCTTACCTTATGATACCTTATGATGCGCGCGCCAAGGAGCGCGACGCCCCTCGTTATGGGTGGTGATTATATATATATATATATATATATATATCAGAAAAAAAGTATATTTGAAGAGTAAATTACAAATACGTTAAATCAAATTATGTAGTATATCTCTGGAAACGAGTTCATGAATATAATTAAAACTACATCAACTACAAAACTACTCTCTCTCTCTCTCTCTCTCTCTGCACCCCTTTCCAAGTTTTATTCCCTGCCATTTATTTTCCATTTTCTTTTTGGCTATAACTCCATTGCCCTTTTTTCCAAACACCATTCTTTTATTTATTCATCCTTGTTTTTATATTTATTTAGTATTTTCACTGCCTCAGTAGTTTTTTTAGGTGTATACAAGTTATATTTTATTATTATTATTATTATTATTATTATTATTATTATTATTATTTTTCATTTTTTTCTTTTTGACTCGCTTCCCTTTTCATATTTTCTTTATTTACATATTATATTTTTGTCCAGGTATATTTTCTGGACTCTCTTCCGTTTTTCCAATGTATGTATTCATCGAGTTCTATATTTATTTACCATGTACCGGTAATTGTTCACCGTTTCTTCTTAACTCTCTTCTATTTTTCAATTTTTATCATTGAGGACTTTTTATATTTACTATCAGAATGTAGCACAATTTTCTCACCCTCTCTCTCTCTCTCTCTCTCTCTCTTTATGTATCCATCTATCTATCTATTTTATTCATCTATCTATCTATCCATCAATCAATCCATCCATCTATTTAGTCTATCTATCCATCTATCTATCTATCCATCCATCAATCCATCCATCTATTTAGTCTATCTATCCATCCATCTATCAATCCATCCATCTATTTAGTCTATCTATCTATCTATCTATCCATCTACCTATCCATCCATCGTTCCATCCATCCATCCATCTACCGGGTACCTATCCATCCATCTACCTATCTATCCATCCATCCATCTACCTATCCATCCATCTACCTATCCATCCATCCATCCAACTACCTATCCATTTACGTATCCTTCCATCCATCCATCTACGTATCCTTCCATCCATCCATCCATCTACCCATCCATCCATCCATCCATCCATATATCCATCTATCTATCCATCCCTCTATCTATTTATCTATCCATCCATCCATCCATCCATCTACCTATCCATCCATCCATCCATCCATCTACGTATCCTTCCTTCCATCCATCCATCCATCTATCTATCCATCCCTCTATCTATTTATATATATATATCCATCCATCCATCCATCCACCCATCCATCTACCTATCCATCCATCCACCCATCCATCCATCTACCTATCCATCCATCCATCTACGTATCCTTCCATCCATCCATCTACCTATCCATCCATCCATCTATCCTTCCATCCATCCATCCATCTACCCATCCATCCATCCATCCATCCATCCATCTACCCATCCATCCATCCATCCCTCTATCTATTTATCTATATATCTATCCATCCATCCATCCATCTACCTATCCATCCATCCATCCATCCATCCATCTACGTATCCTTCCTTCCATCCATCCATCCATCTATCTATCCATCCCTCTATATATTTATATATATATATATCCACACATCCATCTATCCATCCATCTACCTATCCATCCATCCACCCATCTACCTATGCATCCATCCATCTACGTATCCTTCCATCCATCCATCTACCTATCCATCCATCCATCTACGTATCCTTCCATCCATCCATCCATCCATATATCCATCTATCTATCCATTTATCTATATATCTATCCATCCATCCATCCATCCATCTACCTATCCATCCATCCACCCATCTACCTATCCATCCATCCATCTATGCATCTATCTATCTATCCATCCACCCATCCATCCATCTATCCACCCATCCATCCACCTACCTATCCATCCATCTACCTATCCATCCATCCATCCATCTATGAATCTATCTATCTATCTATCCATCCATCCATCCATCCATCTATGCATTTATCTATCTATCCATCCATCCATCCATCCAACCATCCATCCACCCACCCACCCATTCATCTATCCATCCATCCATCTATCTAACTATTTATTTATCTAGCTATCTATCTATCTATCTATCTATCTATCAATAGATAAATACAAATATTTGGGTTTTATAATCGATTGTAATCTTAATAATGACTTGGATATGATAAGATGCAGAAATAAGTTTTACAATGAGTTTAATTGTCTTTTAAGAAAGTTTAGCAACACGAGTACTGAAGTATTTTTAAATTTATTTCAAAGCTACTGTTTGAATTTTTATGGCGCTGAACTTTGGTTTAATAATAGAAAATGTTATATACCGTTTAAGCAGTTTTCCATTGGATACCACAAGGCAATAAAGAAAATATTGAATATGAAGTACTGGGAGAGCAACCACAGTGCTTGTAGAGAATGTGGAGTGATGGTGTTTAGGCATTTGGTTAACTGGATGAAAATAAGATTTGTATATAGAAATCTCATAAAGCCATGTAGTTTTATAGAGAAGAACATGTATTACATGTTACATAGATCTTTTCTTGTAAAGGATGTTGAAAAAATAATCCTACATGAGTATGGATTTACTAACTTATTGCTAAATGATATCAATGCTATCAGATCAAGAATTGTTTATGTACAGAACACAGAACCAACTATGCGCTAAGGACTTTTAGCTTAATGTAGATTACGTAAATAACTCTGTAAAAAGTGTATGTATATGTCTTTTTATGAAATAAAATTATGACTGACTGACTGACTATCTATCTGTTGTATATAGTTTTTCTTTCAGCCCCTGCACAGATCTTTATTGATGGACACCCACAGCTTAATCCCTGCAGTAGGAGCCCACATTTTTGTTTATTGTACTACGGCTAATAGACGATTTTTATTAGGATTAGGAATGATCTGTAAATATCAATGGGGTAAAAACTGTGTCAATTAACCGTCGACTCCTAAACATCCTTCCTAAGCAAAATAAAATCGTCTAATGTAAGCAAGAATGAAATGAAGAACCGCAATGAATGAATTCATAATTATATCTCTCTCACTCTCTTTTTATTTATCTATCTATTTTGTGTATCTATCTTTTTTCTCTCTTTATTTATCTATATATTTAACTATTCACTCACTCACTCACTCACTCGCTCTCTCTCGCTCTCTCCAAGCAGGATAATAATTGTGCCAGCATCATCAACTCCCTTAATGACCAACAAACTCTTACCTCCCCCCAAGTTATCAAAGAGCTGGCCTTCCTTCTTCCTCATGTTTAGCCCCATTAGTTCTCCTCTCTCACACACACACACACACACACACACACATACACACACACACACATACACACACACACACCCGGACATTGAACAACATATAAGCAGGATAATAATTCTTCCAGACTAACAAACTCCCGTAATGACCATACTCTTTCCTCCGCACTAAGTTATTAAGAGGGATAGTGGCCGTATTTTTACAGGCTCGCTATCGCTCGCCAGGAAATAATAGACACCTAAATGGCACGAAAGGTCTTAACATTGACAACGAAATGGGGAAAAAGCTCTTAAAATCGCCAAATTAATGGGCCGAACGTCTTAATATTTCAAAACTAATGGGACTAAACACGAGGGAGAAAGTGGACAAGAAAAATGCATAAGCGGGCGCGAACTCCCGACTCCTGGGTAAGAAGAATTCAAGACACTCACCACTAGACCAGCCGGCGAACTATACCTACAGTCGTGAATAGGAGAGAGAGAGAGTGAGAGAGAGAGAGAGAGAGAGAGAGAGAGAGAGAGAGAGAGAGAGAGAGAGAGAGAGAGAGAGAGAGAGAGAGAGAGAGAGAGAGAGAGAGAGAGAGAGAGAGAGAGAAGGGGGGTATGTGTAAGGGAGGGGAGGGGGTATATGTCAGCTTAACGGGGGAGGGGGGGGGGGGAGGGTATCAGAATGTGGGTGTGTCCTGGCATTAAAGGGGGTACTACTTGCTTTTTATGGACCCCCTTCTCCCTCGTGTTTAGCATAATTATCAGTTTTGAGATTTTAAGTCGTTCCTTCCATTAGTTTGGCGAGTTTAATACCTTTCACCCCATTTCGTTGTCAATTTCAAGACCTTTCGTGCCATTTAGGTGTCGAGTTTTCCCTGGCGAGCGAAAGCGAGCCTGTAATTTTAAGAGAAACCGGCCTTTGGCCGGGAAATTTTTCTATTGAAAAATTTACAAATTTATCTTGAAGGGGGGTCTAGGGGATGTTTTTTAAAGCTTGATGGAGGTCTAGCGAGGAAACTTTAAAACAAAATATAAAACATATACCGTACAGTAAATACACTGTATAGACCAAAATATAAAACATATACCGTACAGTACATACACTGTATAGACCAAAATATAAAACATATACCGTACAGTAAATACACTGTATAGACCAAAATATAAAACATATACCGTACAGTACATACACTGTATAGACCAAAATATAAAACATATACCGTACAGTACATACTGTATAGACCAAAATATAAAACATATACCGTACAGTAAATACACTGTATAGACCAAAATAAAACATATACCGTACAGTACATACACTGTATAGACCAAAATATAAAACATATACCGTACAGTACATACACTGTATAGACCAAAATATAAAACATATACCGTACAGTAAATACACTGTATAGACCAAAATATAAAACATATACCGTACAGTACATACACTGTATAGACCAAAATATAAAACATATACCGTACAGTACATACACTGTATAGACCAAAATATAAAACATATACCGTACAGTACATACACTGTATAGACCAAAATATAAAACATATACCGTACAGTACATACACTGTATAGACCAAAATATAAAAACATATACCGTACAGTACATACTGTATAGACCAAAATATAAAACATATACCGTACAGTAAATACACTGTATAGACCAAAATATAAAACATATACCGTACAGTACATACACTGTATAGACCAAAATATAAAACATCTACCGTACAGTACATACACTGTATAGACCAAAATATAAAAACATATACCGTACAGTACATACACTGTATAGACCAAAATATAAAACATATACCGTACAGTACATACTGTATAGACCAAAATATAAAACATATACCGTACAGTAAATACACTGTATAGACCAAAATATAAAACATATACCGTACAGTACATACACTGTATAGACCAAAATATAAAACATATACCGTACAGTACATACACTGTATAGACCAAAATATAAAACATATACCGTACAGTACATACACTGTATAGACCAAAATATAAAACATATACCGTACAGTACATACACTGTATAGACCAAAATATAAAACATATACCGTACAGTACATACTGTATAGACCAAAATATAAAACATATACCGTACAGTAAAGACACTGTATAGACCAAAATATAAAACATATACCGTACAGTACATACACTGTATAGACCAAAATATAAAACATATACCGTACAGTACATACACTGTATAGACCAAAATATAAAACATATACCGTACAGTAAATACACTGTATAGACCAAAATATAAAACATATACCGTACAGTACATACACTGTATAGACCAAAATATAAAACATATACCGTACAGTACATACACTGTATAGACCAAAATATAAAACATATACCGTACAGTACATACACTGTATAGACCAAAATATAAAACATATACCGTACAGTACATACACTGTATAGACCAAAATATAAACATATACCGTACAGTAAATACACTGTATAGACCAAAAATATAAAACATATACCGTACAGTACATACACTGTATAGACCAAAATATAAAACATATACCGTACAGTACATACACTGTATAGACCAAAATATAAAACATATACCGTACAGTACATACACTGTATAGACCAAAAACCAAGCAGTACGGTACCCCTTAACACTTACGCTGCGGATATATTTGCGCTATTTAGGGCATATTCAGGCACTCCTGAAAGATTAATCAAGCATCTTCATTAAATGAACTGTATTCTGCCGAAAACTAGGCGAAAATAGCTTCAAAATTAGACCAGAACGAGCTTCGTAGGTAGCGGGGTTCACCCGCAGCGTTACCATAGACATTCGGGAAAACTCGCTAATTATTAGCTCTCGCTTGCTCGGCAACACTGTTGTGAGACACCCGTGCGAGACACAGTCTCCCTCAGTGAGCGGCTGGCTGCTCTTAGGGTCGGAGGGAGGTCCCTCACGCTCCCGCCCACTGACACTCGATTTCTTCGGCTTTTACAGGCTTTTAAAGCCTGGAAATTGCTGTAAATTGCCTATGCGTTCCGGAACGTCACCCGCAGGGAATGGGTTAAAGGGATGAGGCTGGTATGTGAGACATGCAGTGACCACATTAGGATATATGTGTGTGTTTATACCTTGTTCATGCTGCCTCACCTTATGCCGGTATCACACGAGACATTTTTCACTCAACATTTATCCTTAACACTGGTCTGGCAGTTTATGAGGTAAACATTTAATATTTGTTTGTTACCTAAATTCATCTAACATCAGTATAGTTTCCGATACCATGACAAAATACTCCAGAAATGTTGCCAGAAAAATGTTGATCATCGAATGTTGACTATAAAAGCTCTCGTGTGATACCGGCTTTACGTACACTCGACCAAAAAACAATCTTTACACTAACGCTCTAAACATTCTGGAAGTGGGTCGAAATCTTATGATAATACCTCACAGACGTATGTTTCACCTGATTCATTCCGTTCACACTAGATTATTTACAGCTCACCAGTGTAAAGATTGTTTTTTGGGTCGAGTGTACCTTACCCTATACCAACCATACCACACACTGTACCTATCTCACTTTACCTACCCACATACCACACCCTGTTCCTATAGTGATGAGGGTGGGGGGAGCATATCGAGGTGAAGATTTTGTTTTTGTTTCTATGTGAATGGGGAGACAAAAGGCATAACTGCCTGCAGCGAGTGCCTCCCCCAGATTTCAAAGAGTGACAGGGCTGAAATCAAGGGACGTTCGAGCTAAAATGCCTGGACACACGGAGTTTGAAGCACTTTAAGGCATAGGAAGAGGGAAAGACTGATTCTGGGAGAGAGTTCCAGAGCTTAGCAGTTGAATAGAAGAAAATCTGAGAATAGCGTTTCACTCTTGGGTTGGAGAGAGATGGGGGTGGTTTAGTATATGCCACGGTGAGGGTGAAGGGGCAGGGTATTAGAGTGTGGGTGTGTCTGGTATTAAAGGGGTAAGACTGGCATGTGAGGCAGACAGACAGACACCAACCTAGGATATATTAGGTGTATGTGCATCCTATGTATACCTACCTCACACACTTCCACACTCTATAGCTATCCTTACACATTTGTACCTGAATCACCCTACCAACCACACCCTACATACCACACACCTTACCTACAGTGATGAATGGGAGAGGGTATGGGTCACAGGGAGGGTAAGAGGGCCTGGGTGAGGGAGGGGTAGGGTGAGGGAGGGTAAGGGGGTATGTGTTAGGGTGAGGGAGGGTAAGGGGGTACATGTGTCAGGGAGAGGGAGGGGCACGGGGGGGGGGGGGCCAGACTGTGGGAGTGTCCTAGGTATTAAAGAGGTAAGGTTGTTACGTATATGAGGCAGACAGCGAGCACACTAGGATCTCTCTCTCTCTCTCTCTGTCTCTCTCTCTCTCTCTCTCTCTCTCTCTCTCTCTCTCTCTCTCTCTCTCTCTCTCTCTCTTTGTGTGTGTGTGTGTACCTACCTTACCCCACCCATTAAACCTGTTCCCACCTGCCCTACCCTATTCGTCTCACCCTACCTACCACATACTGTACCTACCTACCACGGCTCCATGTCATCTCAACCAGTAGACCATTTCAACCAGTTTTCAACCAGTGCCAAAATATAGTACTAACCTAACCTAACCTAACTGTATTGGTCGATTTGGTACTGGTTGAGAGCTACTGGTTGAAATAGTCTACTGGTTGAGTTGACCGGGCACCACCTACCACACACTAATTCCCCTGCATTACCTGACAATACACCTTAAAGCTTCTTGGCTCACCTTTAATCATGGTGTATAGTATGAATGTATGTATGCATGTATGTATGTATGTATGGTTGTGTATGTGTGTATGTATGGTTTTGTATGGTTTTGTATGTGTGTATGTATGTATGTACAGTATGTATGTATGTACTGTATAATAATATATGTTTGTATGTATGTATGTATATATGTGTGTATGTATGTATGCATGAATGTATATACTTAGGCACATACCCCACGGCTGGGAATGGCCGAGTTGAGACAGAGCCCGAACAGAAACCACAACAAATATATCTTGAAGGGGGGTCTAAGAGGTGTTATATCTTGAAGGGGGGTCTAAGAGGTGTTATTATAAGCTTGATGGAGGTCTAACGAGGTTAATATAATTAAATAGATAGATAGACCAACCTATAGGCACTACCGCCTTAAGGGCAGGTATTTAGTTTGTTCCCTACTTTTTCATCAAGCTTAAAATTACACCCCCTAGACCCCCTTTCAAGATAAATTTGTACATTTTTCGGTAGAAAAATGTCCCGGCCGGAGGCCGGTTGCTCTTAAATTACAGGTTCGCTATCGCTCGCCAGGAAAAAACCGACACCTAAATGGCACGACAAATCTTAAGATTGACAGAAATGGGATGAAAGTTCTTAAAATCGCCAAACTAATGGGGCGAACGTCTTAAAATATCAAACGCAATGGGGCTAACCATGAGGGAGAAAGGGGTCAAGAAAAAAATCCCTCAAGTGGAGATCTCCCCTTAATCTGTACTGTACCAGGGGCGTCATTTCCTTCACATCCTGGCTACTATTACACGACTGTATTCAGCTTGGGAAAGATGTCTAGCAATGATAAGGCTTCAAACCCTCTTAAGGGGAGATTTCCACTTGAGGGATTTTTTTCTTGACTCCTATCTCCCTCATGTTTAGCCCCATTGCTTTTGAGATTTTAAGACGTTTGCCCCATTATGTTGACGATTTTAAGAACTTTCAACCCATTTCTGTCAATTTTAAGACCTTTCGTGCCATTTAGGTGTCGATTTTATCCTGGCGAGCGATAGCGAGTCTGTAATTTAAGAGGAACCGGCTTTCAGCCGGGACATTTTTCTACCGAAAAATGTAAAAACGTATCTTGAAAGGGGCTCAAGGAGGTGTAATCTTAAGCTTGAAGGATATCTAGGGACCAAACTAAATACCTCCCCTTAACCACCACAGATCCTTCCCAAGCTGTATAATATCGTATAAGTAGAGCTAGAATATATTATAACACACGTCGCTGGTACTCAAAGGGTTAACTATAGTCTGTCTACACCCACACAGCCAGGCCAAGCTGCCCTTGAATCAGGTTTCCTTGCTCAAGGGTGTTTCTGCTTTGCATATGTTGGAATTTACTGATTTAGTGATAGGCGCGTGCTTACATTCAAAACATGACCCACATACTTTAAACTCTGATGCTGATAGGCTCGCTCTCGCTCTCGCTCTCGCTCTCGCTCTCTCTCTCTCTCTCAACAACCACCAGATCAACAACACGCAAAATTGCAAGCAAAACGCACGCACTGACGCACACACACACCTCAAGCAATACCGTGCAACATACGATCGATTAACAACAACAACAATAACCAACACGCAAAACTGCAAGCCCCCCCCCCCAACCCACCCACCCACCCACAGCTAACCAAAACAACATCCCAGCCCCTGGTCTTATGTTGCACTGTTGGTCCTCGTGCAATGTTGCAGATCCTGAAGTTTGCCACCCTGTCCTGCATCGATAATTTTGCAAAGGTGTGTGTGTGTGTGTTGGTTGTTGTTGTTGTTCTTGTTAATCGATCATTTTTGCACGTTATTGCTTGTGTATGTGTGTGTGGGGGGGTTATGGGTGTGAGTGAGTGAGTGAGTGTGTGTGTGTGTGTGTGTGTGTGTGTGTGTGTGTGTGGGTGTTTCTCTTTCTCTCTTTCTTTCTTGCTGGGGTACGTCTCGGAATTGGGATACCGAGAGAGAGAGAGAGAGAGAGAGAGAGAGAGAGAGAGAGAGAGAGAGAGAGAGAGAGAGAGAGAGAGAGAGAGAGAGGGGGGGGGGGGGGGGGTGGGGGAGATCGCTTAATGGAGTTGATGGGAACGGTAATGTGAACAACCAATTGTTACCGAAGTTTCAATAGTAAGTGTTGTTCATAAAATAATTCTAGTTCATTGCTGTTCTATCCACTCAGTCTTGAAATAATATACAGTACCAGTATATATTCATATATATAAATACCCGGTATATATATATATATATATATATATATATATATATATATAACCAGACAGAACCAACCAGACTGTCACAGAGCATATAACGGTACCGGTACACACATTCCTTAAGTGGCCACACCTCACCATATACTGCATAATTACCATAACTAATTCAATAAAGATATCTAGCAAAGGATTATATATATATATATATATATATATATATATATATATATATATATATATATATATATATATATATATATATATTACGGTCTGAAACATTTAGCAAACAAACATTATATATTTCTATCATTAGCCTCTCATTACACTCAAATATCACCTTACCCAAAATATACATTCAACAATACTATAGTCTATATTTTTCCAGCTGAGGATAAATTGTCATGTTTCAATCTTAGTTACTCAGTTATAAGGTAGATTTTGTAGCGAAATATGATGTTGATTATGAAAACTTGGCATTAATACGACACACAGCCATAGTAGTTTCATATATTTCCATTAATTATCGAGAAATCAGCTACTGAGGGATGCAATTTACCATCAGCTGGGAAAAAATAGAGTATAGTAGGCTACAGGATAGCCTATATCAATACCGTAGCTTGGCCTCAGGATCTAAATTTAACATAACAAATAATATATAAATTAGTTGTTTGCCAATTTCTGCACCAGAAGGGCACAACAAACACAACAAATAAATCAATGAATTAATACAAATAAATACCAGTATATTAATACATAATACAAAATAATAAATAAATTATAAATAAAAAACTAATAAAATATATAAAAACATAAGGTAGAATAATCATAACAAAATATAATTAAAAAATTCAATATATAATCAAGAAATTCACAAATACAAAACTATTGGATCTCCCTTATTAGCCTAGGACCTTTAGGGTGGAGTGTGTTAAGAGACAGGTGTGGCAGAGACGGTGTATGTAGTTGTGGCTGGTTCTGGCGCCAATATATACGCCCACACCTGTTACACCTACACACACACACACACACACACACACACACACACACACACACACACACCATGAATACACTTAACAGTCTTAAAGGTGGGTGTGCAACTGTGCATGCTATTATTTTCCTCCACAATCATTACCGGCAGTGTGCACTATAGCTTTTGGTGCAATATTTTCGGCTACAATGGCTTAATTATTTATATAATGGCCAAAATAGGATATGGGTGACACTTTTCTGGATTCGGAGTTTAAGCGCTCTGATGACGTATGCCCAGTGTCACATCCCTCGCCACTGTGAAGCTTCGAGAGTTTCTGCTGTGCTCGACCCCTTTCGACTCTCTATAGCTCGGCACTCTGAGTTGTTTTGTTGTGCCAGCCAGGGTCGACTATGACGTCTCAGTTGAGTGCGTCAATTGATTCATTTTGTATATTATTTAATGTTCTTAATAATAGATGGCGCTGTACTTGCCAATCTTCTGTTTTCTAGTTACCTTCCTGTACGTGTATAAGGGGTTCAGGCTGTGACGGAGGGTGTTGTAATTCCTCTTGAATTCATATGCAATCAGTATATACTCAACCAGCGTCTTGGATATATCGGCTCCTGGAGATTTGTGTGGAGGTGTTATCCTGTATTGTGTGCTACTAAATACCGCTAGCTGTGCTGATAACCAGGGAGTAGTGTCTTGTCTGTCATAGCCTCATAACCAGGGAGTAGTGTCTTGTCTGTCATAGCCTCATAACCAGGGAGTAGTGTCTTGTCTGTCATAGCCTCATAACCAGGGAGTAGTGTCTTGTCTGTCATAGCCTGATAACCAGGGAGTAGTGTCTTGTCTGTCATAGCCTCATAACCAGGGAGTAGTGTCTTGTCTGTCATAGCCTGATAACCAGGGAGTAGTGTCTTGTCTGTCATAGCCTGATAACCAGGGAGTAGTGTCTTGTCTGTCATAGCCTGATAACCAGGGAGTAGTGTCTTGTCTGTCATAGCCTGATAACCAGGGAGTAGTGTCTTGTCTGTCATAGCCTCATAACCAGGGAGTAGTGTCTTGTCTGTCATAGCCTGATAACCAGGGAGTAGTGTCTTGTCTGTCATAGCCTGATAACCAGGGAGTAGTGTCTTGTCTGTCATAGCCTGATAACCAGGGAGTAGTGTCTTGTCTGTCATAGCCTGATAACCAGGGAGTAGTGTCTTGTCTGTCATAGCCTCATAACCAGGGAGTAGTGTCTTGTCTGTCATAGCCTGATAACCAGCGAGTAGTGTCTTGTCTGTCATAGCCTGATAACCAGGGAGTAGTGTCTTGTCTGTCATAGCCTGATAACCAGGGAGTAGTGTCTTGTCTGTCATAGCCTGATAACCAGGGAGTAGTGTCTTGTCTGTCATAGCCTCATAACCAGGGAGTAGTGTCTTGTCTGTCATAGCCTGATAACCAGGGAGTAGTGTCTTGTCTGTCATAGCCTGATAACCAGGGAGTAGTGTCTTGTCTGTCATAGCCTGATAACCAGGGAGTAGTGTCTTGTCTGTCATAGCCTGATAACCACGGAGTAGTGTCTTGTCTGTCATAGCCTGATAACCAGGGAGTAGTGTCTTGTCTGTCATAGCCTGATAACCAGGGAGTAGTGTCTTGTCTGTCATAGCCTGATAACCAGGGAGTAGTGTCTTGTCTGTCATAGCCTCATAACCAGGGAGTAGTGTCTTGTCTGTCATAGCCTGATAACCAGGGAGTAGTGTCTTGTCTGTCATAGCCTGATAACCAGGGAGTAGTGTCTTGTCTGTCATAGCCTGATAACCAGGGAGTAGTGTCTTGTCTGTCATAGCCTGATAACCAGGGAGTAGTGTCTTGTCTGTCATAGCCTCATAACCAGGGAGTAGTGTCTTGTCTGTCATAGCCTGATAACCAGGGAGTAGTGTCTTGTCTGTCATAGCCTGATAACCAGGGAGTAGTGTCTTGTCTGTCATAGCCTCATAACCAGGGAGTAGTGTCTTGTCTGTCATAGCCTCATAACCAGGGAGTAGTGTCTTGTCTGTCATAGCCTGATTCCTATTATTACGTGTGTCATTAGTTTACATTAGTATATAAGGTTCTTTTCTTTTTTCCTTTTTTTTTCTTTTTTCATAGAGATAAAATATTATTTGGTAAATTGATACGGTGTGACAGTCACGAGTTTTAGCATGTGTTTATTTTATTTTTTACATTTTTTCTTTGATTTACAGTTGTTTTATACCAAGGACTGCAGCAAATGAGTATTTACCCATAATCCAACAATCTAAAAACACGGCCCCCACTAGTGGGGAGGGCTATGAAGATCAGGGAAATTGCGGGGTAAAAGGGGAAAAATAGGGGTAATATGGAAAGAACTCTGAAAATAAAATATAGAAAAGTAAGCCAACATTTGCCAAAACTTGGCTCGGGTTTAGATTTTTTGAAGTAAAAAAACACAGTAACCTAACCTAGAACGTTGGATACAAGAATAACCCTTACCTACCAGCTAGTATGTGTCCCTAGTTTATCCCATACCTACCAGCTGATACCTTGTCATGAACCTAACTAAGAAACCTAACTTAAGACAAGACTCTGTGTTTTACCCTACATCTCCCTTATAATACATTTGCGAAGGGAAGGACATATATAGGACTGAAGACTATTATATAACATATCTATAGGCTACACAAACATCGATGGGGCTTGTAACTGTAACACCGTAAAATCTTGCCTATTATTTTCCTTTTTAATCTAGTTACTTGCAATTCTTTATATAATATAGAAACCTTTCTTAGTATAACTAAATAAGTTGGTCACCAATTATTTTGCAATATTTGAAAACAAATATGGATTTTATATGCTCTAAACATAATATGAAAATGTATTTTAAGCCTCGGCAAAACCTAATAAAAATATATGGTACTAAAATGGAACTTTGTCGTAACATGGTTGTCAATACCTTCCTATAGACGGCACCGATTCGTACACACGCCATTTTCACCTGTCTCCCGAGGTCTGTCCAACAGCTTTTTAGTCAACACTAACTCCACCTGCCCATAGGTTGGGTTAGGTTAGGTTAGGTTAGGTTGTGCATCCGCTTGATCAGGAATTCGCTCGAAGTGACTCGCATTCGTATTTACAGATACGGCCGAATACCGATAGGCTACTAAATGGGTGCCGGCCCAACCGCCATGTTGTATCCCACGTACGCCTACTAGGTACTACGGACACATTGTAGGCGTTAGGTGTGGATTAGGCTTGTATCCAATGTACTAGGTCTATGTTACTGGATATTTATGATTTAAATAAGTGCTACGTTTTCGATAAATCTGGTTATATGGCTTTGCAATTAGGGAATTCATGAGCCGATTTCCGACATTTAGTTAGTCTTTTTCGATTCTCAAAATACGATCCAAGGTTTGCCAAAAATTGGCTCGGGTTTTCCAAAATTATGTTTTTTGGGGTTTGCAATTTAGGGAAACATGAGCCAAAATTCTAAATTAGGTTACTGTAATTGTGTTGTCTACAAACTCTCAAAATCCGAGCCAGCTTTGGCCAAAACTTGGCTTGGGTTTTCGAAATATTGGGTTTTAGGCGTTTGAAATACCTTAAAACCCGAGCCAAGTTTTGCTAAAATACGTTTTAATCGCCGTTTTACGCATTTAACCCCTCATTTTCCCTGTACTTCATAGCCCTCCCCACTATCGGGCTGCGTGTCTTACGATCGTTGTATAATGGGGAAAACGGTTTCGCCGAGGGTTGTAATTATTTCCAAACACTATATATTGATGAAAACTAGCAGGGAAAAATAAAAAAATCCATGAGAAAATTGGTGACCATCTTATTTAGTTTTTCCCCTTTCTTTTATAATTAATTATATACCGGTATATACAGTATATATTAAAATTATCTTGATTTTTCTTAACCATTATATTATGTGCATTAGTTTGGTACAAAAGGGTTAGTGGTGTGGTCAAGTTTATAAGATCAAAGTGGCTTATGATATAATAACTTACATACATAAACTGCTATATAAGCTATAACTACCATCTCTAAAATAGACTACCGAGTCTTGGCATAAGTCTGTTAAACAGACTATTACTCTCCTCCCTGAATTCACTTCTAATCTATTCAGTCTAGTGTGACAATTTGGGAGTTACCATACCCGTAGTGCTTACCAGGCCTAATTAAAACTCCTCATAACTTCCGGGTTGTAACACCCAGCAACACAACAAGCTCTTCTGACAGGTGGAAATGGAGGATAGTGACAGTAGTTCCGATTCGTTTGCCAATACTGAGGGTGATAACCGTGATTATGGCAAAGAACCTCAAGTGATGAATATTGGTGGTGTCCAGGCTTATATGTATGAACCTGTAGGACGAGATCCAGCAGCAGGAGAGGAGGGAGAAGCAGCTGTGATTACCGCCCGCCTTGTTTACACTACTCGGAGCCGCGGCGGACGCTAGCGATCATGTCCGTCTATTTTGACTGCATTTGGATACAATAATGAAAGCCCGCCCCTCACGCCTCCATGACTTATTGTCATCATCATATACATTGCCAACAGGGTGCAAATAACAGAAAAAATCGCCGTAAAAATAGACGGGAACTTAACCGCGGCGATCGACTTATGTAAACATGATGACCGTATCCGTACGCCTGGTCACTACATATCCAAGGTTAAGAGATACAACTCTTAACCTTGTACATATCCTTCCCAACAATGTTTGCGCCACTCATTTTTTTTTTTTTTTTTAGCCTAGTTGCTAGTACCGGTAGTTGAATTTCAGCCAATATATTTTTTTTAGCATAAGTTAGGCCTATATCCATCGACGCTGACTGTATAATTTGGGCTAGGCTTAAGTTAGCCCATATTATCCACTCTCCTAACTCTGAAATTGGCAAGCACGTATGGGTGGGAGGTTGGTTTGGGGGATGGTGGGGGGAAGGTAGAAGGGTAATTGACTCTTGTTACAAATATGGAGCCGATTGGTGAGGTAGTTTCGCCACCACGGATTTTCATTTTTTGTATGTGATCTACGGATATGCTGGAAGTGGGTGGTGGGAGGAAGTTGGGGTTGTGGTGGGGGGAAGACAGAAGGGTAGGGGACTTGTCACACAAATATGGAACCAATTGGTGCAGTCGTTTCGCCGCCACATTGGATCACTTGTAAACTTGTGTAGTGCTATGTTTGGTCCAGGGATGTTGCTACACCCGAAAACAGCACACCTATTCACCATTTTTGCTATACTTGCTGATGTTTACTTCCCAAATGTTTGCCTGGGCCTACGTCACATCCTCACACGTGAGTACTAGTTGCAAGGGGTCGCAATTCAATATCTATTTTTGATTTGTTCTCTAATATTGAAGATTAGTTTTGACAAAGGAGTAGTCCGGTTGATTACTGGAGCTAAACATCTCTTTAAATACATTATAAATTAATTTTAATTTCGCATGCCCCACCACCTTTAATATCGACAAACTAATGGGGCAAACGTCATCATATCTCAAAACTAATGGGAATAAGCATGAGAAAGAAAGAAATGGGAACAGAAATACAAACCCTTCGCCCTTCATGTCATACCCAATATATATAAACAAGTTGAATATACGCATATGTTAAAGTCTCCTAAATATAAACTGAATGGCGTATAAATATAATCTTTGGGGACGCTTTGAATAAGAAAATCAAGGACAAACGCATGAAGATAGTCAGTGATATACAGTAGTGTGTTGAGATAGCAAGCCTCTACACACACACACACACACATATATATATACCGGTATATATATATATATATATATATATATATATATATATATATATATATATATACAGTATATATAACACACATAAATACTTACATACATACATGCATACATACACACACACATACACACACACAAAGCAAAAGTTAGATAATTGTAACTCAGGAAGCGGGACAATACGAGCCTAAAGAGCTCAACTCCTGTATACTACAATTAGGTAAATACACACACACACTATTATATTCGCCGCACTTAATAATATACACACATTATATACACCCACACACACACACCAGAATATATAATTTGCACACATCCACACACACACCAGCATGTAATCTACAAACAAACACACACACTATCACAATTTCCATTATTAAATCAGCATAAACACCCACGCACATGCACACCCAAGATCCATGCCTTTGGAAGATTGGAAGTTCCATGCTAAAATATATATATTAATGTAATAAAACAGACAGACAAACAGACAAGAGAGAGCGAGAGAGAGAGAGCGCAAAATCAAAAGAAACTGATAAAACGTAAGAATTGAGGTATATGATAAGAATAAGAAATTGGAAAAAGTGAATAAACAATAAAGAGATTGGAAAGAACAGTGAAAATAAACAAAGGAAAACCAAACCAGTGAAGATCCAGGAATGTGAAGAAGCTTGGGAGTAGTACATGTTTAAAGACTCCCTCCCCCCCCCCCCCCCACCCTCTTCCCCCCATACTTACGACTCGACAGACCTGACACTAAATACACGCAACATGCACACAGGCACACACTTACACACGCAAATATACACACACACACACATACTATACCAAAACACACACAAACACACACATACGATAGCAAACACACATAATATGCCAATACACACACACATACACAAACACACATACGATACCAAAACACACACACACACGCACAAACACACACACACACACTACACACACACAACTACTTACCATAACACACGTAGCCTACATATACTACAATACATACACAAACACACATACGATAGCAAACACACATACTATACCAAAACACACACAAACACACACATACGATAGCAAACACACATAATATGCCAAAACACACACACATACACACATACGATACCAAAACACACACATACGATACCAAAACACACACACATACGATACCAAAACACACACACACGATAGCACATACACATACCATACCCCCCCCCCCCCCCACACACACACATACTAAACACTCCCACACAATTATGGCTTATCCGCTTGCAAATATTTAATGATACTGTTTCAGGCATTGATAGCGTAATGCATAATGCGCGGAATTTGGATGTGAGTATCCTGGGTACGAGTCCTTGGAGTGCCACATGTATTTGTTGATTTCATTAATTGAGTTTAGATATGAAGTTGGTTGGTGGAAAAAACATAATAATACATAAGACCTACTAAAAGCACGATAACACATTCACATACCGGTACTTCGCCAAACACATACACTTATTATCACACATCCTCGAAATATGCCACAAACACACTTAAGACATACTATAACACACACATACACACAATGACGCACACACAAAATGACACGCACACATACCGGTACAATGACACACACACTTAGACATAGCCTACTATAAAACAAAGTAACAAACACACACACAATGACACATGAACACTATGACACGTACACCCACCCACACACACGTACATGATCACACACACACACACACACACACACACACACACACACACACGATGACACACTCTATGATACACACACACACTATTTATTTTTATTTTTTTACACTAACACCCACACACAGATACATACTATGACACACACACACACACACACACACAAGGCTTCACTCACATAGGGCTGGCGGTACGGTATGTAGGGCGGAGAAGTACAGTCACGCGCCATAATACCCGCACACCCCAACTGATCTTTGAATCTTAACCCCTGCTGTACCGGCACCGTCCTTTTAACACTATTCTGGCTACTATTAGAAGATTTTATTCAGTTTAAAAAGGGCCTCCAGCAATTAACAGGCTTCGAGCTATCTCACTTAACTGATTTCACTACCACAGATCCTCTAAATCGTCTAAATAATAGCTAGAATAAAATGAAAATAAGACGTCCCCGGTACAGAAGGGGTTAAGAAGAGAATGCAAGATAAACACAAAAGAGACAGAGGTGAATACAAATAAACACAGTAGGATGAATGAGGGTGTGTGGGTGAGGGTGTGTGGGTGAGAGTGTGTGGGTAATACTAGTCATACTAACTTCTTGGTCATCCTCCTTTCGGGACTTCGGTGAGACTTTTTCTATTGCACTAGACATATCGAAAGCCTTCGATAGAGTCTGGCATAAATCTTTAATTTCTAAACTACCCTCCTTCGGTTTCTATCCCTCCATCTGTGCCTTTGTCTCTAATTTCCTTTCCGGCCGTTCCATAGCCGCGGTTGTGGACGGCCATTGTTCACTTCCTCACCCTATAAACTCCAGTGTTCCTCAGGGCTCTGTCCTATCTCCTATTCTCTTTCTAATTTTTATAAATGATCTCCTTAACTGTACCTTAATTCCCATCCATTCATACGCAGACGACTCAACCTTACACTACTCCATTAGTTTTTCAGAACGCCCCAGCCAGCAATTCCTCAACGACAAACGTAATGAAGCCATAGAACTCTTAAATTCTGATCTAAATACTATTTCCAATTGGGGCAGAGAAAACCTTGTTAACTTTAATGCTTCCAAAACCCAATTTCTCCATCTATCTACCCGTCAGGATCTCCCAGCGGACTATCCCTTATTCTTCAACAATACAAAAATCAACCCTTCATCTTCTCTCAATATTCTTGGTGTCTCTTTTTCTTCTGCTCTCATTTGGAAGGACCATATTACCAGTCTTGCTAAGGCAGCCTCCCAGAAGCTCGGTGTGCTCAACCGCCTTAGGGGGTTCTTTCCCCTGCACAGCTTCTTGCTCTGTACAGGGGCATAGTGCGCCCTTGTATTGAGTATTGTTCACATGTCTGGGGAGGTTCCTCTCACACCGCTCTCCTAGACAAAGTTGAAAGGAAGGCCTTTCGTATCATTAACTCCCGTCCGCTCACCAACTCTCTGCAGTCTCTCTCTCTCCGCCGCAATGTTGCATCTCTCTCGCTATTCTATCGCTACTATAATAATCAGTGTTCCTCAGAGCTATCCCAGTGCATACCACCTCCTTTACGTAGGGCACGTGGTACCCGTCTTGCAACTCAATCCCACCCCTACTCTGTGCAACTCTCCAACCCAAGAGTGAAACGTTACTCTCAAACTTTCTTCTACTCAACAGCTGAGCTCTGGAACTCTCTCCCAGAATCAGTCTTTCCCTCTTCCTATGACTTAAATTGCTTCAAACTCCGTGTGTCCAGGCATTTTGGCTCGAACGTCCCTTGATTTTGGCCCTGTCACTCTTTCAACTATGGGGGAGGCACTCGCTATAGGCAGTAATGCCTTTTGCCTCCCTCAATCACATAGAAAAAAAATAAAAAATAATAATAATCGGTTTATTTCGAGGGTGTGGGCGAAGGTGTGTGGGTGAAGGAGTGTGGGTGTGGGTGTGCAGTCAGAGAATTACTGGATTATTATGCCAGCCTCGCCCGTCACTCACAAGGCAGGGAATGAGTCAAGAAAGTAGAGCACAAAATATCCTCCATGGAAAGCTATAACAAATCCTATCGCTAGCTATTATACAGTATATAGGCCTATTTTATATATATATATATATACTTTATATATATAAACTGTGTATATATATATATATATATATATATATATATATAGAGAGAGAGAGAGAGAGAGATACATTATAAAGAACAATAATTAATACAGTCACAGGACGAGGAGGAGGAGGAGGAATACACAAAGAGGGAAGAAGGAGGAAGAGGAGGAATACACAAAGAGGGAAGAAGGAGGAGGAGGAATACACAAAGAGGGAAGAAGAAGGAGGAGGAGGAGGAATACAATGCTAGGGAGGAGTGGAGATGGTACAGGTGTGTCACAGGTACACTAATGAAGAGATGGTGTGAGTTGTGACAGGTAAGGTGCGGCTGCTGGTGGAGTGAATCATTATATAGTACGACGGTGATGGTGGTGGTAGTGGTGTGAAATGGTGGTGGTGTTGGTGGTGGTGATTGAATTCAACACTGATGGTGGTGGAGATGGTGGTGGTGGGGATGGAATTCAACGGTGATGATGGTGTTGGTGGTGAAATTCAACACTGATGGTGGTGATGGTAGTGGTGGTGGTAATGCTACATATTCTGGTGGTGGTAGAGATGGATTTCAACATTGGTTGGGGTGTGGAGGTGGTGGCAATGCTCTAGGCTATTTATTCTAGTGGTGATGTAGAGGAAATTCAACACTAGTAGTGGTAGTATTGTTCTATATTCTGGTCGTGGTGTAGAACAAATGTAATACTGTGCTGGTGGTGGTGATCAATATTGTGGTGGTGGTGTTGGTGGTGTTGGTGGTGGTGGTGGAAATAATACACATTATGGTGGTGATGGCGTAGGTGATTGTCTATGTTGTGGTGGTGGTGATGTCAAAAGTGATGATCTGTATATATTGGGGTGGTGGAGAGAAAAAAATAAAAAAATATGGTGGTGGTGGTGATGACAAGTGATGATCTATATAGTGGTGGTAGTGATGTTCTATTGTGCTGATGGTGGTGGTGATAACAGAAGTGATGATATATATATAGTGATGGTAGTAGTGATGTTCTGCCGTGTGATGTTAGTAAAGTTTATCAGTGTGGTGGTGAATGGCTGTTATGGTAGTAACTTAAGAGAACAAGTGATGGTGTAGGTAAGGGTGTGTCCCATAGCATTAACCGTGTATCCTCTTTGGTGTCTGAGGGGAAGTGAGGTGTGCTGGATGGTGGGTGTGGGGGTGTATACAAAGGAGTACAAAGGAAATCAAGCAACAACAGCACTAGTGACTCTTCTAGGCTGCTTGTCCTCCAAAACACTGAGGATCAAGTGTCCAAACAGTGGTTTAGAGTGGGTAAGGGAACATTGGAAAGGGAACTACTGCCCTGGCACTAATGTCCGTGGCAGGATTAGGAAGTTAGTAGGGGACAGATGGGTTAGTAACTGAGTGGGGGGGATAAATAGTTATTCATTTACAAACGCAGTCAGTCGCGGGTTTGATGCGAGATATTTGTCTAAGCGGAGTTTAAATGAATCAACGGTGCTGCAGTCTATAACGTCTCGGGGAAGCCCATTCCACAAGTTGACAACTCGATTGAAGAAGAAATTCTTAGATTCGTGTGAGTTAAAAGATTTACCAATAATTTTGCAACCGTTTCCCCGCGTGTAATTAGATTGGTCGATAGTGAAGTACTTACTACAGTTCATATTGTCGATGCCTTTGGTGATTTTGAACACTTGAATTAAGTCCCCTCTTAATCTGCGCTGGGTTAAAGGAAATAGATTTAATTCTCTAAGACGCTCTTCGTATGGTTTGTTCTTTAGGCTAGGTATCATTTTGGTAACTCTACGTTGAACTCGTTCTAGCTCGTTTATATCTTTTTTTGGTAATAAGGGCACCAGGATTGAACGCAGTATTCCAGAAGAGGGCGGACTAAGGAATTGTAAAGGGTTAGGATAACGTCTTTGGATTTATGCTCAAATGACCTGCCTATAAAGCCAATGATATTGTTTGCCTTCTTAACAACTTCTGAACATTGTTGACTCGGTTTTAGGTTACTCGATATTGTTACTCCCAGATCGGTTGCTCTGTTTACATTCTTAAGCTGAGTGCCATTCATCGAATAGTTTGCTTTCTCATTTAGGTATCCGATATGTAGTACTTTAAATTTATCCGCATTGAAACTCATTTGCCAAATTTGGGCCCAACATGGCAATTTATCTAGATTGTGTTGCATATCGTCAACTTGTTCTTTTGAGAGTACGCTATTTGCAATTTTTGTATCGTCAGCAAATTTTGAGATTGTACAGGTGAGACCCTCATCTATGTCGTTGATGTAAATTAGAAAGAGAATTGGTCCTAGTACCGATCCCTGGTGTACTTACATTGGCCCATTTAGATGCCTTACCGTTTATGACTACTCTTTGCTTTCTGTCGCTGAGCCAATTTTCTATCCATTTCAACACACCGTCTTGTATTCCATGCGCTTTTAGTTTTAGCAGTAAACGTTTGTGGGGGAACTTTGTCAAAGGCCTTTTGAAAATCAAGGTATATAATATCTACAGCTTTACTCTCATCGTAGAGGTTGAGGATATCGTGGAAGAAGTCTAAGAGGTTTGTTAAACAGGAACGTTTTTTACGAAAGCCGTGTTGAGTATCTTTAAGTATGTTATTTGCCTCTAAGTGATTTACGAGTCTGTCTCTTATGACCGTTTCTAGCATTTTACATACAATTGAGGTTAAGCTAATTGAACGATAGTTACTGGGTAGGGATTTGCTGCCTTTTTTTAATATCGGTGTTACGTTGGCTAGCTTCCACTGATCAGGCATAGTCCCAGACTGCAAGGATTCATTGAATAGCAATGTCAGTGGTTTGGAGAGCTCATCCTTAG